>QJPP01001683.1:0-495650 GCA_003996215.1 Jaltomata sinuosa
GGTCCATTCCGGTACCGGTACCGGTCCATTCCGGTACCGGTACCGGTCCATTCCGGTACCGTACCAGTACGTACCGGACCGGTATGGACCGGTACCGGTACCGGAATGGTACTGGTCCATACCGGTCCGGCGGCCACCTTTACACATTTCTAATCTGCATTTGTGTCAAAATTTGCCTTGATTCCTAAATTTTCCTAATAATCCAATAAGCTTGCCAAGGGACCCTAGTAGTATCAATCTATTGCCCTTTGAGATAATACTCATGGATCCACTTAATCCATAATTTGTCAGTTTTGTGAGAAAGATCGTAGAAAGTTTTTACCTGAGCAGCCCTATTCCAAATCAGGATATTAATGAGATTCAATCCTCCAAAGTATCTAGGCAAACTCACCTTCTCTCAAGCAACAAGGGCCTTCTTAGTGATAGTATTAGTGCCAGACCAGACAAAACTCCTACAATATGCATCAGTCAGCTTGATAACCTTTTCTGGCATTTGAAACAGCTGCAACCAATAAGATTGAACACCAAATAACACAAACTGGGAAAGTTGAGCTCTTCCAGCATCAAGGTGTGCTTCTGGACACTATTTTCTCAATTAATGGTTGCCACTGAATAAAGAAAATCTTCCTGGTGGAAAGGGGAAATCCAAGATACTTGAAAAGAAGCTCGATAATGCTAGTCTTCACCTATTGATCAACACCTCCAAAATATATAAAACTCTTCTCCAAATTTGCTTGTAGCCCAGAAGCTTCTGAAAACTGTTTAAAGGCATGATATAAGGCAGAAATGGAGGGGAGATCCCCTTTGGCAAAAAGTGAAATCATCTGCAAAAACTCAAGTGAGTAATTCCCAGCTTGGCACATCTTGGATGAAACTTAAAGGATTTGTCTTCCTTGAGTTCATGTAGCTTTCTGCTCAAATATTCCATAGCATTGCAAATAAGTAGGGTGAGATTGGATCACCCTGCCTCAACCGCTTTGCAGCATCAAATGGTTCTATAGTTTCACCATTCACCACCACTGTGTAATTAACTGATTGTACACATTCCATTATCCATGAGGTAAATCTGTCTGGGAATCCTAGTTCTATCATTACCTGCGCCAAATATGGACACTCCATAGAGTCATAGGCCTTTTAAAGGTCAATTTTTATCATGCATCTAGGAGAAGCCTGTTTTCTACCATAGTCTTTCACCATTTCATGGGCAAGGATGATATTGTCTGAAATCTTTCTACCAGGATAAATCCTTCCTGTGCATCACAGATAATACTAGCAATCACTTTCTGAATTCTAGCAGCCAAGATTTTTGCAATGATCTTATACAAAACAGTGCAACAAGCAATTGGTCTATACTCCTTTACTCTTACTGGACTGGAATTCTTGGGCACTAGAGTGATCATATTGTAGTTAATGGCTCTAAATAATTTTACAGTAACAAAAAATTGTTTAACTGCTAGGGTCATCTCCTCGTTCAACACTGGCCAAACTTTTTTAAAGAAGTGAGAGTTATATCCATCTGTACCTGGTTCTTTATACTCATCTATAAACTGTAAACCAGCCCAAACTTTCTGGTCAGTAGCTGTTGCACACAATTCATATATTTGTTGCTGGGAAAGGGTTGTTCCTCTTTTCATTGTAATCTTGTTCACTGCAGCAAGAGAAGACACAGCTGAACCATAAGAGATTTGTAAAAGGCAATGATTTCATCTTTGATAGCCCCTGGATCATCCAGTTGATTGCCATTAAGTGAAGTAAGATGCAAGACTTGTTTCCTTTGTGCTCTGTCTTTAACCACAGCAGAAAAACACTTGGTATTGGAATCACCAAGTTTTATCTATTTAGCTCTAGACTTCTGCTTGATTGCATTCTCTTCCACTAAGGACCACTTTGAAGAAGCTATTTTTCCTTTTCCAGAAGCTAATCACTGCATTGAACATTGATCATTTTTTGTGTCAGTTGGAGGTCCTCTCTAGCTAGTACAATTTTTTGGGGCAATATTCTTGAACTCTGAAGTATTAAGATGTCTCAGCTTAGGCTTAAGGGCTTTAATCTTTAACCACACTTCTTTCATTGGAAGTCTATCCAGTCTTTGTAGTTTGTAGCCATACCTGTTCCGCCATAGGAATGAAATCTGAATGCCCAGTCCACACATTGAAGAATCTAAATGGAATATTAAGACTCCTAGTCATAGTTCTGAGTGACAGTCATGGGAGGGTGGTCAGAAATGAAAAGAACCCCATGATCAGTAATCACATGACCCCATTGGAGCATCCATTCATGATTCCGAAATGCTCTATCAAACCTACTACCGATCCTATCAGGGCCAAGCTGCTTATTAGACTATGTATAGTATTCACCTTTCCATTGCAATTCTGATAATAGGAGGCCAGTTATGCAATTAGAATAGGCTCTAGTCTCAACATATGTAACTGGATTCCCAAACATTCTATCTTGAGGAAGCAACATAGCATTGAAATGCCGTATGATCAGCCAGGGAATGTTAATTCCATTATTCTATTTGCAATCCGTTGAAGACCTTGCCACAGGGATTGCTATGATATATTGCATTGTATCCATAAACTACTGTGACCAAGCAGTCTAGGCTACCTAGTCTCTCCTTCACATGACAATGGAGAAACTGAGTATCATCCTCAATATGATCACCTCATACAAATTAGGATCCCATAGTAGCCATATCCTCCCATTCACAGCTTTCTGATAATTACTTTCCATACCCCTTCATGAATTACCCCTCTTAGCAGGGGGTGAATTAAGCACCACATGATTCCTTATCTTAGTTTGCACAGTACCAAGGTTTGATGAAGGAAAAGAAGTGACCTTTCAATGATTTTGGCATGTAATGTGTGTGCAACAAATTGGAATTTGTTGTCTTCTTAGGATTTTATCCATCCATTTCCATTTCATTCGGAACTTTTTCTTTTAAAAATCCTTCTTAATTGAATAGCATTTTCTCTTAGTTTCTTAATTGCAAACTAAGATATAGCTTCTTTACATTCATCAAATTTATACTGTCTTGCATTGTGTTACAGGTTGAACGTGGGCACACAGTACTTGTTCATGCTGCAGCAGGTGGAGTTGGCTCCCTATTGTGCCAATGGGCAAATGCCCTTGGTGCTACAGTCATTGGGACTGTATCAACTAAAGAGAAGGCAGCCCAAGCGAAAGATGACGGGTGTCATCATGTCATAATATATAAGGAAGAGAATTTTGTCACCCGTGTCAATGAGATCACATCTGGCCATGGAGTTGAAGTTGTATATGATTCTGTTGGGAAGGATACCTTTCAGGTATTGGCATTTAAATTCTTTCTTTATCGACCAAGTTAGTCTAAATTCACACGAGCTTGCAGAAAAGCAATGCTTTCATCAAAATGGCGAAGTTTGTTCATGTACGTTTGGGTTTGGATTTTACAGAATCTCTTTCAACTGTTGGAGATTAAAATCTATATTAAAGACAATCACAACTTGCCAAATCTATGTTTTCTGGGCAAATTGAATTTAAGTTGCTCGGACTCGGGTGCGGGTATCCGACACGGATGCAGATCTGAGGGTCAGATTCGGCAAAATATAAATTTTAAGATTTGGGGGTACGGATCCAGGTGTACATACAGGTGCCGGGATTCGGCTAATAAAATTCAAAATTATAAAAATATGGCTATAAAGATATTCTAAATTTTGAGAGGTATTCTCTGGAAAACTTACATGTATGTTGTAGAATTCAATCTCCAAGATGGCGTTAAAAACCATAAATTAGTTGTCAAAAAATCAACATGCTAATCATTAATTTAGAAATTATCCCTCTTTTCTATGAGAAACAACAACATATACACATACCTTACCACTACCTCGTGGAGGTAGAGAGGCTGTTTCCGAAAGACCCTCGGCTCAAGTACAGCAAATCCAAGTACAAAGAAGAAGGAAACAATGAAGAAAATATAGCAACTAATAAGGGAAACAGTGCAAAGCCTACAAGAGAGGAACAAGAACAACAACAGAATAGTGCGGTAATCGAAACACAATAAACAACAAACGATGATAAACATCACAAGCAAGAACTACTATACTACGGCTAGTATAACGACAAACACCAACAAGCCTAAAATCCTCGGAAAGTAAGACAACACTCCTATCCTACCTACCTTCTACCCTAATACGCGTCCTCCACACCCTCTTATTTAAGGTCATGTCGTCGGTTACCTGAAGCTGCATCATGTCCTGTCTAATCACCTCTCCCCAATACTTCTTCGACCTACTTCTATCTCTCCTTGTACCTACTATATCTAACCTCTCTCACCTCCTCACTAGGGCGTCTGCACATCGCCTCTTCACATGTCCAAACCATCTCAATCTCGCTTCCCTCATCTTGTCCACCACGGAGGCCACTCCCACCTTATCCCGAATATCCTCATTCCTAATCTTATTGCACCTAGTATGCCCACACATCCACCTCAACATCCTCATCTCTGCAACATGCATCTTCTGAACATGAGAATTTTTGACAGGCCAACACTCTGCCCCATACAACGTCAGTCTAACCACCACTCTATAAACATACCTATAAGTTTCGGTGGTACCTTTTTATCACACAAGACTCCGGAGGCAAGGCTCCACTTCATCCACGCTGCACCAATATGAAGTGTAATATCATCGTCGATGTCCCACTTTCCTGGATTATAGACCTAAGATACTTGAAACTGTCTCTTTTGGGGATAACCTGTGTGTCAAGCCTCACTTCCACGCCTGCCTCATGCATCCCATCACTGAATTTACTCTCCAAATACTCTGTTTTGGTTCTGCTCAACCTGAACCATTTAGCCTCCCGAGTTTGTCTCCATACCTCCAACCTAGCATTAACTCTGTTACTCGTCTCATCAGTCAGTACCATGTCATTCGCAAATAACATACACTAGGGCACCTTATCTTGAATGTATCGCACCAATTCATTCATCACCGAGGCAAAGAGGAGTGGACTAAGAGTTGATCCTTGGATCAACCCCATTTCTACAAGGAAGTACTCTGAGTCTTCTACCGTTCTAACCCGCGTTTTAGCTCCATTATACATGTCCTTTATTGCCCTAATGTAAGCCACCGGTACACCTCTAGCCTCCAAGCATCTCCAGAGGATTTTCCTCGGAACTTTGTTGTCAGTGGCAAAGCCAGGACTTTTACTAAGGGGTTCAAAATATGAAGAAGTAAACACGCAAAAATTATAGGATGAAAAACGTAGCCAGGTGGGGCACTTCTTTTTCTCCGTGCCCTTTCCGCATGCGCTTCGCGCGCCATTGGCGCTCCACTTTTGTCACGCCTCAAATTCCATTTAGACGACAGGTACTCGATGCCCTAAAGGCCCGAGAGAACCAACTTATAACCTGTGATTTATCATGCATATAACTATGACAGTTAAGAAGCTTTGACTATAGATAAGCTGCCTGAATAACAAGACCAACATAGATAGGCCCAAAACTTATGTACACGATCTGGCCATTGAGGCCACAACTGTTAAGAGCAAAGACATAACTAAGTTTTACTTTAACATTGGTCTACAAAGCCTCTACAAGATAGACAAACTTAGTTTAGGTCGGGACAGGGCCCCGCCTTACCCTTAACTATACAATACCAAAAATATATACCAAAGACTCGGTAAAGCCCCGAATCAACCTGGAGCTCACCAACAGCAGCCGAGTGTCCTGTGCTCGTACTGGGGAGGTCTACTAGCCAGAGTACATGTGCCTGCGGCATGAAACGCAGCGTCCCCCATGAGGGACGTCAGTACGAGAGAATGTACTGAATATGTAAGGCATAAAGTAAACCATACGTAAACAAGAGCTCAAATAGAATCAGGTATCAGTGCATAAACGTGTAAATAAGAACAGAAGATCACATTTGCTTACACTTGTGAAATCATGTATATTACATTCTTTTGGTTACTCTTCTTTGCTTTATGATCATTGTAAGGCATGTGATACACGTGACCAACTGATCAGTGGTAGAAGAGGAGTCCCATGCTAGGCAATTTAACCCCTGGGATGCTGCCCTCGTAAATATACAAATTGGGATCGACCCATGCTAGGCTTTCGCCCCTAGGCTGCCACCCATAAGTACACAAATAGGGATCGACCCATGCTAAGTATTCACCCCTGGGCTGCCACCCACACATATACAGATTACTTCATTTAGTTTCTTTAATCTTTGACATTGTTACTTTGGTGGTTGTAATCTTTATTGAGCTCAAAACTATGGACCAATAGTAGAAGACATGTGAATATGCACTTAAGGCAGTAACAATGATATAAGGAGCAAACGTAATATCAACGTAATGTTTAGGAGCTTATATGATACAATGAACCTCATTTGGCTTAGAGAATAACTCACAAAGCTTGCTGTTGAAAGTACCTTTACTAGGAAAAACACTTAGGAAACTCACTTTGTTGGTAACAACACAAATATAAGAGTTCATGCCAAGGAATATGAAACTGAAAAACCTTACATGCCTTGTCGTGTAACTCGGATATTACAACGAATTAAACTTCCCCCTTTCAGATTATTTATCTACAATGAAATACGTGGCAAAACTGGTATTAGTAGCTAGTTAACCAATTTGGGCTACTTGATCTCACTAAATCAGTAACTAGGCAGTAAGCTCGTAATTGATCAAACCAAGAGTGTTCCTTTCACCTCTTCTCCTCTAAACATATCTATATACTGTACGACCTTCTCATAAGGTCCCTTAAAACTCTTCCGACTTCACAACATATACCAAACAACATACAAAGGTGTGCAAGCAGCAAGTTAACATAACACCCAATTAAGTGGTGTATTACCACACCCTCCTTCCATACTTCAATACAACTTCACACACCCTTTTACAAGTTCAACCAAGCTGTCCCAAATATATACACATAAAACCGCTCCTAAAACAATCCCAAACATCCTTCAACATAATAAGAAAGTATTTTAACTCAAGGATTCCAATCACTACCCCATGGTTCTTGACACAAACACATACATAATTCTCCATCAAACTTGTATATAAAAAGGGGCAAAAATGGGCAGTAACTTTACCTCAAATTCTGAAAATCTGTTCTCCTAACTTGTACTTCTTCAAGAGCTTGAACTCCCCTTCAACTTAGCTTGAAAAGAGGGAGAATACTTAAGAACCCTAATGGTATTTTATGGTTGCTATGTGAAGCTAAGAGAGAGAGAAAGAAAGAACTTCTAAAATCTGATTTTTTTTCCAAGTTAAAATGAGTGAAATGAGCTGGTCTTAACCCCTTTAAAGGGGGGATGCTTTGGCCGACTTTCCTTGCTCATTTTGAGCCACAAAACGTCAAGGAGGTGATACACCTACTTGGCCTTTTTACATGGGCTTTGTTGGACTTAACCTTATTGGGCCTTGGCTGCCAATTCTTCCCCTTTCTTTCACTTCTTTGGGCCAGAATTTATTCAAGTGGGTGATGGGTGTACTTGGCCTTCTAAGCTAGTCAAAATAGTCTTAGTAGGTGATGCACCTACTTAGTTCTTTAGGCTGGTCAATAAGTCAAAGTAGGTGATGCACCTACTCACCTACTAGCTTAGTTAAGTCAAGCAAGCAGCTCACTTATTTTATTCTATTTTCTAATTTCTAATCTCTTTTGCTTTAACTTAACACTTCACCCTAAATATTAAGCTCAACTACAACCTTACTATCTCGAGTTTAAATACTTTTGTCGAGGTTAACTTGGCCGTTTACGTGCTGAACTGAATGGGGCATTACAGCACCTCCCAATACACATTAAACTATCACTGCTCATATAAGAAACTCGGTCCCTCACCTATACGACAAGGCTATGTCAAGTGATATATGAATAGGACTAGTATATGCAGAATACGGGATGTTACATCCTCCCCCTCATAGGAACATTCGTCCTCGAATGATATTAAAGTTAACCAGCCCAAACAAACTCAAGCCTAAGTTAAGTACCACTATTAGACAGATAATATATATAGACTTATACTTACTCGTTAATGCCTCAACTCGACACTTTCACCTTTCTCATGGGGAAAGCTTTATTATACGGATATTCTTCTCTACATTCCTTTTTTTCAGCTGCCTCATTAGGATAAGGAATGAGACCCGCCGTCGCCTGAGACATACACAACACACAGTGCAAGACTTCTTCCATTGTCTAGGGTATATTCCTGCATTTCATTCAGATGGGTTGAAACTCCAGCCCTCTTCTTCTAATATCTGCATATGATTTGTATCGACTTTGAGCCGTTGCCATCCGCTGTTGTATCATCTTAACTTTTTCCATAGCTTGATGAACAAGATCTGGCCCAAATAAGGTAGTTTCACCCACTTCAAACCATCCGATTGGTGATCTGCACTTCCTCCTATATAAAGCTTCATAAGGTGCCATTTTGATACTTGAATGGTAGCTGTTGTTGTAAGCAAACTCAATAAGTGGTAAATGGTCATCCCAGCTACCTTTAAAGTCCAATACACAAGCTCGTAACATATCCTCAAGTGTTTGAATTGTACGTTCTGCCTGACCATCCGTTTGAGGGTGAAAGGCTGTACTTAAATTCACTTGTGTTCCCAAACTCTTCAGAAATGATTTCCAAAAATTCGCGGTGAATTGAGGGAAAGACTAACCTTAACACACTAAATTTAACTTGGTTTGTCGTGTCTCGTTTAGCGCTTCTTCCTACTTTTATCCTGCTCCATCGAGCCTTCTTAAATTTCTTGTGTTTTTTTCTTTTATTTTGCAAAATACTACCTTTATTTTGAACTTTTTTTCAATTCTAAATTAATACACATTCAATTATATATTAATTTGAAAATTGCCAGAATTCTTTTAAAAAGTGTAAGGATTGAGTTATTAATGTTACAATGCATATTCATAAGGTAAATAAATGGCATCTCCAATTTTTTAGTTCATATAGTTGAATTTACTAAGTCAATCATTTGAAAAAAAAAAAGACAAATAATGAATAAATGAAATAAGTTTATACTTTATTTCAGTTTTCATTTCCTTTGAATAGAAATGAAAAAAATAGGAAATAATACCACGAAATTAAAGAAAGAAAATTCAATTAAATAGATATTGTTAAAAGGATATTCACGACTTTTAAATTTCTTCATTCGATAAATTTAATTTAATCTATTTTTGAAAGAATATTTTTTCTTCCTACTAAATTTCAAGTTTAGTAACAATTCATCATTGTTTAAAGAATTTCTTCAAGTTGGTACATGAAAAGAGAGTTAGCAAAATTGAAAAGAATATGCCTAAAAATTTGAATAAAGACAAATTGAGAAAGAGAAATAGCATAAAACAGCAAAATAACCAAAAAAAAAAAGAATAAAGCTCATCATTGAGCCCCAAAACAAGGAAACTTTTTCATTGGGTTAAAATTCTAGCCCAAAACAAGAGCCCATCTCAGCCCCTATTATGGGAAAAACTGAAGCAAAAACAGGGGAAAAATTGCAGAGAATGAGGATCGAACTCGGGTCCGAGAGGCGAAATTGAACCCCCTTGGCTACTGAGCTAAGCTTTTCATTTGTGTTAAGGGGGTTCATTATAATATATAGTCATAAAACTGGAATTTGGCCTTAAATATACAGTGTAAGTCGTAGGTCTTTTCTAGGTCATTGAACACCATATGTAAGTCCCTCTTCCTTTTCCAGTATTTCTCCATCAGTCTCCTCACAAGATGCATGGCTTTCATAGTAGATTGCCCCGGCATGAATCCAAACTGATTCTCGAAAATGGACACACCCCTCCTCACCTTCATCTCCACCATTCTGTCCCAAACTTTCATAGTGTGACTTAATAACTTGATACCGCTGTAGTTGTTACAATTTTGGATATCACCCTTGTTCTTGTATAACGAAACCATTATAATCCACCTCCATTCTTTGGGCATTTTTGCCGTCTTAAAAATGACATTGAACAAACCAGTCAACCACTCCATACTTGCCATGTCCGTGCATTTCCAAAACTCCATCGGAATCCTCATCGGGTCTAGTTGCTCTTCCCTTGTTCATCCAACTAATAGCGTCCGTCACCTCCTCAACCTTAATACACCTACAGTACCCAAAATCCCGATGCCTCTCAGAGTGCTCCAAATCACCCAGCACAATGACTCTGTCCCCTCCTCCGTTCAATAGTTTGTGGAAGTAAGCTTGCCATCCTTGCCTAATGAGTGTCTCTTCTGCCAATACCTTGCCTTCCTCATCCTTGATGCACTTCACTTGATCCAGGTCTCGGGCCTTTCTCTCTCTCGTCTTCGCGAGCCTGTATAGTTTCCTATCTCTGCCTTTGTTCCCTAGTTCAGTATATAGTCGTTCGAAAGTTGTCGTCTTTGCTGCTGTAACCGCTAACTTAGCCTCATCTTCGCCACTTTATAAATTTCCTTATTCGTTCACTGCTGTCTTCTCTTTTCTGTGAGAAAGAAAACATTTATATATAGCAAATATTGACCACGAGGAAAATCTAAAAAGGATTGAAGGTATGTCATTTCTCATGTCTTAAATCTGTTTTATCTTTTATTTTGAGAAATCAAAATCTCAATTTTCCCCACAAATTTGTCCATGGACTTTGGTCAAAGTATCCAATGTGGGTTGACCGAATCCACACGAATCCTGCACCGGCACGACACGGGTTCGGCGGCAAAAATGAAGAGTCCGTGCAACTTAGAATTGAATGCAACATCTTTAGCCTGTAAGAGAATGAACAAGAAAACCATGATGGGCCCAGACTTGGGTGACCAGGATTAGAAAGACTTTATTTCCTGTTCCTGAGTAGCCTTTAATTAAGAAATTTTTGTGATCAGGGATCATTAGACTGCTTAAAAACTCTTGGATACATGGTGAGTTTCGGGCAGTCATCTGGCTTACCAGATCCAGTACCTTTATCAGCTCTTGCAGTGAAATCACTATTTCTGACGAGGCCTAGCATGATGCATTACACAATAACGAGGGATGAACTACTGGAAACTGCTGGAGAGGTATTTGCAAATGCTGCATCAGGTGTCTTACGTGTCCGTGTCAATCATACTTATCCCTTGTCTCAAGCGGCACAAGCACATGCTGACCTTGAGAGCCGGAAAACATCCGGATCAGTTGTACTGATTCCAGATGGTGCTCAGTAGTAGTCTACTTTGTATGCTGCCAACATGAAATGTATGAAAGGGCATAGCGGACTTCAAGTCTGAGCTGAACCATAATAAATGCCTATGTACATTCTTTGCCGATTTTCACTTCTCATTGTGTTGTATTTGCCTGATGTTGTACTGTGTGGCTGTTGTATTCAATTTCAAACCTTCTGCAAGTGAATGAACATCATGATATTAGTTCCTTCAAGTTCTTCCTAGTTTTACTGTTTACTTCTTTTTTGAGAAAATAGTCAAATACCTCCCCAATCTATTACCCAATTCTCAACTACACACCTATACTTCACGGGGGTCCTATTACCCCCCTAACCTTTTATTTTTGAAATTTGATAACCCTTAAACGCTGACCTGTCCAAGAAGGTGAATACACCTCTTGTAGGCGCGTAGGGGGTAAATGAGAAGACCTAAAATGGCTAAAATCGAATAAAATAGTCCATGTGTTAATTTTTAATTGGAGATTATATAATTAATTAATATTTTTCATTATTCTTTCCTCCTTTTTGATACACAGAATCTTCATACCCATTTCATGATTTCTTCAAGCTTTTCTCAAAATCCTTCAATGGTGGTTCTCTAAATTTCCTATTACTGTTGAATCTCGATATAGTTTTGGTGAAACCTAAAAATGTGGCGATGAATATGCTGAAATGGACTATCGAAATGTTGAATTCGAGTTCATCTTGAGCAATTTTGAGGTATTTGTCTTGCTCATAAGGTTTATCAATGGTGGCTTCTGCATTTTCTGGTAGCTTTTCGATGTAAGGAACTGAAAGTTTGACAAAATTTAAGAAGGGGACAAAATTTGGGGGAAGTTTCGGAAGACGATCAATGTATCTAGAGTAGAAATAAAGGAAACGGGTGACCCTTTTGAGATATGAGCTTTGAAAGCTCCAAATATGGAAGCATAGGGCTAAAATCTAGCCATGGAAATACTGTAATATGCAATTTTTTGTCATTTTCTGCCATTTTTGTGCAATAAGAGTTATTGGCGCACATTTATAGATTAGTCAATTTCAAGAGATTAAATGAAGATGAAAGAAAGATAAATCAAATTAATATACTCTACATCAATGGTGGCTCCTGGCAGTAAAGAAGAAATCAAATGAAGAAGAAAACAAAGAGAAAAAGAAAGAACGGAAAAAATGGAAAGAATAAAAAAATGAAAAAAATGAAATGCATTTGTTTGTGCGTGTCTTACACAGCTTTGACATATGACTGGTTATGACTTTTTAGGGAGGTGATTATTCCATTTTAAAATAATTCAGTGGGGTAATAGGACCCCCATAAAGTATAGATGTGTAGTTGAGAATTGAGTAATAGGTTAGGGGGATATTTGGGTATTTTCTCCTCCTCCTCCTTTTTTTTTACCAAAGTCCAACAAGTTTTAGAATTTAGGTTAAGTTGAGAACGCTGGGATCCCCACAGGGTGCTTATAAAAAAAGGAATCATTTAAGTTATATACATTGTGTTATGTGTTAATTGTTCTTCATTGGATAAAAAGAGAAATGGTAATGCGTTTATAAGCTAAATGAGTTCTTCCACCTATCAGACTAATCTTTTGGATTGAGCTCTCTTATTTGGTCAATAACACATTGATATTGATTTTTTTAGGGTTGATGATTTATGCAACCCTTCCATGCGCAAATTGCTGATGTGCATGGAGAAATGGGACTGACCGTTTTGGGTTTATCAGTTTGACAATCTCCGGTATAGGGAGGGAAAATGGTGCGGGGCGGTTGCGGGTAAAATCTGTGTAAACTCGCCCTGCAAAGCAAAAGTTCTGTTTTCAACCCACTCTGCGCCTGCATAAATTTTTTTTAACCGAATTTGGTACTATTCATAAAATTCTTTTTCATTTTCATGCGAAATAGTATGTTGGAAAACAACGAATAACAGTGGCAACACCAAATACTTGAAATCCATACCAATAACAGTGACAGTACCGAACAATCACAATTTATGTCAGAGAGCAAACAAAACCGAATTCTTGAAAATCCTAACTCAAGTTCATAACCAAACACATTCACTTTGAACTGGGATTAATCCAACTGATACTGTGATATTGTGAGAGAGATGGAGAGTCGCCAGTGATCATATTGTTAGAGAGATGGAGAGTTGCTGGTGAGAAGTGAAGAACCAAGAGGCAAGAGTAGAGACTAGCGAGTTAAAAGATTAAACCCGCACCCACAAAAGGTAATTTTCAACCCACACCCGCATCGCACCCACAAAAAGTAATTTTTTTCTTATTTCAACCCGCACCCACACTGCACCCCCAAAAAGTAATCTTTTTCTTATTTCAACCTGACCTGCTCTGGCCTGCACTCGTATACATTTAAAACCACACCGGCCCACACATATCTAAACCTGCCCCGCCTCCGCACCACTAATCACTACTCCGATAATAGTCCATTGTGTTACGAGAACTTGGAATTATAACTGCAATTTAATAGTAGGCAACATTTTAGAAGTTACAACAGTTACTATTCCGTCATTTTTATGGTGGTTTGTAGCAGTTATTTGAACATGTCATCAAATTGTATAAAGAGTTTATATACTTTTGTAATACATGTACAGATAAGGGCGTACGAACACTGCATGGATCTAAACCAATTGAATTGAACGAAAATCTAACTCAAATTGTACGAAGACCAAAAGTTTGCCTACAATCCTCCATGTGGAATTATAAAGTATGAACTATACATCACAAGACTCATGTAAGGAAATGGGCGTCTATTAGCACTTATAATTTTAATAGAAGAAAATGATCTTTTCAGACTTGTGTGTTATTTTTGAATTTCTTACGTGTAAAAATACATCACTAAAAATAAATTTGTTAAGGATTGCAAAATCCATTGACAGTTATCCCATTTAGTGTTGGCATCTTTAATGGTTTGGGAGTAGCACTACCCGCCATAAGAAAAGGAAATAATGACCTGAGTTAATCTTTTGAATGAATAGGTTACAACACACCTAAATTATCACACTTTTGCGCGTTACATACATTAACTATCCAATTTTTCCATTACATACCTAAACTATCACAAACGGCCTCAAAAGGATTTGAGAAGGTTTTCAATGTTGTGATTTAGGTATTTATTATTAAGGTAATTGCTTTCATTGAACCCCTTTTACAATCCAAATTTCATGACTTCTACCATTCTGATCACGTGAATTCTTCTATAAATTCTATCACATGTGAAGATTTACGTTGCACCACTTTTAACCAAGAGCTTTGAGAAAGAGTTCTGGTCCAGTTTCCATGAATCAATACAATACAGATAGAAAAGGCAATTATGTGAGTTTAAGCATACCATCAAGCATAAGTGCATCGCGTTTATATTCGTATAGAACACTTGGGAAATTGAAGGAAAAAAAAATTAAATCAATGTGTTTAAATACCAATCAAAACAGAGTGACAACAACATATTAGGACTGTTGTACACAGTTTTGTTGGAAATTATTCATCATAAGCCACAAAATGAGAAAATATCAGGCAAATTTCTCAAACCCAACTAATTAAACAGAAATTGAAATTGTAGCTTTCACATTTTTTCTTTTTTTGATAATAACTGTGAAATATTACCAACTACCAAACAATTCAACACATCTAAAGAGCACTCACCCCCTTAAACCACCTTCTAGGACGAGTGTCAAGTAAGGTGATGAGCCTAAGAGAAAAAAAACTAGTTACAAAATTGCTGTAGCAAATTAACACATTTCGTAGCTCTCTTTGCACTACTGTACAACTCAACTCTCACTCGAATAATGTCCTGTATTTATTGCAAAACAGAACTGGTATGTGCAGTAATTCCTCTGAATATCCTTTGATTTCTCACAGACTGTGTGTGGTATATCACAACCCCATAACCAACAGTCATAACTTCCTTTTGAAATTTGCTCCAATGTCTTCTTTTAATCTTCAACAGATCAACCAATACCTCTGTGTACTGCAGCTTGATGTCAGTCCAATCCTTTTGTGCCATCCAGAACCAATTTGTCCAATTACAATCAATGAATAAGTGAGCTGCAGTCTCTGAACAATCTTCAGAACAAAGAACACACATTGGATCATCCCCATTTATCCCCATCCCTTACATCCCGTCATTGGTTAGCAATCGACCATGAGCAGCTAATCACAGAATAAACCTATGTTTTGGGCAATAGAGTTCTACTCTATATTGACACTGCTGTCTCAAATTTAGGTGCATCACCTAGTAACTTCAGATAGCCAATAGTGACATAATATTTCCTATTGCAGGTTAAGAAGTATCTTCCACTTGAATATCAACTACAATCAACTGTGAGGGTAATCTGCCAGAAATCACCATTTTCATATACAACTCATTAACCCACTTCACTCACAGTAGGTCCTGTTTCTCCATCAGGAACGATATTAGCTTCCCAACAGAAGCTTGATTCGATCACTTGCATCCCCTTAATGTTTACGCCTCCTTATTTCTTGGGCTTACAAATCATATCCCAAGCAACCAAAGCAACCTTTCTCTTACATTCATCACCTCCTCATAAGAAAGCTCTACATTTCTTGTCTACATCTTTTATAATCACACTCTTGGGCGAAATGAAAACAGACGTCCAAAAGTTATGCATTGAGAAAAGGATAGAATTCAATACCTACAATCTTCCAGGCATAGGATAGGTGTCTAGTGAAAGTAGCTCTTATTTTGTTAGTGATCTTCAAACTCAGCTGATGACAATCCATTTTATCCATTTCTTAGGTGTAGCTTCACTCTTATTTGCTTTCCTTTATTAACTCTTTAGTTTGACAAAATGCTTTAAATTTTTACCTTGTAAAGTGAAGAATAAACCATTGAGAAAGAATTATTGGACCATGAAGCTGTGGAATTGGAGCACAAGCCCAGCATTAAAATACTTCCTTCGTCTATTTTTATTTGTTCATGTTTGACTTGACAACTTTTTATAAAGGGAGTTTCTTTTTAGAAGGAAATGATGGTGTAGAAATAGAACTTGATGAAGTTCAAGAAACTAATGAACCAACACAAGATCAAGAACATCAGACACAAGTTGAGGAACCTTTATTGGATGTATTGAAGTTGACAAAGAAATTGTCATGTTCAATGGTTGAAGTTCAATAACGTAATGAAGTTCATGAACAGGTTAATGAACCAGTTCTACATCAAATTGAACAACAATCAAATCCAATATAAAGGTGAGCAAGTTGTATATAAACCTCTTAGAAAGTTGTAGACAATATCATACACCAAATAGATTGGATCTATTGGTACAAGATAATGTCTTAAATGCGATTGATCGTAATGATGATAATCCAAAGACTTATGAAGAGACGATACAAAGTTCCATTAATGAAATTTCCTAAGTTACAAAGGTCCTTGTGAACTAAAGCAAACATACCAAAATTAAAATGTTCACTTTAACAAGACAATTGAAAAGTTCAATTATGTTGGATGCGAAGGTGAACTTGTGTGTACAAGAGATTAGTGGGAGCACAATTATTTTATTAGTAATGTGTAGTCACGCATATATAATACTTATAATTGATATTTATTTATTTAAAAATATATAAATATAAAACAAGTTTTACACGAGAATCTAATTATGAATTGGATGAACTATGTGCACTTTGATAGTCTCTGCAACTTCAATTTGAAATAGAGTTACCCTAATGGAAAGTCCATAAGGACTAATTGAAAGTGACATTACGTAGAACCAATTAGGAATGAGACTTTTGAGTATTTCATCAAAATCTTGAGAGCAGTGGCTTATTTATTGAGAATAAAAGATCTATAGAGATAGATGGTCTATAGAGATAGATACAAGAAGCTGCTTAAGTTTTCCTAGCAGACTCATTCACTAAAGCTACTGGTGTAAAAGAGTTTGACCAGACACAAGTGAAAATTGAGAATTAAGTACATTAGCAATTGGCTCTAGTGCAAGTGGGAGATTGTTAAGGATATATTGGATATGTCCTAGATCCAATCTCACCTGTGATGAATTTGAACATATTTTATAAATATTATTTGACATAAATATATGACATCTAATATTACTTTTCATAGTTATATCAAATTATTTGGTTCCTATGATAAGGTCCTTGATTAAGTTTTCAGACTTGACATCATGATGGAGATCATGATAATGAGAGAGTTACGTCTCTTATAACTTAATCTAAAATTGTTCTTGATCGTAGGATAACTAACTAGGACATTAGTCATTCGGTTAGATCAATATGTATGTGATGGTCTTTATAAGATAAATATTAGTTGATCTCATTTACTAAATCACATACATAGATGATGTATATAGAGATATGATCATTGAATATACTCACCGGATAATTCCTAATGGTTAGAATTACCATAAACTGTCACTAGGATATTATCTTGAAAAATGTGATGTAAGAGTTTTCTTTGATCTAAGATCATCATAGTAATTAACAAGTTATTTATCATACTTTGATACCTGTCACGATCTAATTTCTCGGTCATGATGACACCTACAACCCCCCTAGTAGTCGAACCAATCCCCGTAGCCCAGAACGATTGATAATGGGCTACTATCACACAACTAATCGGAAGAATAGAATAAATATGCGGAAGCAAGGGAAAATAATTAAAGAAAAGGAATAACGGGAATGTACATATATACATATATGGAAGCTAAACCAAACCCCAAAATCTGGTATCATAGTATAAGAGTCAAAACTACATCAATAGAGTACAAAGGATCCAAAAAGGAGATATACATATGTCTCTGAATAATAAAGGAGTACATAATACAGAAGAGGAACTAAAGCTAAGCCCCGATCGCCAAGAGCTCACTCTCAGTCTCGGATAGTCCAAAAACATCTTGCACGAGGTAACATGGTCAGCAACGAGAACTCACACTCGGATCTGCACCAAAAGATGCAGAATTACAGTATGAGCACTAATTAGAAAGTAACAGGTACCCAGTAGGTATCATAGGCCGACTGGGCTCATATAAGATATAAAAATAATAATATAGAAAAGAAAATCCTGTAGTCACAGAAATAACGAACAAGCACATGAAAGCTAGCACAGAAAGAATACAAGGAGAAAACAATCATGCTAGGCTAGCTAATAGAACTATACAACATAGATGTAACATCTCAGAATTCGAATCAACTTTTAAACTTAAAGTCTCTAATTTTTTTAGCTTTCCAGGAATTACGGGTCCAAATCACGGGTCGTGGTTTGAACCAGGAGCCGTGGAATGGAGTCATGGTTTGCCTTTTTTAGTTCAGACTCTGGTCTGAAGACCACGAGTGAGTTTTACGGACCGTGATTGTTTCTACGGATCGTAAGAACCACTCGTAGAACTGAAGTATGAGGTTTGCCTTATCCCCAGGAACCACGAGTGAACATTACGGACAGTAGTCCATTTTACGGGTCATACTTGTCATGCCCCGAAGCTACCCCTTGGACTCAACATGGTGCTCAGTGTCACAAATGACCCCAAGCTAAACCTTGGCATATCTATATGAAAACTAAATTAAGGCATGCACTGTGCGGAAGCTGAACCATTTAATAGCTGAATACGGGAAAAGATCCAAAAAGTCTGAATAAGTATAATATAAAAATAGTTTAGTTCTGACTGAATGACAACACTAGCAACTGCTGAATCTAGTCTATGTCTGAAAGCCTTCTAACTGAATAGGAGTTGCTGGGACATGCCCCCAGCTAACTCTAGTAAATCTAAAAATAAAAGTAAATACTGATATGAAACATGTCCATCATCCTCGAACTAATGAGGACTCACCAACTGAGCTACTGGATACGGACCGGAAGTTGAACTGAATACTGAACATAAATGTTGAATACAAGGTCAATGCAACATGAGTCTGATTGTGGGAGATACTATTAACCGACATACCCCAAGTTGAGCTAACTGTGGGTCGAACCTGTAACCCTGGGTGGAAGGGTGTTCATACCTTGCCAAGGGTACGAACAAGTCTGACATAGATCCACTAACTGATGTCCACAAGGGACAAGGGTGTCAAGCCTAATCTGACGGGTGACCCCTTTAGAACCTACCGTGGCGCCGTAGTTCTAGAACTTAGGGATTTCTACCAAAGGTCTCAGCCTAAAGCTGATGGGTGAGCCTTCATCCCTTAGTTTGCTCGTTGTTAAGTTTACTCCCAACTGAATGTAAGCTAACATGCAAATGTAACACTGGATAGCTCAAAATACTAATATAATCTGAGAATGTACATAAACATACTGAAAGATATGGCATTCGAATCCTGAAGCATGATTATCTGACTGGTATGCCTAGCAAGTAAAATTTATGAAGTACTGAAAATTATCAGAAGCTAGGGTTCTGAATTCTATACATGAACTGTACTAATTCTCCGAGAAACATGGTCTAAGCATCATAATAATTATAGCATCTGAATAGCAAGGAAATCTCTAAGGTTTACCAACCCTAGGTTTAATTAATCATGGAGAAACTGAAGGAACTGGCTGAGCTTTAGGGACCTAATGGGTGAAAGGAACCCACTAGTGAAATCCCACATACATGGTGAAGAAATCCTCGGAGAAATCCTTGGATTTTTGGGGCTGAACTTGATGAAGACCTCTGCTTGTTCTTGGAGGAAAATTGTCGCCTCTTTCTCTTATTTTCTTTCTAAGTTTAAAGAATTTAGGGGAATGAATATTTTAGGTAGTTTTAGGCTACTTAATTAGGCTTAAGCGACATAAAATGACGTAGCTTAAGCCTTAAAAGGGAAAGAAAAAGTATAGAATACCCCTGGGAAAGTTAAAAGAATTTTTGCAGAAAACGTGACTCAGGGATCACGACTCCGGATGACGGACCTTACTCCTGGACGACGGACCGTCAACCTGAGTCGTGCTTCTGCCTAAGAGTTTTAGGGGTCTCTGGTCTCAAGAACTATGACTCAACAGGACTGACCGTTCTTCTGAACGATGGTTCGTCATGTGACTCGTGGTTCCTGGGACCTTACTTAGCCTGGGGATTTTTCATGAGTCAAAGGATGGACCGTGCTTTTGAAGTACGGTCCGTAAACCAACTCATGGTTTCTGGGACTAGAACTTGGGGTCTTTTGATTCGGGGAAACCACGTGTGACAGGTCGAGCCATGGTTCTAAACCACGATCCGTGGTCCTAACCATAGTCCCTGGGATATGTACTGAAGAGCTATTGGAACTTGAACTACGGTTCAAGATGAAAGTCCGTAGTTCCAAACTATGGTCCGTACTCTTGAACCGTGGTTCCTGGAAACTTGAATTTTTCTGAAATTTTCATTCTCTACTGGTTTTCTGAGCCTAGTCTGGGCTTGGAGGTTCTGGGGTGTTACAATTTCTCCCCCTTGGGATCATTCGTCCTCGAATGAAGACTGAGTAAGCTGACTTTGGAGGGAAAGAGTTGCAATCCCTATCAACAGAGTACTAGAAACTGATATTTAAATGAACTGAGTTCCATAAACATGCAAGTATGCTGAAATGCAAGGGTAACTGATGGAACAAGGTGCTGAGACTGAATTTCACAAGAGTAGACTGAGAGACTGGAGAGGAACTATTTACCTCAAGCTGAAACTGAATCGGAGGGAAAAAGGTGAGGGTACTTGGACATCATGGTTGCTACTGCTTCCCAAGTAGCTCCCTCTACAGACTGATTCCTCCACAAAACTTTCACTGAAGCGACTTATTTATTTCTCAACCTACGAACCTGATGGTCAAGAATCTCAACTGGAACCTCCTCATAAGTGAGTCTATCCTTCACAGCCACACTCTCTAAAGGTACTATCGAAGTCAGATCACCCACACACTTCTTCAACAGGGAAATATGGAAGACTGGATGGACTGCTGCTAGTTCTGATGACAACTCTAACTCATAAGCCACATTACCCACCCTTTTCAGGATTCTGTAATGACCTACATACCTGGGACTGAGCTTCCCTTTCCTGCCAAATCTCATTACACCCTTCATGGGTGGCACTTTCAGGAAAACCCAATCGTCAACTTCAAACTCTAAGTCTCTTCTCCTAACATCTGCGTAGGACTTCTGATGACTCTGAGCTGTCTTTAGCCTATCTCTGATGAGCTGAACTTTCTCCATAGCGTTATGTACCAAATCTGGTCCAATCAAAGTTGTTTCACCTACTTCGAACAAACCAACAAGTGACCTACATCTACGCCCATAGAGTGCCTCATATGGGGCCATCTGAATGCTGAAATAAAAGCTATTATTGTAGGAGAACTCTATGAGAGGTAGGTGATCATCCCAACTACCCTTTAAATCGATCACACAAGCTCTCAACATGTCCTCTAGGGTCTGAATGGTACGCTCAGCCTGACCTTCTGTCTCTGGGTGAAATGTTGTGCTAAGATTCACCTGAGTACCAAGACCTTTCTGAAATGATCTCCAGAAATGAGAGGTAAACTGAGGACGTCTATATGAGATGATAGACAAGGGAACTCCATGAAACCTGACTATCTCGCTGATATAGAGTCTGGCATAGTCTTCCGCTGAATCTATATTGTTAACTGCCAAAAAGTGAGTTGACTTAGTGACTCTGTCCACTATCACCCAAATGGAGTCATGCTGCCAGCGAGTACGAGGTAAACCCGTAATGAAATCCATATTGACCACTTCCCACTTCCAAGTAGGAATGCTAATCTCTTGAGTCACACCTCCTGGTTTCTGATGTTCTACCTTAACCTGCTAACAGTTGGGACACTTAGCCATAAAATCTGCGATGTCCCTCTTTATGTCATTCCACTAATAGACTTCCCTAGATCACGGTACATCTTAGTGGCACCTGGATGAATGGAATATCTGGAATTATGGGCTTCTGAAAAGATCTGTTGTCTCAACTCACCCACCTTGGGAACACATAAGCAACCCTGATAACGAAGTAACCATCTCCCCCTTGGGAGAAAACCTCAACTCTCTGCTGATGAACTGCACCCTTTAGTCGAAGTAATATGGGATCACTATCCTGTTTCTCCTTAACCTCAGCTACCAATGAAGATTCTGACCCATTTTGAACTATCACACCACCATCTGTCGTGTCCACAAGGCAAACTCCTAGGCGAGCAAGACGATGAACATCTATGACTAATTATCTCTTTTCTTCCTCAACATGTGATACACTACCCATAGATAGTCTGCTGAGAGCATCAACCACCACATTGGCCTTACCCGGATGGTAGAGCACATTCATGTCATAATCTTTGAGGAACTTAAGCTATCTCCTTTGATGAAGATTCAACTCTTTCTGTGTTAACACATACTGTAGGCTCTTATGATCTGTAAATACATCAACATGAACACCATACAAATAGTGTCTCCAAATATTGAGGGCAAACACAACTGCTGCAAGCTCGAGGTCATGAGTCGGGTAGTTCTTCTCATGGACCTTAAGCTGTCTAGAAGCATAAGCTATGACTTTACCCTGCTGCATCAAAATACAACCTAGGAAAACTCTGGATGCATCACAATAAACCACATAACCATCCGAACCCTCTGGTAGAGTCAAGACACGAGTTGTAGTCAACCTAGTCTTCAGTTCTAAGAAACTCTTCTCACACTCATCTGACCACTGAAACTTGACCTTCTTCTGAGTCAATCTAGTCAATGGGGAAGCTATAGATGAGAATCCTTCAACGAACCTCCTGTAGTAACCAGCCAAACCCAAGAAACTTATGATATATGTTGGAGAGGTGGGTCTGGGACAGTGCTTTACTGCCTCAATTTTCTGGGAATCCACTTGGATCCCATCGCTGGATACCACATGACCAAGGAAAGCCACAGACTGCAACCAGAATTCACACTTGCTAAACTTAGCGAATAGCGGCGATCCTTGAGAGTTTGCAGAACAACCCTCAGATGAGACACATGCTCTTCCTCATCCCGAGAATAAATGAGGATGTCATCAATAAAGACAATAATGAACAAGTCCAAATACTGCTTGAACACTCTGTTCATAAAATCCATGAAAGCTGAAGGGGCATTGGTTAGTCCAAAAGACATGACTACAAATGCATAGTGACCATACCGAGTCCTGAAGGCTATTTTCGGGATGTCACTATCCCTGACTCTGAGATGATGGTAGCCGGATCTGAGGTCTATCTTGGAAAAACAACTAGCACCATGAAGTTGGTTGAACAAGTCATCAATCCTGGGGATAGAATATTTATTCTTGATTGTGACCTTGTTCAACTGACGGTTGTCAATGCACATCCTGAGGGAACCATCTTTATTACGTATGAACAACACTGGAGCACCCTATGGAGATATGCTGGGTCTGATGAAGCCCTTATCTAGAAGGTCTTTCAACTGAGCTTTCAATTCCTTAAGCTCAGTTGGAGCCATTCTGTAAGGAGGAATCCAAATAGGCTGGGTATCTGGAAGGAGATCAATTTCGAAATTGATTTTCCTTTTGGGAGGAACTCCGGGAAAATCCTCTGGGAATACTTCTGGAAACTCACTAACTACTGGAACTGACTCTAGAGTTGGGGTTTCGGAGTTTGAATCCTTAACCCAAACTAGATGATAGATATACGCTTTGGAAATCATCTTTCTGGCCTTAAGGTAGGAAATGAAACGTCCTACAGGCACTGAGTTACTATCCTTCCACTCTAAGGCTGGCTCGTTAGGAAACTGAAACCGAACGACCCTAGTCCTACATCGACTGAGGCATAACAGGAATGTAACCAATCCATGCCTAAAATGATGTCGTAATCTACCATTTCTAACTCTACAAGATCTGCTGAGGTGACTCTCTGGGAGACTGTTATAGGGCAATTTTTGTATACCCGTCTAGCTATAACTGGGTCACCAACTGGAGTAGAGACTGAGAAGGGTTCTAGGAGAGTTTCTGGACTGACATCAAAATTTACTTCTATATAGGGAGTTACAAAAGAAAGCGTAGCCCCTGGATCTAACAATGTATAAACATCTGAATTAAAGAATCGCAATGTACCTGTGACCACATCAGGAGAGTCCTCCTGATCCTGTCGAGCTTGAAGAGCATATAATCTGTTTTGGCGTTGACCACCACCTGTACCAGAAAGGGTACCTGCTGTCGAACTAGCCTGTTTCTGCGAACGAGTTTCTCTGCCCTTCTGAGAATTTTCGGGGCACTCTTTTATCCTGTGACTAGGCTTACCACACCCAAAACAATTACCGCTACCTACCATGCACTAACCCTGATGGTTCTTACCACACTTCCTGCATTCCGGATGAGTACTCCCACTCGTAACCGTACCTTGGGACTTAGAGCCAGACGCTCTATCCCGTCTATCCTTCTTAAACCTTGGTATTGGGGTGCTAGCAGTAGATGAAGCTGGAGATGAATTCTTCTGACGATATTGAGAGCGATTTCCACCCCCCGACTTCTACGGATAATAATTACCTGTCGTAGCCCTCTTAGCATCTCCTCCCCTTTCCTTAATCTTCTCCTTCTCAATCTGCTGAGCATAAGTAAATATCCTGGAGAAGTCCATTTCCTTTACGAGCATGGTTGTCTTGCATTCCTTGACCACATCATCAGACACTCCAGACACGAACTTGCTCATACGAGCTCTAGAGTCAGCTACCATTGCTGGAGCATGCTTGGATAGTTGAGTTAACTTTAGAGCATAGTCCTTCACGCTCATGTCATTCTGCTTCAGGTTGATGAATTCTTGAACCTTGGCTTCCCTGAGCTCTAGTGGGAAGAACTGGTCCAGAAAAGCAGTCTTGAAAAGTTCCCAAGTCACTGGTCCTGCTCCAGCAAGGCGAGATTCCTTCCATTGCTGGTACCAAGTATAAGCCACTCTTTTCAGCTGGTAAGGGGCTAGTTATGCACCCTCAACTGTAGTGACACCTATAATATTGGTCACCTTCTGAATGTCCTCTAAAAACTCTTGGGGACCCTCTTCTGATTTAGACCCATGAAACTCTGGAGGGTTCATCTGAGCGAAGTCCCGAATTCTTGCTGCAGCAGTATTGGTCTGAGACAGAGCTGGTGCCCAACTTGCTGATTGACCTCGGCAGTCATAGCCTGAGCAAGCACTTGGAAAGCATCCCTGAATTTGGTGTGCGTAACCTTCTCATTTAACGGATCTACTGGAGCTGCTGGTGCTGGCTGATTTCTAGCGTTAGCTCTTCTAGGAGGCATTTTTCTGAAATGCGAAGAGCAGGAGTTAGGATAGAGGAGAATTAAATAGAGTTTATACTTTATAGCACGGACTGGAAAAGAAAGAAGGGAAGTTATTCCTAATGACGTCTCATAGCTTCTCCCCCATAAGTGTGGCAGGCTTCACACCCATGAAGAAGACTCTACTTGACGCGGCTTTCAGACATCCTAGGACACTTAACCCTTATGCTCTGATACCAAGTTTGTCACGCCCCGAAGCTACCCCCTGGATGCAACACGGTGCTCAGTGTCACAAATGACCCCAAGCTAACCCATGGTATGGCATATCTATATGAAAACCAAATTAAGGCATGCACTGTGCGGAAGCTGAACCATTTAATATCTGTATATGGGAAAAAAGCCCAAAAGTCTGAATAAGTATAATAAAAAATAGTTTAGTGCTTACTGAATGACAACACTAGCAACTGCTGAATCTAGTTTATATCTGAAAGCCTTCTAACTGAATAGGAGTTGCTGGAACATGCCCCCAGCTAACTCTAGTAAATCTGAAAATAAAAGTAAATACTATATGAAACATGTCTATCATCCTCGAACTAATGAGGACTCACCAACTGAGCTGCTGGATACGGACAAGACGTCGAACTAAGCGCGGTCTGGATGCTGAGTACCTGAACCTACATCATAAAATGATGTAGCACAAAAGTATGCGTCAATACTTTGAATGTACTGAGCATGCAGGATATGTACAAAGCTAGGCAATATAGAACTGAACATGAAGATAGATATACTGCAACATAACTGAAAGCTGAACTGGACACAATGACCAAGTATACATCATGAAATAACATGTTGAACTGAATACTGAACATAAATTTTGAATACAAGGTCAATGCAACATGAGTCTGACTGTGGGAGATAATATTAACCGACATACCCCAAGTGCTAACTGTGGGGCCAACCTGTAACCCTGGGTGGAAGGGTGTTCATACCTTGACAAGGGTACGAACAAGTCTGACGTGGATCCACTAACTGATGTCCACAAGGGACAAGGGTTTCAAGCCTAATCTGACGGGTGACCCCTTTAGAACCTACGGTGGAGCCGTAGTTCTGGAACTTAGGGATTTATACCAAAGGTCTCAGCCTAAAGCTGACAGGTGAGCCTTCATCCCTAGTTTGTTCGGTGCTAAGTTTACTCCCAACTGAATGTAAGCTAACATGCAACTGTAACATTGGATAGCTCAAAATACTAATATAATCTGAGAATGTACATAAACATACTGAAAGATATGGCATTCGAATCCTGAAGCATGATTATCTGACTGGTATGCCTAGCAAGTAAAATTTATGAAGTACTGAAAATTATCAGAAGCTAGGGTTCTGAATTCCATACATGAACTGTACTAATTCTCCGAGAAACATGGTCTAAGCATCATAATAATTATAGCATCTGAATAGCAAGGAAATCTCTAAGGTTTACCAACCCTAGGTTTAATTAATCATGGAGAAACTGAAGGAACTGGCTGAGCTTTAGGGACCTAATGGGTGAAAGGAACCCACTAGTGAAATCCCACATACATGGTGAAGAAATCCTCGGAGAAATCCTTGGATTTTTGGGGCTGAACTTGATGAAGACCTCTGCTTGTTCTTGGAGGAAAATTGTCGCCTCTTTCTCTTATTTTCTTTCTAAGTTTAAAGAATTTAGGGGAATGAATATTTTAGGTAGTTTTAGGCTACTTAATTAGGCTTAAGCGACATAAAATGACATAGCTTAAGCCTTAAAAGGGAAAGAAAAAGTATAGAATACCCCTGGGAAAGTTAAAAGAATTTTTGCAGAAAACGTGACTCAGGGATCACGACTCCGGATGACGGACCTTACTCCTGGACGACGGACCGTCAACCTGAGTTGTGCTTCTGCCTAAGAGTTTAAGGGGTCTCTGGTGTCAGGAACTACGAATCAACAGGACAGACTGTTCTTCTGAACGATGGTTCATCATGTGACTCGTGGTTACTGGGACTTGACTTAGCTTGGTCATTTCCATGAGTCAAAGGACGGACCGTGATTTTGAAGTACGGTCCGTAAACCAACTCGTGGTTTCTGGGACTAGAACTGGAGGTCCTCTAATTCGGGGAAACCACGTGTGACAGGTCAAGTCGTGGTTCTAAACCACGGTCCGTGGTCCTAACCATAGTCCCTGGGATTTGTACTGAAGAGCTATTGGAACTTGAACTACGGTTCAAGATGAAAGTTCGTAGTTCCAAACTATGGTCCGTACTCTTGAACCGTGGTTCCTGGAAACTTGAATTTTTCTGAAATTTTCATTCTCTACTGGTTTTCTAAGCCTAGTATGGGCTTGAAAGTTCTGGGGTGTTACAGTACTGTTGACTCGTAGTTCTTCTTCTACATCTTAAATGGTGATCCAGGACTGAATCTATGGCCCGTAGATCATTCTACGTATTGTACTGTGGACTTGTAGAAATCCTTCTGTAGCTGATCAATTGGGTCAGGAACCACGAGTGGAAACCACGAGTCGTGGTCCAGTCTACGACCTATGGGATCCACCCATAGAACCTGAAGCCGAACTTTTTACAGCTTTTCTCCAATTAAATCTCAGAGGTATTTTTTGTAATTTTTCTTTCTTTTAACTCCTATAATAAGTTATTTTAAGCTTATTTAGAAGAGTTTTATTCCCACTTAGCCCAAGTTTTCTCCCATTCTTTCAATCAAGTTTCAAAAGAAGAAAAAGTAGTTCCATCCTCTCAAACTTCAAGTTAGGGTTTCAATCTCCATAGCACGGGATTCACTCCAAGTCTCCATTCTTCTCAAACTCTTAGTGGGCTAGCTTCAAATAAGGTATGTAGGTATTTAATAAGGGATTCCTTTCACCCTTATTCCCAAAACTCATGAATTTTACTTTAATTTATGAGTTGGTGAAATTAGGGTTCTTACCCAAATTGGGAAAAGTTATGGGTTTTGTTTTAAAGTATCAATTCATGATTTCCCATTCACTACCCATGTTTTAATTATGATTTCTTGTATAATTTCAAAATCCCATGCATTAAAGATGATTTCTAGCATGATCCCATTGAGTTGCATGTCTTCAAGTAAAATTAGCATGTTTAGATAACATGGCCTCTATTATCATGAAATTGCATATCTAATTCTTCAAGTTAGGAATTTAAAAAGAAAAGTATGTTTTGAATTATGGCTATGCTAAGTTTTTAAGGATTTTGAAGTATGAATGATATGACATCAGATATGTCTTTATGTTTCATGAAAGGTTTGGTATCTAGATATGTCTACCTAAGCTATGTGAATCACATGGTATTAGATATACCCGTATTCTTTTCAAACAGATTTGACATTAGATATGTCATTAGTTATGATCAGTTTTGTATCCAGATATGCATCAGTATTATATGAGCTATACATATTATTTTGGGAGTAGTATTTAGCACCGAGATGGACGGAGTGAGAGTACCCTTAGTCCCAGAACTACGTGCCCTCGTAGGTTCTAAGTCTCCTTAGTTGGGCATCAAATTTAGTGATCATGCCACATTCATGCCTTTATACCCTTGCAAGGTATATTGGGTCCTTTCGATGGAGCGTATACATCAGATTCCATGTAGCTCACATGTCTATGTCGGTTAGAGAACCTCCCACAGAAACAGTTTCAAGTTTAAAAATGTATTGACTCTTTGCTTTCAGATTTTAGACTTACTACTTATGATTATGTTTTTAGCTTATGATATTGCATTGAGTCTTTACATTACAGATTTTACTATTATCAGATGATTTCAACTTCAAGGATATTTAAATCATGTTTTATCACAAATTATGCGTGATCTCAGTTTTAATCATGCTTTCAAGTATATTTTATCATATCATATGCATATCTCACATACTCAGTACATTCCATAGTACTGACCACATAATTATTTGTGCTACATCCTATTATGATGTAGATCTTGTAGCCCGCTCCCAGATTTATCGTTAGTAGGTCAGCATCACATCCATCTAGCTTGTTGAGTTCTTCTCATTCGAGGACTTGGAGTTTAGTTTTATTTCAGCATTTAAATTGTCTATTTAGTATTTCAGTATTTAGAGTTAGCTGGGGGCCTGTCCCAGTAACTCGCCAGTAGTAGAGGCTTTCAGACATAGGGTCAGATATTCAGCTGTATTCAGATCTTCAATCCTAGACTTTATTTATATAACAAATTAAGTTACTCATTACTTCAGTTAAGCTTCCGTTCTTATATTTTGCTCAATTTTTAAGTCATGCTAATGTTAGAGGGTTATCTTGAGATCACTTGTGATCTTAGGTCCCGTGTTACATACAGGGGGTAGGCTCGAGGAATGAAAAACTTGGTATCAGAGCATCAGGTTCAAGAGTCCTAAGGTGTCTAAAAGCCAATCAAGTAGTGTCTCTTTCATGGGTGTGAAGCACGCCACACTTATGAGGGGGATGCTATGAGGTATTTTAGGAAAAAAAACTTCACTTCTTCGTGTTCACTATCATGTGATAGAGTATGACTCTACTTACCCTCTAATCTGTTCCTTACGCATTTCTAATAATGTCTCCGCGAAGAAACCCCATGAGGAATGCTAATACGACCACTCCAGATCATGAGGTTACGAATGCAGAATTTTGTGAAGCCATCTGTATGTTGGCTCAAGCCATGACAACTCAGTTAAATAAGAAAGAGAAACTAAAGAAGAGGAAGAGGAAGAACAAGAATACCAGAACATAAAATCAGTCGTCTTCTCAGCAGAGGTCATCCGGACCAACCCCATCTTCAGTTAGCACACCTGTCCTCGATTCTAAGTCTTGTCACAATAGGGCTCCGAAGACGTTGAGGTACCCTCGTTGTAGTAGTTGCAGCAAGTTTTATTTATGTGAGTGCCTTGCGGGCAAGGAAGGGTGTTTTAGGTATGGTCAGTTAGGCCATAGGATCAGGGATTGCCCCTCATCTAAGCGGAGCAACTATGATGTTCAGCTCCAAGACCAATTCCTTTCATTGCCTAGCCAGTCGGGTCAGAGTATTCCTCAAGAAGTTGAATCAGGTATGTCACTAGATTTTCTTCCTTTATGCATCCATAGTCCCCGGACCCCTATTCTTGTTTGGTTGTGAGTGTTCTTAACCTAGAATGAAGTGGAGGTAGAAGGGTTGAGGCCTAGACTTTTAGGCGAAGAAGAGTCTTAGACTATAGAAGGAAGTGGGTATTCGTGCTAGATTCTGGAGTAGTGTATGTTCTGTTAGGGTAAAATGATCATAGTTCCATTTAGAGAGTAGTGAGAGGTTCACAGACTTAGAAAGGTAGCATGAATCTAAGGGGGATATGGTGGGATGTAGAATCGGTTATATTTTGGAGGCTCAAGTAGCGATGCTTTTGGGTGTTAGAACAAATATAGGAGGGGAGACAAAAGCTTAATTCCATCCTAGTGTACTAAATATACTTCTGCCATTACGATACCTTTTTGCATGCCTTATGTGTCAGCGCCATGGTCCTATTTCAGATTTACGCACTCCATTCAGATTGACGCTCATGTTCAGATTCTAGAAAGAAAAGAGATTTCTTCAGACAATGATTCTACTCTTATCCTGCGATTCTATAAATTTCAGCTTTATGCCCTGAGGTTTGTTATCTATGTAAAATCATGTCTCTCAGTATGCTCGGTCTTCTTTGCTCAATTCAATCTTCATACATGCCTCTATGGCTAATCAAGTCATGCTACATCATGTATATGCTCAGACCTGATTCTTAAAATGGTTCGCGCTTATGATTTCCTTACTCTAAATCCCTTTGACCTTGTCTTGGAGGACGAGGGGTGGTGATCCCTACTATTCATGACTTACGTGCCTCGTATATGAATCACTCATACCTATTGTGCTCAATTCCCCAAGCCTCACCTTGAGTAGCTTGATCACGCTAAGTGTAAGTCAAGATTAATCTGTAATCCTCCATTCGTGATGCTCACGCTCCCACTATTTTCTTTCAGTGAATTGAGTTTATGTTGTAATAAGCTTTTGGGGAGAAGGCCTTGTAGTAGCCTAGCTGGGAGGTAGCAGATTTCTTTTCCTTGTTAGTGTACTTGTTCCACCTTGGCTTCTAGGTTTGGGTGAATTGTGAGGTAAGGATTATTCGTGCGAAATAGTTAGGTGAGGAATTTTGGTATGTCCCCATGTAGAAGTTCTCAAAATTTCAACTCCTAATATGCCAGGGAAGAGGAGACAAGTCTTAAATAGGGTAAGGTACGAAACCATAAGGTGACCATAGTTATAAGCTTGAATATCGTGATGGGATACATGTGGATCTTTATTTTGCGCAACTAGTGACCCTTTTGATTGGGAGCCCAAGGTTAGTTGGTTGTTGTGATAAGAAGGAATACTATTCTTAGGAGATAACTCTATATGCAAGTGATTAAGTCGAGATGGGCTTGGACATGGTGGAAGCAGGTAGTTAGACTTAGACCTTAGTATCTTTATGGGCGCTGGTGAGAACTGTAGCTGCTTATGGTCAGTGTGGTGTTTAGAAGGGTTAATGTAGATAGAAAGGTTTTCCTCAGTTGAAAAGTTGTCAAACGTGTTGTTAAGGCAGGAAGAGTCTTGTTGTTACTCCCTGCCCAGAATGCTCATATATTATGTCCAATAGCTTTAGCTTCCAGTATGTTAGACCCCTCATATCAAATTGGTTTAGACCTGCCGGTGTTTATTCCAAAGGCCAGTGGGTCTTACGCCTAGTTCCGCCCTTGTCGGTAAGTTCAGTTGGAAGTAAATGGTTCCTCGTATAGTTCTTCTCTCTATTTGACATCCCTTTCATCTAACTACAATTTCTAAGAATGCGTTCATTATTTATGAGTTTCAGCTATGCCCCTACTCTCATCCCAGACCAGTTATCATGATGGATATCCAGTTCCTATCCCATTAGCTATTCTTACATTCTCAGCATGCATACGTGTCTCATGAATCCAACTCAGTTTTTATTTCAATCAGAAGTCGGTTACCACGATAGTAATTCAGCTTTTACAACTCAGTTGAAGGAGCTATTTGGGAAGCAGAATCATCCATGAAGGCCAAGTACCCTCATCCTTTTTCCTTCCGATCCAGTTTCAGCTTGAGGTAGTAGTTCCATCCTTAGTATGTCCCTATGAATCTATTCCAGCAGTTTCTCTCATGATACCAGCATGTATTCATGTTTTCCAGAGTTAGTTCTGTTATGTTTTGAGAGGAGAAGTCAGTTTTTATGCTTATTCTTCAGTTTTCATATTTTGTTTTTGGTTGGGATGTTTTCTCTCTAGAGTTCCCTTGCTTAGTCTTCATTCAATGACGAATGATCCCAAGAGAGAGATATTGTAACACCTCTAAATTCGAATTAGTTTTTAAATTTAAAGTCTCTAATTTTTTTTAGCTTTCCAGGAATTATGGGTCCAACCCATGGGTCGTGGTTTGAACCACAAGCCATGGAATGGAGTCGTGGTTTGCCTTCTGTAGTTTAGACTCTGGTCTGAAGACCATGAGTGGGTTTTATGGACCGTGATCTGTTCTACGAATCATAAAGACCACTCGTGGAACTAAAGTATGAGGTCTACCTTATCTCCAGGAACCACGAGTGAACATTACGGACCGTAGTCCATTCTACGGGTTGTACTGTTGACTCATAGTTCCTCTTTTGCAGATTAAATGCTGATCCAGGAATGACGACTGAGTCTATGGCCCGTAGATCATTCTACAGACTGTACTGTGGACACATAGAAATCCTTTTGCAGCTGATCAATTGGGTCAAGAACTACGAGTCGTGGTCCAGTCTACGACCCATGGGATCCACCCGTAAAACCTGAAGTCAAACTTTTTACAACTTTTCTCTAATTAAATCTCAGGGGTATTTTTATAATTTCTCACTCTTTTAACTCCTATACTCCAGTAAACTCAAATGATGTAGCATCTCCTCACATGTAGTAATAAAATCATTAGGATCCTGACTAGGAGTACCAGCAAATCTAGGTGGAGCTAATCTCAGGAATCTGCCCAACGCCTTCTGCTCCGTCTCTGTCGTAGCTAGGCGAGGAGTAAGAGGCTGTGCGATAGATGGAATTGGAAGAACCTCAGCACGAAGAGCCGCAGTAGCAGGCTGTGATCCTGAACTCTGTGCACCCAAGGCTTCCCCCTGAGCGAATGTCTGTGCTACCTCAGCAGGCTGATCCCCGATCATACCCAATAACTATAGAAGTAAATCTCGAATACCTTAAGACTGAGCCAGGCCTGATGCCGGTGTTGAAGCTGGTGGCACCTAGGTTGTCCCCTGGTCTACAGGCTGCTACTCTGGAATAATCTTGGGCTCAAACTCGACCGTAGGAGTTCTAAATGGTTCTGATGCTCGGGTATATTCCCGAGCTCTACCTCTGTGATCTTCCCGGTCCCTAGCTGGAGTCGGGGGTGCTAGAGTCAAAAGCTCACCTCCGCTTGATGTCGAAGCTCTAGTACGAACTATATGCGGGAGAATAAACTCGAATAAGTGAGATTTCAGGAGACCATCATGGATAAGACGCATGATACAGAAGTAATAAGAGAGTCATATTTCCTAAGATGCCACTGTAGCCTTCCAAAGATTGAGTACGAACATCTCTGCTTCGATCCGCAGGACTCTACTAGACATTGGCTCATATACTGATGACACTGGTAAACCTAGGCTCTAATACCAAGCTGTCACAACCTCATTTCTCAGTCATGATGGCACCTACAACCCCCTAGTAGGCGAACCAATCCCCGTAGCCCAGAACAGTTGGTAATGGGCTAGTATCATACAACCAATCGGAAGACTGGAATAAATATGCGGAAGCAAGGGAAAATAATTAAAGAAAAAAGACAACAAAAATATACATATATACATATATGGAAGCTAAACCAAACTCCAAAACCTGGTATCATAGTATAAGAGCCGATACTACATCAACAGAGTACAAAGGATCCAAAAAGGAGATATACATATGTCTCTGAATAATAAAGGAGTACATAATACAGAAGATGAACTAAAGCTAAGCCCCGATCGCCAAGATCTCACCCTCAGTCTCGGATAGTCCAAAAACACCTCGCACGAGGTAACGCGGTCAGTAGCGAGAATTTATACTCGGATCTGCATCAAAAGATGCAGAAGCGTAGTATGAGCACCAATTGCAAAGCAACAGGCACCCAGTAGGTATCATAGGCCGACTGGGCGCAGGTAAGATATAAAAGCAATAATATAGCAGAAAAAACTCAGGTAATCATAGAAACAATATAAAAGCACATGGAAGTTAACACAGAATGACTACAAGGAGAAAACAATCATGCTAGGCTAGCTAATAAAACTATACAACATAGAACACAGGTGAAGGAAAAAGGTACGCACCTGGGGTCCATGCAATAACAATATATAAAAAGAGTTAAAGGAGAAAGCGGTATACCGGTAACCTCAAGTAAAAAGGGAAGGAAGAAAGGAAAATAACAATAACACGTTTTGAAAAAAAGATTAAAATCAAGTCATGCTAGTAACACCATAATCAGGATCAATATTGCGGTAAAATAATAATAAATAAAAGTCTACCTACAGTTCCATGGGCGCTTATATACCCGAGGAACACATACAAGTGAAAATAAATCCTCCGGCACCCATACTACCGGAGCGTGCACTGAGAAACCAACAAACAAGGGTGGATCCAAACATAATATGCATGATGTGATATGATATGCTAAAACCAAGTGATATTAGAGTCATATGTTACCCTCTCTGGTACCTAGAAGGCCCAATGGAGGCAGGATCCATGGAAGAGATTGCCCCGGGTACCTCAACTCCACCGTACACCCCTTCTCCGGCACTCGCAACATGTATCCCCTGGTTCGGATCAGCAAGGTCCATAGAGGTCTACTCGTAGACCATATACTAAATCTTGTAATCTCAATATAACCGCCCAAAGTGTAGCCGAATCCAAATAAGTCACCAGACCTCAAAAATGCATGCTCGGGGTTCTACCAGAGTCTAAATCAGTGAATCAAGTCGCAAAACCCCAACAAGGGTGCCCGGACATAACCAGGCACGGACAATAGTATAGATGTTCGAGACTCACGAACATTCCCAAATAACCCACCATTTATGGTTCAGAGTCAAAACAAGGACACATAGGATCACAAGGGTGATACTATCAACTACCACGAGTACTATAGTCACAGAGCGAAGATAAGACGAACATGAAGAAGCGGACAAGGTCTGGGTACCAAGCTAATAAACCCAACCCAAGGATGCTAATCAGTACAATTATATATAATATATGTGAAGTCTAAAAGAGTTAAACCACAACCTACCTGTTATTCGATGACAAACTGGTAGAACAATGATGTCCAAGCCCAAACCACTCCGAGAAGCTCCAAAATGAAATCAAACTCGAAAAAGAGCACACTTTGCAATTGACGAAGAGGTATGCGTGCATATATAAAGGAGGATTTAAATTCTGCTATGTCTTGCACAAAATTATTATCACCATTCTTTGGCAAAAATATCTACTGCTACATTTTTGTCACTATTACAGTGAATGAAGCTAAAGAAAAATATAAAGTACAAAGATGCACAACTATATGGATTTATCTACTTGATCTAAGTGGTAGAATATTTCTAAATAAAGTGGGTAGCTTCCACTAACTCATTAATGCTCTTAATTAATGCAAGGCCTACCACATAAGTTGGTTGTTGTACACTCCCACCACTTTCACGTGGAAGTGAAGGTGACACACGCAGGTCTATTTTATCCTCTTATATATATTTACTCAGGTATTGCATAGATTTATGGTAAATATATATATAACTTTTTGAATATATCATAATAAATAGAAAAATATTTCAAATAAAATTTACTACATTAGAGTAATAATTTTTAACATAACTAAGTTTACTAGCTCTGTTAAAATATTAATAATTTATAAAACTCTTATAAAATAAATACATACACAAATATATCATATCAAAAGTATTTTTTCATAAATATTTAAAACATTTTTAGAAAAATAAGACTTTTTACAGAATTCAACTTCCAAATCAAATATTTTCAAAATACACGCGATGTTAATAAAATTTTCAAATTTAGGCTCGCAAGCCGTTGATACGGGACAAAGGTTGAGGTCATACGATACCTCGAATTAGGATCGACCTGCCCACAAAGTCAGTTGAGGTCTTGTCATACCCCGAGGCTACCCCCTAGACGCAACATGGTGCTTAGTGTCACAAGTGACCCCAAGCTAACCCATGGCATGGTATAGTTATACAATTTTAATATAAAACATGCACTGTACGGAAGCTAAAAATAATTTAATATCTGAAGTGGGGAAAAGCCCAAAATGTCTGAGTATATATAAAATATATGAGAGAGTATAATGAAGTCTGAAAATAACACTAACAACTCAAGCTAAATCTAGTGTATGTCTGAAAGCCTCTAACTGATATGAGCTGCTGGGACATTCCCTCAGCTAACTCTAGCAAGACTGAAACTGAAAAGTAAATACTGAAAGTAAAGCATGTCTATTGTTCTTGAACCATGAGGACTCACCAATGAAGCTGCTGAGTACGGACCCAAAGTTGAACTAAGCGCGGTCTGGATGCTGAGCGCCTGAACCTACATCATGAAATGATGTAGCACAAAAGTATGTGTCAATACTTCGAATGTACTAAGCACGCGGGATATGGACTAAACTGGACGACATAATAACTGAACATGGAAATATATATACTGAGAAGTAAGCTGAGATGCAATGACCAAATAAATATCATGAGTATATCACATGCTGAACTGAATAACTGAATATAAGATCAATGCAATATGAGTCTGACATTGTGAGATACTATTAACAGACATACCCTAAGTTGAGCAAATTATGAGGCCAACTTGTAACCCTGGATAGAAGGGTGTTCATACCTTGCCAAGGGTAGAACAAGTCTGACGTGGATCCACTAAACTGTTGTCCACAAGTGACAAGTGTGTCAAGCCTAATCTGACGTGTAACCCCTTTAGAACCTACAGTGGCACCATAATTCTGGGACTCAGGGATTGCTACTAAAGGTCTCAGCCTAAGCTGGCGGGTGAGCCTTCATCCCTTCGTCTGCTCGGTGCTAAGTTTACTCCCAACTGAATATAAAGCTAAAATGCAACCGTAGTACTGGATAGCTCAAAACACTGATATAATCTGAGAATGCAACATACAAATACTGAAAGATATGGCATTCGAATTCCTGAAGCATGATTTTCTAACAAACATGCCTAGCAAGCATAATCAATGACATACTAAAATTTACACAAGCTAGGGTTTCTGAGTTCTATATATGACTATGTTGATTCTCCAAGAAACATGAAATAGATATCAATATAAGCGGTAAAATTTGAATTACAATGAATCCCTAAGGTTTAGGAACCCTAGGTCTGTACAATTCATGGAGAAGTGAAGAACTGACTAAATTCTAGGGACCTAATGGGTGAAAAGACCCACTAGTGAAATCCCACATACCTGGAGAAGAAACTACGGAGGAATCCTTTTGATTTTGGGGCTGAACTTGAAGAAGACCTCTGCTTATTTTTGAGAGAAAACTGTCTCCTCTTTTGTTTCTTTTCTTTCTAAGTCTGATGATTCTAGGAGAATAGAGGTTTTAGGTAGTTTTTGGCTAATTAACTAGGCTTAGAATAACCAAAATATCCTATCCCAGGCATTAAAAGAGGTAGGAAAAGTCTGTAATACCCCTGGGAAATTTAAAAGAACTATGCTAAAAATCGCGTCTCATGGATCACGACTTGGTTGACGGACTGTAGTCCTGAACGATGGACCATCAACTGAGTCGTGGTCCTTTCCAGGAGTCTTGGGGGTTCTCTGATCTGAGGGAACTATGACTCCACAGGACGGATCATACTCCTGAATGATGGTTTGTCTTATGGCTCATGGTTCCTAGGACTTTAGCCTGATCTGAGGATTCCACGAGTCAAAGGACGGACCATTGTTCTAAAGTACGGTTCATAGTCTGACTCGTGGTTTCTGGGCTTAAAATGATGGTCCTCTGATAAAGTGGAACCACGAGTGACAGGACGGACCGTAGTTCTAGACTACGGTCCAGAATCCCGTCCGTGGTTCTGAGTAAGGGAATTGGCACTTCTATGATTTTTGGATCCATGAGTCAAACGACGGCTCGTGGTCCTGGATTATGGCCCGTGATCTGGCTCGTATTTGCTGGGACAAGACCTGGCGGTCTACTGGAAATGGGTACTATGGTTAAGACAATGGACCGTGGTTCCATACTATGGTCTGTGATCTTAACCGTGGTTCCTAGAAACTTAGATTTTAAAAAAAAAAAAATTTCTTCTGGTTTTCTGAGCTAAGTCTGGGCTTGAAAGTTCTGGGGTGTTACACATACGATCGCAAATCACTATCGCACAATTTCGATAACTCAACTCTTAAGATTCAGCTCTAAAATAGGGAAATGGCTATGAAGACCACACGAATGGTCAGGGCATCGAACCACCGGTCCCAGCAAGCCATAAATGACCTGGGACTGCTACAGGCAAGCTCTAATAGTACAAGGAAAGCGTAAATTCGAGAATAATCGGAAGGGTCATTACAATATCGGAAACCCATGTCCATACAAATATGATTGAAAGGATATTGTCACGACCCAACTACCAGGCCGTGCGGGCACCTACTCTAATCCACCTAGATAGGAGAACCCTTACCACCCGAACCAACAGGCAAAGAGGAAAAGAACATAAAATCATGAAATAAAACCCTTTTTAATACATGGAACTTCATTTACAAAATTTTCAAAAAAATAAATGACTTAAAGAACTTGCGAAAAAATATTTACAATATGAGACGGCCCTCCCTAGAACCTAGTCTAAGCCGGTACAAGAGCTACTACAAGGTGATACAAAAATGAATAAGACACAACTCCCACCATAGAAGCAAGAAGTAGGAGCTCCTGGAGAATCAGCGTCATCCTGAACCTGTGAGACATCACCAACCCTGCAACCAGACTTTACCCAAAATGGTATAGCAAGAGTAGAATCAGTACAAATACACATACTGGTAGGCATCATCGGTCTACCCGAATCCACTCCTACCATCATATAAGAAACCAAGGTAAATACATAAGTCAAGTACTTACACCTGTCAACATCCGCCATTATCAAAACCCACTTCGGAACCAACCTTCCTATCCCTTAGACTTCCCAAGTCACCTTGTTACCTAGACTTCCCAAGTCACCTTGACACCTAGACTTCCCAAGTCACCTTAACCCTTAGACTTCCCAATTCACATTTATCACCTAGACTTCCCAAGTCACACTTACCATTGCCAACATCGATGCACATGCCCGGACTACCATTTGCTTACCCAAGTCAACTGCTATGACTCAACAACCCGGAGTAAACCCCACTACTTGATGATGTAGACCACACCCGTCATACTGCCACCTACTAGTACAAAACATCCCCCAATGACTCGCAGGTCCATACTCAACAAGTAACAACAACTAACATCATAACCAGATGACAAGTCTCCTCCTTAGCTTATCAACCGCACGTAACAAGTCTAACCGAACTTGACAATTCTTAGTGACAACAACATATATCTTTTTTACATAACCCGGACCAAATAAGGATCCCTAGGACATCATCTAGGCCAATAACATGCGACCTCGGTTCACAGAAGAACCACCTTGTTACTTAAGCACACTAACCCGGCCCTTCAAGGACCAATTATGCACCAAATAATAATAAATCCCGGCCCTCTCTGGAACCCAACATGTAAAGAACAAATAGTACATTTTCACTGAGTAAAGCAGTACAACATATAATAACAACCAATAGTATAATTTCAGACTCTCAATCTACCTTTTGACTTATGAACCGCAGGGTACAGGTTCAACAATCATTCAACAATAATAATAAACATGATATTTACCCTTTTTCATTACTCGGACTAATCAAAGATCCCTAGACCAACACCTAAGTGTTTACATGCGATGCCTGGTCTACCCCAAGACCATCCCCCATATTTAATTGAACAACCCGACCTCTCAACGACCATATGTAATATCACAAATCATAAACACAACCCGGTCCACTCATGGAACCATTGAAAGAAATACAACCAAGATAATAAACAATCCCGTACAAGGCGTGGTACCCGAGCCAACCAAATAGTAACCTGTACCAGGCGTGGTACCCGAGCCAACCAATAAGTAACATGTACCAAGCGTGGCACCCGAGCCAACCAATAAGTAATCTGTACCAGACGTGGTACCCGAGCCAACAAATAAGTAACCTGTACCAGGCGTGGTACCCGAGCTAACCAATAAGTAACCTGTACCAGGCGTGGTACCCGAGCCAACCAATAAGTAACCTGTACTAGGCATGGTACCCGAGCTAACTGAATGTCACACAGAAATCTAATCAGTCACACACAATGAACAAAATACACTTGTAAACCAACAAGCAATAACACCAGTTCATTTTACAAGACTGAAAACAGGACTTTTAGACATTCCTAAATTATTTCCTAATTTATGCAAAACATACAAATACTTAGACAAAAGTACACAAAAATACAATGCATACAGGAAATCAATAACCATCACCTACCCCAATTCGGGGTGCATAATCTTAACCTTGAAATCCCGTCCGAAGACTAACCCCGGTTCACCCCTTAATACATACTAGTAGATACACCTATTTCTGACCCTCCTCCTAGGACCAAAATACATTATGGAGAAACCTCCCCTAACCTTGGTAATACCGCCATTTGTGATATTCTACTTTTTCTACCAATTTATTTCCCGAAACTCTCGTTCCTTTCACAGTCATTTAATTACCAAACTCTTTCATTTCCCCGAACCTTCCCGACATTATAGTCCCTGGATTGTATTTTCATACCCTACCTAATTAAGGATAACAACCCAAATTATTACAACACATTATACAAATCAACCATCTCTAGTTTAACCAATTCAACCAAACAATTCTCCTCCAGACTATGTGCCAATGGCCTAGGCATGAATTCTCCCTTTCAATCTATACAACAAGTACGAAATGGAAGAAGGTCAATCTACTCAATAAAGAAAACCTAGCCTACCTGGATGTTAAGCAGCTGCACAATGCATATTTTGGCTCCATTAAGGCGTTCCTTGATGGATGACAGGCCCAAAATCCATGAAAGAACGCAATCCCTCCTCCCCATGGCTCCCAAGCTTTGGAGCAGCCTAGGAGGGTTTTTGGAGCAACCCTCATTTATTTTTTACTAAAGAAGGGAGAATGTGATTATAAAACTTGTTTCTGGGCTTTCTGGTTCCGTCATTCCGCTATAGAGGACAGCCAACTGCTATGGTGGTACCGCTATAGCGACCTAAATCCCACTACAGTGGACTCAATTTTTTCAGCACAGACAGTCTTCAGTAAAATAGTCATAACTTTTTACTCGGAAAGTAGATTGTCAAGCGGTCGGTGGAATTGGAAATAAGACTCAGAGATCTTTAATTTGGTGGATATTGGGACCCTTAACTCCTTATATTCTAGGAGTAATTCACATTTGAAGTTGATCCTAGTTTGAACTTAGCCCGAAATTAAATCGGTAAGGAAGATTTCAACTTAACTTTGTGCTAGGAGTATTGTATGACCTAAGTACATACAAAATGTACTCTCATACTAAAGAATTAGTCCTAACTCTTATTACGAATGAGAGGCACCTACCTTAATCGCAAATATTTTCAGTAATGATGAAACAGATCGTTACAGATATTAGGTATGATTAAATGCTTGTAGAATTAATGATTGATGCAAGATATTGGGTATGTTTCTAACTGATGTGGACGATGATTCAAGAGTGAGGAAGATGAAGAGGTTCTCAAGCTTCTAGAGTTTTCATCTTATTTCCACTTTCCTATTTCATTTTTCTTTTTTTGTCTTTTTGTTTTTAGCTTTTGTTTTCTGGACTTTTTAATATGGGCTTAGCACTTTGGCTAGCTCATTTTTTGTACATAAATTTTTTTAATAAACGACCCAATGGGTCTTTGATTTAAAAAAAATGCAAGATTAAATCTGTCAACTTTTGGTAATGAGTTTAAGCTCTATATTGTCATGTATTATAAATGACTAATCAAGACCTTGATCAGGGAAATTGAATGAAAGAAGAAAAGAGTTTCTTAGGTCATTCAATAGTCGATTATAATCTGACATGCACACATAGTGGATCACCTATTGAGATTTGACAGTTAGACCATATCCTAGGGCGATCTAGAGCTATAAAGGCTGGGGAAAAAAATGCTACATTGTTCTTCTACAGGTTCTTGAAAATAAATTATATTCTTCATGCTATCCGGTTATTAAGGAGTGTTGCTAGACACCAACCTTGATTAGTATATTGATATGATCAGTTTACTATCGGCTTAGTTTTAAACCTATGAGGTCACACACTAACGAGTGATCTTGTCTTTGTTAATAGATTAATTATTTTATTATTTGATAATTAAATTAGAGAATTTAATTAGTCAAATAAATAAAGTACTAGTTCAAATATAATATAATTATATTCTTTGCTAGCACCGAGAATATAATTAATATTATGAATAAATTAAAAAAATTCTATTTAGAATAGAGATTAAATTATATCTCTTGATTAAAATATATATGCGATATATATTTATTATCTAATTTTATTTAATATTATTTATATATAGTATATAAATATATTAATAAAGACTCACAATGAAAATAGGATTTCTACTTTCAATTATGGAAAAATCATAAAAGGACACGTACAAAGTCCAAGGGATTTGCAATTCCAAATGGGAATTGATTACAAAGTTTCCATGTGAAGGTTTTAAAAATGGAAAGTCCATTAAGGACTAACTCATGTTGAAGTCAACAGAGGACTTGCACGTGTGATCCAGACTGTTCGTGCAGGGCTTCTCTTCTGTTGCAGCTTCTTTGAACAAGTTGACTCAAAAAAATATTGCTTTCCAGTGGTTCGATGACTGTGGCGAGAGCTTTCAAAAGCTCAAAGCTCTGTTGACTTCAACACCCATCTTGACCTTACCTGGGAAAAGTGAGGATTTTACTGTGTATTGTGATACTTCGGGAGCGGGTCTTAGTGGTGTGTTGATGCAGAAAGGAAAGGTGATAGCTTATGCTTTGAGGCAGTTAAAGACCCATGAGAAGAACTACCCCACTCATGACTTGGAGTTGATGGCGGTAGTGTTCATTTTGATATTATGGTGGCATTATTCATAAGAAGTTCATTGCAAGGTGTACACTGATTATCATAGCCTTCAATATATCTTCAACCAGAAAGATTTGAATTTGAGATAGCGCAGGTGGTTAGAGTTGTTGAACGACTATGACATGACTATTCTCTATCATTCGGGCAAGGCTAATGTAGTGTCGGATGCCTTGAGTAGAAAGGTAGTTAGTATGGGTAGTCTTGCTATGTTGGTGACTGAGGAGCGACCATTGGCCATAGATGTTCAGCGTTTGGCCAATAGCTTTGTGAAACTTAACAATTCTGAGCCTGGTAGGGTGCTTGCTTGTTCTGAGGCACAATCTTTGCTGTGGGAACAAATTAAGGGTAGGAAATTTGAGGATGGGAAGTTGTGCATGATTCGGGACAAGGTGTTGAGAGGTGAAACTAAGGAAGTGATTCTTGATCTGGAGGGTGTTTTAAGGATCTAAGGGTCAAATTTGTGTTCCTAGTGTGGGTGACTTGACTAGATTGATCATGGAAGAGGCTCACAGTTCGAGATACTCTATTCATTTGAGGGAAACCAAGATGTATTATGACTAGAAAAAGCTTTATTGGTGTAATGACCTATTCCATCATTACGCTGAATTAAGGCATAAGTACCCACCTAGAAAAGTTCATCAATGAGAATTGAAAATCTTGGGTTAGGGTGAGCTTAGACTAAAATATCGTATTTTGTGCCTTAGGAGTAATAAAATTTTGTGTGATGTTGTGTGGTAGTATGGTGTCTATTTGTGTATAGCCAACTGCCATAAGATCCCGTAGGAAATTTCAGGATGAGAATCAGAGTCACAAAACTTTGAAGATAATAGTTGCCACATTAGGAATAATTCGTGGTGTCTATGAAATAATGAGTGTTGTGAAATAGGAGTCCGGGAGAAAAATGGTGATGTTCTAGAAATTGGCCTTCACCACGATGAGAAGATTCCTCATCGCGATGGTCCATCGTGATGAGCCGATCCTCATTGCAATAATTCATTGCAATAGAAAGCATCATCATGATCCATCATGTGCGACCTGCAGTTTTCTGAGTCATTTCTCTAATTATTCTACTTCATCCTAGAGCTCTCAAAAGTGGTTTTTTCAAAGAAAACTAGGGCAAACTCCATCGTTTGAGGTAAGTAATTTGTACAACTCTTTGTTTAATGGTTGTTAATCTTCCTTAGACCTTAGGAGGAAGGATTAATGGTGGATTTCTTGCAATTAAGCTCTAGAAGCATGAACTTATAGAAGAACCCTATGGGTAGGCGTAAAATCGCCTAGAATTGATCTTAAGTTGTGTTTTTATGAGTTTTAACATGAAATTATAAGTTCGTAATATGCTTAAGGCTAGTGGGGAAACTTTAGTTCCATAAAAGTGAAACCTTTAGGCTTAAAAATGATGGAAAAGATATTAACTTTATTAGAAACCTTGGGTTCTTGACCCCATGAATGTAATGAGTCTAATTAGTAATTAATTCACCCTTGTGGAATGTTAGAAACCTCATTTAACGGGTAAAATGATTGGGTTTGATTCCCAAATCCTGAAATGAAAGGTAATTGGCTAATTACTCTTATATTATTGTTATTGTTAGACCTTGTGCATTTTGGAGAGATAAGAAAGGATAAGGCAGTGGTAAACTAGCTTGTGGGTGTTATATCTTCACTCGAGGTAGTTTATGGTTTGAATTAGAGTTAAGACTCACCTTATTACATGTTTGTATTGAAATTGTGTAACTTATGATTGGTCTTTGTACATGGTTGAATTATATATTGTTTTCCCTGTTGTGCTTGAATGAATAGGCTGAATGAATAGAAAGTGATAAGTAAGATAAACTGGCTAAGTATGAATAGTGTCTTGGGCACTGAGTTTATTCTTGAGAAATAGGTCTGAGATCCTAGTTATGCAGGTATTGTTGTTCACACATTTGATATGGAGCGGATACCATGCATGTATAGACACCTAGGGTCCTCTGCAGGTCATGGCTAGTGGGCAGAAATAAGACCCATAGCATATGTGCACACTCTTTTACCTTGTTTTGTATTATTGTATTGCTTACTAAGATGAGTAGCCTGAGAACTGAGGTGAGACTAGAGAAACAGACTATATGAGTAGAGATTGGTGGATGTACCAATATGTGAAATAGTTGTTAAGTGTGATTACTCCTTTCCCCTCTGATGATGATATTTCGTGAATTGTGAACTTGAGATTGTTATTGTTGAACTTGCATTAAAAAGACTATATGTTGGTTCATTACGTGCTAAGTGTTGAAGACCTGTTACTTCTTATATGTTTTATTTTCTTCATGTTATATTATTGGGTCGGCCTATGATACCTACCAGTACATAATATGTTGTACTGATACTACCCTGTGCTCTTCTTTTTGCTGAGTGCAGACTGTGTTCCATAGGATGAGATGCGACCTCAGCTAGAGTAGAGAGACCGACTGCAGATCCAAGAGGAGAACTACTTTTTAAGCGGCCATGGATCCTGCACGAGTTGTTGTCCTTCATCCAGACAATGGAACTCTTTTATCTTACTTCTTTTAGACATTGTTGGATATCTTAGATTATGTTGGTTTAGAATTTTAGATGATGACTTTCAGTTCTTGGGGATATTTTAGTTGTTGAATTCTGCATTGTTTTTATATTACATTAGAGGATTATTATTTATTTATTATACATGCTAGTACTACTATTTACTCCTCTAAAATTGGATAAGTCTGAGAGGTGGGTTTGGGTTGTTTGGCTGTTCCACCGGAGGGTTAGTGTGGGTGCCAATCATGATTTATTTGGATTGTGAAAAAGTTGGTATCATAGCCCCGGGTTTGTTGACCTCGTCATACCAGAACGAGTCTAGTAGAGTCTTGAAAAATGGTACAGAGATGTTTGTACTTCTCTGCAAGAGGCTATAGGACTTTAGAAAATCTCAACTTCTTTCATTCCTCGTGCTATAACTTGTTTCCAATTGGTATCTGGCGATCCAAATTTATATCTTACTTTTTCACTCTTGTTCTCACAGATGGTGAGGACACGTTTGTCTAAAGCTAGAACAGTAGCACCTAAGTCAGTTGTTGAGGTTGTGATCCATGGTAAGGTAAGAGTCAGAGGTAGAGCTAGAGAAAATAGAGGAGGTGCACCCGTCAGGGGTGGAGCTCAAGCTACAGGTTTGGCTCATGAAAGGTCAGCATCTCCTTCTCAGCTAGAGAATATTCCTGAGGTTGTGGTAGAGGAAGAAGTTCGAGTTAAGCATAATGAAGAGGCAGAACTAGTACAGGATATAGGGCGCGCACCCAGTTCAGGGAGGTGTGGCGCAGGTACCATTATCATCTAAGGTAATCCAACAGGTTTTGAGCTTCCTTAGTGGATTGGCAGGGGATGGGGCTACTCCTGTAGTTCTTGTTGTCCATCATCCGGTGATCCATCATGCTGCAGTTGTGGCTCTACAGTTAGATGCCACTTCTAAGATAGGTATATTTCTATGACTGGTGATAGGCTTGGTTATGACAAGTGGTGAACACGAGCTCTTCTGCAAGTTTGTAAAAATGAGGCCTCCTGTATTTCATAGATTGGAATCTAAGTACGCCTATGAGTTCATCATAGACTGTTATGAGAGACTGCATAGAATGGGCATTGTTTAGAGGCAAAAGGTGGACTTTATTTCATTTCAGTTTCAAAGGGATGCCAAGATGCGGTGGAGGGCATTCATGGAGTGCAGGCCTACTGGAGCACTCCCTGTGACTTGGAGTCACTTCTATCAGGTCTTTCTAGAGAGGTATGTTCCCCAGACTTTAAAGGACATAAAGAAAGATGAGTTCATGAATATTGAGCAAGGTTCTTCTGTGGCTACTTATGAGACTCGTTATTCTTCTCAGCTGATTAATATAGAGAAAGAGCGGATTCGTTGCTTTGTGAAAGGTCTGAATACAAGGTTGCAAATTGCTGCTTTGTGGGTAGCATCTTTGGGTAAGTTATTTTAGAAAGTTGTTGAGTTTGTAAAGAATGTTGAAGGAGTAAGATAAGAGAGTCAGGAAAGGATGGCTTCAAAGAAGCCTCGGTCTGGAGGTGGTTACGACGGTCAGTTTTTGAAGGGTCAGGGTTCACAGGGATACCCTATGTGCCCCATTCATTCGTCAGCACCAGTTTTTGCTAGGGGTCTATTAAGGACCAGTCAGCCTGTATTAGACCTTGGTGGGTATATTGATCAGTCAGCTCCAGCACAATGACTTAATTCAATCGCGCCTGCTTTGAGTGTGGTGAGCTTGGTCACTTGAGAAGGAATTGTCCTTGGCTTTGGCAGCCATCTCGGCAGTAGGCTCCTAGAGCTTTGGTTCTAGCTGGTAGAGGTAATGGTTATGAAAGAGATCATCCGTAGGGAGGGTAGGGCGATCACACTGCAAGTAGAGGTGGTGAGCAACTCAACTAGGGTGGTGGTAGAGGAGGTAATCATCCCAATAGAGGTGGTGCGCAGGTGGGAGACAAGAATCATTTTTATGCTTTTTTAGGTAGGCCAGAGGTAGAGGCTTCAGACGCGGTGATCATAGGTACTATTCTTGTCTGTGATTATATAGCTTTGGTTTTGTTCGACCCTGGGTCTACCTTTTCTTATATGTCTGTTAATTTTGCTGAGAGCTTTGATATGTTATGTGAATCCCTTGGTTTTTTTATTACTGTATCTACTCTGATAGGGGATTCTCTGGTGGTGGATAGGGTCTTCCGAGCTTGTCCTGTCATATTCATAAGGCGAGAGACCTTAGATGATTTAGTTATTCTTGACATGGTAGACTTCAACATCATCTTGGGAATGATTTAGTTATCTCCACATCATGTTATCCTAGACTTCCATACTAAGACAATGGTTATGGCTATGCCTGGGTTGGATAAGTTAGAGTTAGAGGGTAATTACAGTCCATCTCCAATGAAATTTGTGTCCTTCCTCATTCTCAGAGTCTGATAGAAATGGGATTTTTGGCGTTCCTAGCTCATATTTGGGACACCAGTTCAAAGATTCCATCTATTGAGTCAGTTTTTATAGTGTGTGAGTTCCAAGAGGTGTTTCCTGTAAATCTGCCTGGCATGCCACCTGACTGAGATATTGATTTCTGCATTGACTTAGAGCCGAACACTCATCCTATCTCTATTCCTCCCTATAGGATGGCACCGACTGAATTGAAAGAGCTTAAGGGTCAATTGCATGAGTTGTTGAGTAAGCGTTTCATCTGTCCGAGTACCTCCCCTTAGTGTGCTCAAGTGCTTTTTGTTAAAAAGAAATATGGCAATCTGCATATGTGTATAGATTATATACAACTAAATAAGGTTACTATCCATAGCCAGTACCCTCTCCCTGGTATTGATGACCTGTTCGATCAGTTACAACGGGCTTCTGCATTCTCTAAGATTGACTTAAGGTCTGGCTACCATCTGCTAAAAATCCGACCTTCAGATATTCCTAAGACTGCATTTCAAACCTAGTACGGGCATTATGAGTTCCTGGTAATATCATTCTGGCTGACCAACACCCAGTTGCTTTCATGGGTTTATTGAATGAAATATTCAAGCCGTATCTTGACTCCTTCATAGTCTTCATTGATGATATTCTGGTATATTCTAAGGATGAGAAGAAGCATGAGGATCACCTTAGAATTGTGTTAGGACTGCTGAAAGAGAAGAAATTGTATGCAAAGTTTTTGAAGTGTGAGTTCTGGTTATCTTTTGTGTCCCTCTTGGGGCATGTGGTTTAAAATGATAGGGTGATGGTAGATCCACAGAAAATAGAAGCAATTAAGAATTAGAGTAGACCCAATTTGGTGAAAAATTATGTAGTTTTGTGGGATTGGCTAGTTACTATCACCGATTGATTAAGGACTTTGCATCCATTGCTACTCACCTGACTTGCTTGACTTAGAAGGATGTGCCATTTGTTTGGCCAAAATAGTGTGAAGAGAGCTTTCAAAAGCTCAAGACCTTGTTGACCACAACTCCTATCCTCGCATTGCCGGTTGAAGGTAAAAACTTTATTATTTATTGTGATGCCTCATAGTCTTGTTTAGGTGTTGTGTTGATGCAGGAATAGAATGTCATTGCCTATGCTTCGAGATAACTGAAAGTGCATAAGAAGAACTACCCTACTTATGAATTAGAGTTGGTTGCAGTGATATTTGCTCTCAAGATTTGAAGGCACTATTTGTACGGGGTCCGATGTGAAGTGTTCATAGACCACCGTAGTTTGAAGTATGTCTTCACTCAGAAAGACTTGAACCTGAGGCAGAAGAGGTGGATAGAACTGCGTAAATATTATGACATCACCATCTTTTACCATCTGGGCAAGTCTAATATGGCAGCGGATGCACTGAGCTGAAAAACTGAAAGTATGGGTAGCTTGGCTTACCTGAGCGTTGATAGACAACCGTTGGATAGAGATATTTAGGTTCTGGCTAACAAGTTCATGAGGTTGAAAGTTTTTGAAAGGGGTGGATTACTAGGATATGTAGAGGTGAGATCCTCTTTTCTCGAGCAAATTAAAGGTGAGCAGTTTGATAATATGAAATTGAGCAGGATTCGTGACAAGGTATTGCGGGGGTAAGGCCAAGGAGGACATTATAGATGATGAAGGTGTTCTAAGAATTAAAGGGCGAGTTTGTGTGGCTCAAGTCGAGGAGTTGATACCCACCATTTTAGCAGAGGCTCACAGTTTGAAGTATTCCATACATCCTGGTGTGACCAAGATAAATCGAGACCTGAAGAAACATTACTGGTGGGGCAGGATGAAGAAAGATATATAGTAGATTTCGTGGCTAAATGCCGAAACTGCCAGCAAGATAAAAATGAGCATCAGAAACCTAGCAGTACAATTTAGAGTATGCCTATTCCTGAGTGGAAGTGGGTACGAATAGCCATAAATTTCATAGTTGGCCTTCCCAAGACTTTGGGGAAGTACGATTCAATTTGGGTCATTGTTGACAGACTGACAAAATTTGCACACTTTGTCCCTGTGCAGGTGACCTATAATACAACCAAGCTTGCCAAGATCTATCTGAATGAGATTTTCCGATTGCATGGTGTGCCTATCTCTATTATTTTCGATAGGGGCACCGAGTTCACCTTCAATTTCTGGCAGAAGTTGCACGAAGAGTTGGGGACAAGATTGGACCTGAGTACAGCCATACATCCTTAGATTGACGGGCAGTCTGAGCATATGATTCAGGTGTTAGAGGACATGCATTGTGCATGTGTGATGGACTTCGGGGGTCATTGAGATCAGTATGTAGCATTGACGGAGTTTGCATATAACAAAAGTTACCACTCCAACATAGATATGGCCCCATTTGCAGCTTTGTATTGAAGGAGGTGTAGATATCCCATTGGATGGTTTGATTCTTCCAAAGTAAAATCTTTTGGTACGGACTTGGTAAAGGACACTATGAAAAGGGTGAAGTTATCCAAGGGAAACTTGTAGCGGTTTAAATCAGGTAGAAAGAGTATGTAGACAGAAAGATTAGAGATATTCACTTTGCGGAAGTTGAGCAAGTTTTTCTCAAAATCTCACCCATAAAGGGTGTTATACATTTTGGAAAGTGAGGCAAGTTAAGTCCAAGACACATTCGGCCCTTCGAGATTCTTCAGAAGGTGGGGCCAGTGGTACATAGGTTGGATTTACTACTTAGTCTATCAGGAGTGCATCATGTATTTCATGTGTCGATGCTTAAGAAGTACCAGGATGATGGCAATTATATCATTCGTTGGGATTCGGTCCTGCTAGATGAGAACCTCTTTTATGAAGAAGAGGTCGTTTCTATTCTTGATTGAGATGTGCAGAAGTTGAGAAGCAATGAAATTGTGTCTGTGAAGGGCCAGGGAAAGAACCATTCTATTGAGGAGGCCACTTGAGAGACTGAGACAAACACGCGAAACAAGTATCCTCAGTTGTTCACCGACTCAGGTAATCTATGTTTTCCCCCATTTTCTTCTAGATTATCATTCAGGGACAAACAATTATTGAATTAATATCTAATGTAATAACCTATTCTGTTGTTAAGATGAATTAAGGCATAAGTACCCGGCTAAAAAAGTCCCTAGGCGAGAATTAAAAATCTCGGACTAGAATAAGCTCAGACTAAAATATAGTGTTCTATGCCTTAGGGGTAATTTGCATTTTGTGTGATATTGTGTGGTGTCTATTTATGGATAGCCAACTACCGTAGAATCCCATAGGAAATATCGGGACGAGAATCGAAGTTTTTAAGGTAACAATAATCTAATTGAAGGGGACGGGGGAAGGTAAAGAAATGATATTTGATTTTATGAATGGGGCATGGACGAAGATGGAAACGAGAAAAAGAATAGAAAGGAGGGAAAGGAAGAAAGGGATATTTGGTAGGAAATTGAAACTTGGAAGAAAATAAGACATGAAAGGAAAGAATATTTCAGAGAGAAAGAAAACATCTCCCAAGTGCCAACTACTACTAATTTGCTCCTCTTTTTTTTTTATATATGCCTCTTTCTTACGACGGGTAATGGAGAGTGATATGTTAGATTGAAACTTGTGAAAACATAATATCTTTTTACACGTCTCTACAAATCGTTTAATTCACTTTTCTAGACTATCATCATTAACCCTTATTATTATTACTTTTTTTTTATTGTGGGTGATGGAGAGTGATAGGTTAGGTTGGAGGTACTGAAAATTAAATGTGTTTTTACTCGTCTCTACAACTCTTTTGATTCACTTTTTTAGATTACATTATTAACTCTTATTAATTATTATTATTATTATTATAATAATTATTATTGTTATTATTATTATTATTGCGGATAATTGGGAGTAATAGATTGGATTGGAGGTTGTGAAAATTAAATATGTTGTTACTCATCTCTACGACTCTTTTGATTCACTTTACTAGACTACATCATTAACCCTTATTATTTATTATTATTATTATTATTATTGTTATTATTATTATTATTATTATTATTATTAGTATTAGTATTATTATTATTATTGTTAAACCCTTACTACTACTACTATTGCAACATCTATTTTGCTTGTTTTATATAAATTACTTTTATAAATAAATTAGATTTTGATGCGGGTGAAACTTTTGATAGAAATATATTTGATAATAAACTCTAAACATATATAATTATCAGGCCGACTCAATACACAAGCCTCTAAGGCAAGTGTTTTTGACTCCTAAATTATGGGACTCATTTTTCAATAGTTAGTAATAACAAAGTTAGGTGTTTAGATTATTTTTCCTTTATAATTTTGGATTAAGCTAAAAAGAATAGATCATACTGGTAGTCTCCTATGCTCAATAAACTTTTCAAAAATAATTGTCTCAAATTTAAACAGTGTCCAATAAGTTTGAGTTTGATTGTCAAGTTTGTCAAAATAGTATCATCCATCATCATTTTAAGCTTGCAGTTTTATTTTATTTTATATAGATATATACCTCAAGCACATGTTTAACAACAATAAATATGCGATTTAAAATATTTTTACTAATTAACATGGGATGCACTTGGGCGCAAGAAATACATGTGCAACGCATAAGATACACGTACATTGCACAAGATAAAATATTTGTAAATTTATTTTTGAGAGAAATCTCTAAATAAAATTGGACTCGCCTTCTATAATTTCAAAAAAAAATTGATGTCTACAATACTCTCTCGACTTAAAATCGATAACATTTAAATTCTGAATTTATCACTAATATTGATTGAGGGTTCTGAGAAATTAAGGATAAATGACAATCGTTGGAGTCATTGTCTTTGTTAATAATAGGAACATGAAAGACAGTGAGATGATGTCCCATTTTTTGTCATCTGGTTAACAAGATTTATTTGATTTATGAAAATTACAAAAATAAAATGTTGTCATTTTATAATTGATGTTGATTTTTTGATCATATGCATTTTTACAGTTACTTATGGAGTACACTTTTTTTGCTCGTGTTTTATTTTATACATAATACGAACACATGTTTTAAATATACATAATACGAACATATTTTCAAAATAGAAATATGGATTATCCTTTATCATTTTCAGCTTGTAATAATTTTCTTTTTTATTTTATATGGATGTATACCTCACACACATGTTTAACAACAATAAATATGTGAGTCTAAAATATTTTTACTAATTGACATGGGATGTATGTGTGATGCACAGGATGCACGTAGGTCAAATCAGATGAAAATTAAATAGTATATTTTTACTTTATATATTTTGATTATTTCTTATTTATTTTTAATATTAAAAGAACACATATATTTTATACCTTGTGTATATATAACTTAAAAAGGACACATTATTCTTTATTCACTTTTCTAGACATCTTCACTCTGCAACTCTTTCATTTTTCTAGACTACATTAGTACTCTTTATTTTTATCTTCTTTTTTTTCTACCTTTCATCGTTCTCTTCTTCTTTTAGTTATTGTTATTTTAGAGAGTACATTGCTGATTTTGGCATATGAAAGTGAAGAGGTAAATATTCTTTCCTATAGAAATGAGGATAATTACCTTCATAATCCATCAAAAAAATTTGCAATATTGTTCAATAGTTCAAGAAAAAATGTTGAGTCTGATTAAAACGAGAAAAAGCACATCACAAAGTAGAAAAGGGTCGATCAATTAGCTAAAAATATAGACCATATTAACGCAGCTCGGACTATGAAAGATGAAGATAAAATTCTGAAGCTTATGGGGTCAATCAAGGATGTGGAGAAGTATTAATTTGCAAAGAAAAGGGTGAAGAGGAAGCAACAAAAAAATCAGATGAAGATTCTTCATCTGAGAAGAAAAGTCTAGTACGACGCGAAAAAAAGAGTTGGACGAGAAAGAAGCTTCTGACTGAGAAGATGAGCCTGATGCAGGAGAAGAAAAGGAGGTTGCTAAGAAGAAGAAAAAAAAAATAGATTTTCCTTGATGTTTTTACTTTGCAACTCTTTCACTTTCCTAGACTACATTAATACTCATTATTATTACTTTTTTTTCTTTTTTCCCCACTGAGTGATGACATTGTGAAAATTAAGTAATAGATTTTTCCTTATAAATTTGAATTATATTTTATTTATTTTTAATATTAAAAAAATGCATATGTTAATACCTTGTGTGTATATACAACTTAGAAAGAACAGATTATTTTTTATTAACTTTTCTACATTTTCCTAGATTATATTAACACTCATTATTATTATTATTATTTTTCTCTACTAGTGATGAGGAGTGAATGTGATAGGTGAGGCTGTGAAAATAAAGTTGCAAGTTTTTATTTTATATATTTTGATTATATCTTATTTATTTTTAATATTAAAAAATACATATATAAAATACCTTTGGTATATATATAACTTAAAAAGAACACATTATTTTTATTCATTTTTCTAGATGTTTTCACTCTTTCACTTTTCTAAACTATACAAACAATCATTATTATTACTTTTTTTCTATAGGGTGATGGGGAGTGAATGTGACAGGTGAGGTTGTGAAAATTAAGCTGTAGGTTTTACTTTATATATTTTGATTATATCTTATTTATTTTTAGTATTTAAAAAATACATATGTTAATTATACATGATATATTTTTAGAAGTAAAAAAACTCATATATTTATTATATCTCGTATATTTTAAATATTAAAATAACACACATATGAATTATATCTTGTGTATACATATAACTTAAAAAGATACACGTATGTCGCACAATATGCACATACATCATACGAGATGCAAGCAGGCCGCACAAGATGCACGTACGTCGCACGAGATTGAAATTAAATAGTACATTTTTACTTTATATAGTTTGATTATATCTTATTTATTTTTTAATTTTAAAAATCACATAAATTTTATACCTTGTGTATATATAACTTAAAAAAATACATTATTCATTATTCACTTTTCTAGACATTTTCATTTTGCAACTCTTTTATTTTTCTAAACAACATTATTACTCACTATTATTATTATTTTTTTTTATTTTTTACCTTTTACCATTTCCTTTCTCGTTAGTTATTGTTGCCTCGCAGAGTACATTGCTGATTTTGGCATATAAAATTGATGAGACAAATATTCTTTTCTATAGAAATAAGGATAATTACCTTCATAGTCTATCAAAAAATTTCACGATGTTGTCCAACAATTTAAAAGAAATGGTGAGTCTTATGAAAACAAAAAGAAGCACATCTCAAAGCATTTTTTACTGATCAGTTAGCTAAAAACATAAAGCATATTAATGCAACTCTGACTAAGAAAGATGAAGATGAATATAAATTCTAAAGCTTAAGGGGTCAATTAAGGAGGTGGAGGAGTATTACTTCTGCAAAGAAAAGGGTGGAGAGAAGGCAACAATGAAACTATGTGAAGATTTTTCATCTGATTAAAAAGAAATTATAGTTCGACGCAGAAGAAGAAAATTCCAACAAGAAAGAAGCTTCTGACTAAGAAGATGAGCCTAATACAGAAGAAGAGAAGGAGGTTGCTAGGAAGAAGAAAAGAAGAATTTTTCTAGACGTTTTCACTTTGTAACTCTTTCACTTTTCTATACTACATTAATATTCATTATTATTACTTTTTCTTTACTTTTTTTTCCTACTAGGTGATAAAGTTGTGAAAATTAAGTAGTAGGTTTTCACTTTATATATTTTTATTATATTTTATTTATTTTTAATATAAAAGAGCACATATGTTTCACACCTTGTGTAAATATATAAGTTAGAAAGAACACATTATTTTTTATTCACTTTTCTAGATGTTTTACTTTTTTTTTGTATTTTTTTAGATTATTTTAACACTCGTTATTATTACTTTTTTTTCTCTACTAGGTGATGGGGAGTGAATGTGATAGGTGAGGTTATGAAAATAAGTTGTAGGTTTTCACTTTATATATTTTATTTATTTTTAATATAAAAGAACACATATGTTTCATACCTTATGTAAATAGATAACTTAGAAAGGACACCTTATTTTTCATTCATCTTCCTAGACGTTTTAACTTTTTTATTTTTCTAGATTATATTAACACTTATTATTATTACTTTTTTTCTCTACTAGGTGACTAAGGGGGAGTGAATGTGATAGGTGAGGTTATGAAAAAAAAGTTATAGGTTTTTACTTTATATATTTTGATTATATCTTGTTTATTTTTAATATTAAAAAAATAAATATATTTTATACCTTTTGTGTATATATAATTTAAAAATAACACATTATTTTTTATTTATTTTTTATTTATTTTTCTAGACATTTTCACTCTTTCACTTTTCTAAATTATATAAACACTTAATTATTATTACTTTTTTTTCTACTGGGTGATGTGGCGTGAATGTGATAGGTGAAATTGTGAAAATTAAGTTGTAGGTTTTACTTCATATATTTTGATTATATCTCCTTTATTTTTAATATTTATAAAACATATATGTTAATTATACATTGGTATATTTTTAACATTAAAAAAACTCATATGTTTATTATATCTCGTATATTATAAATTTTAAAATATTACACATATTAATTATACCTTGTGTATATATGTAACCTAAAAAAATAAATGTACATCACACGAGATGCACGCAAGTCGCACAAGATGCTCGTACATTGCACGAGATGAAAATTAAATAGTTGTTACGATTCAAAATTGGGTTGTGATGGCACCTACCAAAACCTCCCAGTAGGCAAGCCAACCCAAAAATGTGATAATACAACTAAATAATTAAATAAAGAAAGCGGAAGAGAAAACATAACGAAATAGGGGCCAATAGTATAGATATATACCAACAATACTAAATATACAAAAATAGTCCTAAAGTGATCGGGAAAATGAACATATACAAGAATCAACCCCAGACTTGGTGTCACCGGTACAAGAGCATCTAAAATATGAAATAAAACTATACAACAAGTACTGTTTATTCAAAATGCAAAATATAGACAGAAGGGTAGATGGAAATCAGTAAAGGTTTCCAAAACGTTGAGAGGATGATCACTGAGAGTGGCTTGTACTTGATGTTGCATCAGAAAAAGATGCAGAGTATAGTGTGAGTACAAAAATAATGGGGTACTCAGTAGACATCATAGACCGATCGAGCTCAAAAAGACAATATATATTATAAGATACAAGAAAGTAAGATAACTAAAGGGATTCACCTAAATCTAGTTATCAACTAAAAAGAGTCGTAGTACAGCAGATGGTGAAGAGAATAATAATAAGGAAAACAGGCACTCAAAGTACAATCAATCAACATACGAATGCGGTGCAGCATGAGATGAATACATGCAGGATGCGGCCGATGCAACATGAATCTGGAATCCCAGCATCAGACGTGCAGAAAGTAAACATGGGTCCGGAATCCCAGCATCGAACATGCAGTAAGTAAATATGAGTCTTAAAACCCAGCATCGAGCATGCGATAAGTGAAAATACCCTCCACAGAACTTAAATCAGTAAAAGAAGAGGCGTATTAGCTTTTAACTCCGAAATTAATAGTAAAATAGTACAAATCCTTTTTAAAACTCCAAAATGCATAGTAATAGTGTAAGCGTGCTTTTTAACTCGAAAACCAACTATTCTTTCTTAGAAAGACTATTTATGTACCAAATCCATGAACGCAGAAATGAATGTAAGCAGTACAGTAAGCAAATACAGAAATTTACACCAAAGATAGGGCCAAGGCGCCCCCGAATAAGGTACTCACCTGGAACTCCGTCCAGTCCAAAGCTATGACCTCGGGCCCATAGTTACACAATTAACGGTAAACAACAATGAAAAAATGGAAATATAAAACAAAAATAAACCAAGGAACTTACTCTATCTCTAAAACCTCCTAAAATTTCTTTAAGGATTCTAGGCTAGCCACAACAAATCTACAATACCCTAAACTAAGAATAAATATGATAGTACTATTCTAAAGTCCCGAAAAATGGCCAAAATAAGCATAAAATAGGATTGAAGCCTAATTTTAATCTAAAACCTACCTTAATGTTCATGCAACTCATAACATATAAAATCTAGCTAAACCAAATCTGAAATAAATAAATTGTAACTTACCTCAGGTCCAAACTGCAAATACGAACCATCACTCATGTGATTTCCTCTTTCGAATAGCCTCAGAATGATGACACGCTATCACAAACATAAACTAGGTGTCAAGATAGGAAGAATGACACCCATATTGCAATATAAAATTTTGGGCCAAAAATCATATCGAAAAATGATCCTCGGAGCTCGTACAAAAAAATAGAAATCTAAAATTATAATTATGCTTGCAGCGGGTTTCTTAATCCATGCTCAAAATTTGAGCACGAATGGAACTCATTTTAGGGCCAAAAACAGCTCCAGAAGTCCACTTGATCAAGGAATTTCGAATACAAAAATACAACCGATTAAACGGAAGATAAACTTGAATTAATGACGGAAAAGAGGGGGGGAGCATAACAAACTTACCAGAGATGTTTGAGATGAATAAAGCTCAATTTCCAGCTCTTGAAGCTCAAAGTTAATGAAGATTTTCGAAATAATGGAGAAGAAACCAAAGTTGGAGCAATATATAGTGCTAGGCCTTTGGTCTTCATAGACGCGTGCAGGCCACCATGTACGCTAGCCTGCGTAGGTGGCCTGGACCTCAAGTTCATAAAGCACAGAGGGAGGTGGGATCAGGTGAACCTTCATTGCATGTGCGATGGGGCCACTGCGTATGCGAGCCTTCATAGGCGGCCACCACTTCGCGTAGGCGAAGGGTTAATTGACCCTGCAGCAGCAACAACAAAACCAACAAAACATCAAGGCTAAAAAGTCACCGGATGGACCCTCAAGATTCATTCAGAACCCCGCGAACACAATCCAGATATGCTACCCTACTAAAAATGATATTTTGAACTCAACAGAATTGATGAAATTCCCAATGGAGATCATTTTGATAAAAAATGAGTCCCACGCTCAAAAACCAACTTCTACCAAAAAGAAATTCAATAGCCCAAAATGAGTCCAGAATCCTCGGGATCCAAACCAAATGTCCTACTAGCCCAAAGTCAACGTTTCAGAGCTAACAACGCTGATGAAATTTTCATCCGAGGCCGTCTTCTTTGAATATTGACCAAAGTCAACTCTCCTAGGTATAAGAGTTTCAAAATGAGAAAATGGGCTTAAAACACAATCGAACTACCTGGTAACTAAACCATCAGTCTCGAAAAGTCATAAATAATCTGTAGACGCTGTGGAAAAGCTCGAAATGCAGGAAAAGCACAAAACCAAGAAATTAACCTAGAGGGTAATTACAGCATCCACTACTAAAAGAACTTTCGTCCTTGAAAGTTAAAGAAAGGAAGATACCTGAAGGTTAAATAAGGTTAGGATAGCGGGTCCTCATGTCGGTCTTGATCTCCTAAGTAGCTTCCTCGACAGGATGATGCCACCACTGAACCTTAATTGATGGAACCTTCTTGGACCTCAGCTTCCTAACTTTCCTATCCAAGATAGAAACTAGCTCCTCCTCAAAGGCTAGAGACTCATCCAACTGAATCGAATCCCACTGGAGCACATGTGACTCATCCGAAACATACCGCCTCAACATAGAAACATGGAAAATGAGGTGAACAACTGAAAGAGCGGGAGGCAAGGCTAGCTCATATGCTACCTCCCCAATGTGACGAAGGATCTCAAATGACCCAATAAATCTAGGACTGAGCTTACCCTTCCTACCGAACCTCATCACGCCCTTCATGAGAGATACCAGCAGGAATACTCAGTCACCAACCATGAACTCTAACTCCCGAACCCTATGGTCAGCATAACTCTTCTGCCTACTCTGGGAAGTATAAAGTCTCTCCTGAATAACCCAAACCCTGTCCATAGAATCACGAAGCAAGTCAATACCCCATGACCTAACCTCGAAGGTATCAAACCAACCCACTGGAGACCTGCACCACCTACCATACAACACCTCAAATGGAGCCATCTGAATACTAGAGTGGTAGTTATTATTATATGCAAACTCTGCCAAAGCTAAGAACTGGTCCCACTGACCTCCAAAATCAATAACACAGGTCCGCAACATATCCTCCAAGACCTTAATAGTATGCTCCAACTGACCATCAGTCTGTGGGTGGAAAACAGTGCTAAGCTCAACATGGGTACCCAACTCTCTCTGAATAGATCCACAAAAACATGAAGTAAACTGAGTACCATGGTTGGAAATGATAGAAATGGGAACCCCATGCAAATGGACAACCTCACAGATGTAGATCTAAGCTAACCTCTCTAAACTATTGGAAGTCTGAACTGGCAGAAAATTTGCAAACTTCGTCAACCTATCCACGATCAGCCATATAGAATCAAACCTCTACAAAGTACGTGGCAAATCGACTATGAAGTCGATAGCTATCCGTTCCCATTTTCACTCCAGAATGGGTAGCCTCTCAGTCAAACCACCTGGCCTCTGGTGCTCAAACTTCACCTGCTGAAAGTTCAAGAACCTAGACATAAAATCTGAGATATCACTCTTCATCCCACACCACCAGTAGTGTTGTCGCAAGTCCAAAATCCCAACATTAGATATGTAGTACGTAAAAATACCCTCCACAAAACTTAAATCAGTAAAAAGGGAGGCGTATTAGGTGTTAACTCTGTAATCCATAGTAAAATAGTACAAATCCTTTTTTAAACTCCAAAATGTGTAGTAATAGTGAAAGCCTCCTTCTTAACTCGAAAACCAACCATTCTTTCTTAGAAAACCCATTTATGTGCCAAGTCCATGAACGTAAAAATGAATGTAAGCAGTACAATACTCAAGTAAATATAGAAATATACACCAAAGATAGGGCCAAGGCGCCCCCCAAACAAGGTACTCACCTGGAACTCCGTCCAGTCCAAAGCTATGACCTCGTGCCCATAGTTACACAATTAACGATAAATAACGATGAAAAAATGGAAATATAAAACAAAAATAAACTAGGAAACCTACTCTACCTCTAAAACCTCCTAAAATATCATTAAGGATTCTAGGCTAGCCACAACAAATCTACAAGCCCCTACACTAAGAATAAATATGATAGGACTATTCTACAGTCCCCGAAATGGCCAAAATAAGCAGAAAATAGGATTTAAGCCTAATTCTAACCTAAAACCTACCCTAACATTCATGCAACTCATAACATATAAAATCTAGCTAAACCAAGTCTGAAATAAATAAATTGTAACCTACCTCGGGGCTGAACTGTAAACACGAACCATCACTCGTATACCTTTCCCTTTCGAATAGCCTTAAAATATTGTCACGCTATCAAAAACATAAACTAGGTGTCAAGACGAGGAGAATGACATACTTATTGTTATACAAAATTTTAGGCCAGAAATCTGGTCGGAAAATGACCCTTGGGGTCTGCACAATGAAATAGAAAACTAAAATTACAATTATGCTCGCAGCAGGTTTCTAAACCCATGCCCAAAATTTAAGCATGAACGAAACTCATTTTGGGGCCCAAAACAGCCCCAAAAGTTCACTTGATCAAGGAATTTTTAATACAGAAATACAACAGATTAAACAAAAAATAAACGTGAATTAATGACATAAAAGAGCGTGGGAGCATAACGAACTTACCAGAGATGTTTAAGATGACTAAAGCTCAATTTCCAGCTCTTGAAGCTCAAAGTTAGTGGAGATTTTTGAAATAATGGAGAAGAAACCAAAGTTGGAGCAATATAAAGTCCTAGGCCATTAGCCTTCGCGAATGCGGGCAGGCCACGCATACACGAGCCCGCGTAGGCGGCCTGAACCACACGTTCACAAAGCACAGAGGGAAGCGGGGTTAGGTAACCTTCATCGCATGCGCGATGGGGCCATCGCGTACATGGGCCTGCATAGGCAGCCACCCCCCCTCCCCCCCGTGAGTCAAAGGGTTAATTAACCCTACAGCAGTAACAATAAAATTAGCAAAACATTAAGGATAAAAAGTCAGTAGATGGACCCTTGGAGTTTGTTCGGAACCCTATGATTCCTACTTAATACAAGTGAACCGTACTCCCCCCTACTTTTCTGTATCCTTCTGATGCAGATCCTGGTATGCCATCCCGGTCTACACTAAGACCAACCCCACACTTAAGTTTAACCATTAAACCCGGTCTACTCATGGGACCATCGATAATTACAAATAATCGTGTATAGTTAGACCTACCTGAATACTAACCCCCGACTTATCATTTAGACACATGTTCACAGATACATCAATTTTGGACCATTCTTTTAAGACATATACAACATGGGGAAGACATCCCCCAACATTGGTTCATTAACTGTTCTAGTTTACATCTACTTCCTTTATATCAGAGACATCCCCAAAACTTATCTAACAATTCTCCTTTTTATTATCCATTTCGTTACCCAAACATTTTCCGGTTCCCTGAACCTTCCTGATATTCCAGTCCCTAAAATCTTATCATTTTTCATCCCTAAATAACATATACAACCCAAAAATATAACATAATTGAATAATCCAATTCCACCCAAGCCTAGTTCACACATAACCAACACCATAGTCCACCAGACTTCGTGCCCTAAGGCCTAATCATGGATTCTCCTTTCCCACTACACTAAAGTACAAAATGTAAACAGGTCTATCTACTCAAGGTGAAAACCTAGCGTACCTGGATGCCAAGCAGCTGCACAATGACTCTTTGGCTCCGTGAAGGCGTTCCCTGGTGGATGATGAGTCTGAAATCCATGGTTTCACACTCTTTCAGCCAGAATCTCCCTTCCCCATGGCTCCCAAGCTTTAGAGCAGCTTAGAAGGGTTTATGGAGCAACCCTCGTCTATTTTTGACTAAAAAGGGGAGAATGGGATTATAAAACCCATTTCTAGGCTTTCTGGTTCCGTCATTCTTCTATAGAAGACTGCCAACTACTATGGCGGTATCGCTATTGCGACCTAAATTTCACTACAACGGACACAACTTTTCAGCATAGACAGTCTTCAGTAAAACAATCATAACTTTTTACTCGGAAAGCGGATTAACAAACGGTCGGTGGCGTTGGAAATAGGACCCAGAGATCTTTAATTTGGTAGGTATTGGGACCCCTAACTACTTATATTCTAGGAGTAATACTCATTTGAAGTTGACCCTAGTTTGAACTTAACCCGAAACTAAATCGGTAAGGAAACTTTCAACTTAACTTTGTGCTAGGAGTATTGTATGACCTTAGTACATACCAAGTGTACTCTCGTACTAAAGAATTAATCCTAACTCTTGTTATGAATGAGAGGCACCTGCCTTAACCATAGATATTTTCAGTGACGATAGAATAGGTTGTTACAACAGATACTAATTTACCCATCGTTCATCCCCGAACGATCTCTAAGGCAGAAGGAAAAGAATGAACCAGCCCCTAGAACCTTAACACTTCTACCATGACACCGTAAAAATAGCCTTATGCGAACCACCGAAACTCTCAAATCCCTCGGTGTACCCAAGCTCAATCGAAGTTTAATTCGATTCTGCTTTGTCAAGAAATTTCTTTCTTTGAGCTTTACGAGACCAGTTAGATTACTCCTCCTCGAGTGTCCAAGAAATTTGGGGCCTTATTGAAATACCGGAGCAAAAAGAATTTCAAACATATGGATCAAAACTTAATTTCTACACTACGAGGAACCAAAACTCACTGTGGTGACCCAGTCCACTATAGCAGTATGCACTCCGCTATAGCGGAGGTCGCAATAGTGATGTGTCAACCACTATGGCGGTTGACATGGGATATAAAGTCGTAAAGCTCCCCAAAAGTGCCTATTTTACAACACACTTAATTTCTTGACATTCCGGAATAACCCCTTCACGTCAACCTACATACCGAGAGTTCTACTTACCCGAATTTAATTTTGAAAAGTGCCTCGGACTCCTTTATGTCTTAGCTAAAAGGAAAACTAGCTCAATACAAGACACGTTACCCAATCCTCACCCAGATTTCCCTAGACCATACCTTGCTTAGAAATCGTCCGAGACTAGCCTAGCATTAAAATTCTAACTCCTAACCCGAGATAAATCTTAACTGGGCAATTACACCCTAAACAATGATATACCAAACATAATATTACCAAACACTACACCGTGTTTTCCCTTTGGGACTTCTACCTTATGACCCTTTTCACCCTTCCATGATCAACACATAAGGATAGACCATCTAGAGTATAACCACTAACCAATACACCACTATGGGTTTCATTAACGCATATATTTTCCACCATCTCTTACATTAGTCTATTTAACCCTCATCAATCCATCATTTATAACTAACCAACTTTATAATTATCACCCGAGGTCAAGCTATGCTTATTTAGCCTCGCAACTAGATTACAACTAGTCAAATTACCAACTCAACATGTCTCAATCACTCAAGGAAAATAACAACCGAGTAATACCATATCCACCCATTTCCTTTTAATCGCACATGGATATTAATCCTAATTATTCATGCACTAGCTCAACTAGCAATTTAAAATAACCTAAGAATGAAAAATAAAACAAGGGAAAATAGGACAGGGACTATGCCCTGACCATCCCACTATAGTGGCTTGCACACTGCTATGGCGACCCCCAACAGTAGTAGTTCAGAAAATTTACCATTCTCCGCAAAATTCCCTCATTCCCCTGCCTTGTTTTCACATTAACACATGAAATCACGTTACGGTCTTAAAATGTAACCTCAAGACCATCCTCAACTATGTATAGTTGAGAATTTAGCACCACATTATCATAAAATCAGTTATGAAACACCCCAGAACCTTACACGATAACACATTCTCACTATCGTGCACTACTAGTCCTCCTTTTTCCTTCCTATGGTTCCCAACCAATCCTGGATGTCTCAAAACCAGAGCTTCCCCACAGTCCACAATCCCTTTTTGTTCCCTTACCATCTATATAAATGGTAAGCCTATACCCGAATGTAATGCAACCATTCCAATTAAGGCATACCAAAATTTATCATTAAAGCAATCACAATTTTAAAGCTGGAATAAATTTTCCATAAGTCACAATAATGAATTACCACTAAATATTTCCTTACCGCAATTCCCCCTATCAAGTAATAATAGCCCTTTTTCCCCATGGTTCCCAACCAATTCTGACTGTCCTAAAATCGGAGTTTTCCTACAGTCATAAGCCTTGTTCCCTTACCATTTTTACCAATGGCAAGTCCATTTTTAAAATGTAATACCACTTTACTGATCACTTCAAGTTCACATAGAAAGTTATTACCAACCCAATCACATAGAATCAAGTTATGACTCCTCCCGGACCAAAACATTCACAGCAAATCAAACAACGGCACACCACACATCTGCAGTCATTCAAACAACATCAATACACATAAGCACAATCTCAAGTCTCAAGCTTAAACACTCAATCAAATTAGTTTCGTTAACTTTTATTTGCCTCATGGATGACCGTTAGCCGATCCATCCATACTTTTACATACCCTCTCTGGCCAGATACCAATTGGAACCTTCAGGGTTCCAATTTCCCTTTCTTGTGTCATCTCAGTCGGAGTCAAATGACATCATTTTTCCTTATCGAGGTACCAATTAGAATCGAGAGATACCAATTGGACTCAACCCATATAAGCAAGTGACAAACCGCATGAAAAGAATGAAAGAAGAGAGATGTGTCCTAGAATGTTTCATAGCTTCCCAAGTATTAGATGAGGAGGTCAACACACCAATCTGTAGGACTCTATTCGATATTTTGCTCTTGTACAGAGAGACCGGTAACCTAGGATCTGATACCATTTGTCATGACCCAACCTACTGGGCCGTGCGAGCGCCTACTCTATACACCTAGATAGATGAACCCTTACCACCAGTCCAATAGGTAAATGCGAAAAAACTCAAGTATAACCATAAACCTTCATTTTTGATACATGAAAACCTTTACAACCTTTTATTCAGGAAAACTCTTTTATGAAGAAATACAATACAACCCGTTTGACAACTTTAAAACACCCTCCCTAGAACCTAGTCTAAACAGGTATAAGAGACACTACAGGATTTATGTAGAAAATGTAAAAAAGACACAACTTCCATCATGTAATCGAAGGACAGAAGGTGCTGGAGATCACCATCGTCATGTACCTATAAAACATCACTAACCCTGCAACCAGACTATATCAAAAAGGTATAGCAAAAGTATAATCAGTACAAACACACGTACTGGTAGGCATCATCGGTCGATCCAAATTCACTCATACCATCATATAAGAAAATCAGGGAAAGCATGAAAATAATCAATATAGTTCCATCCTCCAAAATCCTCTTTTCTAACTAAAATCCAAACCTCAACCCTTCATGTTCCTTCCGCTGCCAACTCCCTCACTCTCACAACTTTCCAAGTCACCTTAGCCCTTAGACTTCCCAAGTCACCTAGACATTACTTGGCAAATACGCCCATATCTAGACTTACATTCTCTTACCCTAGTCAACCACTATGACTCAACAATCCGGAGTAAACCCCACTACTTAGTGACGTAGACTACACTCGCCGTACCGCCACTTACTAGTAGAAAACCTCCCCAATGACCCCCAGGGCCATAACCTACAAGTAACCACAGCCAACATTATAACTAGACCATAAGTCTCCTCCTTAGCTTATCAACTGCACGTAACAAGTCTAACTGACATTGAAAATTCTTAGTGACAACAAACCTGTACCCTTTTTTTATGTAACCCGGACCAAACAAGGATCCGTAGGACATCATCGATGCCAATAACATGTGACCGCGGTTCACAAAATAATCACCTTGTCACTTAAGCACACTAACCCGGCCCTTTAAGGACCAACTATACACTAAATAATAATAATAAATCTCGTCCCTCTCAGGAACCCACATGTGCAAAACATCAGTAACAGATAACCTTGTTCACTCAAGGAACCAACAAGTGAGGAACAACAAGTAACAATTAGAGTCGTAACAATAAAATTTCAGACTCTCAGTCTTCCTTCTAAACTTATCAACCACGTGTAATAGGTTCAACAACCAACTTACACAGTGAGCAAGTAACAATAGCATATACCCTTTTTATCTTTCCCAGACGGACCAAGGATCCCTATACCAACACCTAGTGTTAATATGAAATACCCGGCCCACCCCAGGACCAACCCCACAATTAAGTGTAACAACCTGGCCTCTCAAGGACCATATGCAATATCACAATTCATAAACACAACCCGGTCTACTCAGGGAACCATTATTAAATGCAACAATACAATAAAGTAAACCCATACCAAGCATGATACCCAAGCCAACCAGTTAGTATCCCGTACCAGGCGTGGTACCCGAGTCAACCGTTAGTATTCCCATACCAGGTGTGGCACCCAAGCCAACCGTTAGTATACCCGTACCAGGCATGGTACCCGAGCCAACCGTTAGTATACCTGTACCAGGCATGGTACCCGAGCCAGCCGAATGTCACACAAATCCACAGTCACAAACAATGAACAATCACCACCTGTAAACCAACAAGCAATAACACCTAGTTCATTTTGCAAGACTGATAACAGGATCCTTAGACATTCATAATCATTCCCTAAGCATGCAACTCATACAATACTTAGACAAAAGTACACAAACATACAATGCATACAGGAATCAATAACCATCACCTAAGTGTTGAACATGCCATCCCAGTCTACACTAAGACCAACCCCACACTTAACTTTAACCATTAAACCCAGTACACTCATGGGACCATCAAGAATTACAAACAACCGTGTATAATTAGACCCACCTAAAGACTAACCTCCGGCTTATCATTTAGACACATGTTCGCAGATACATCAATTTTGGACCATTCTTTTAAGACAGATACAACATGGGGAAAACATCCCTCAACACTGGTTCCTTAACTATTTTAGTTTACATCTACTTCCTTTATATCATAAACATCCCCGAAACTTATCTAAGAATTCTCCTTTTTATTAGCCATTTTGTTACCCAAATATTTTCCGGTTCCCTGAACCTTCCCGATATCCCAGTCCCTAAAATCCTATCATTTTCCATCCCTAAATAACATATACATACCAAAAATATAACATACTTCAACAATCCAATTCCACCCAAGCCTAGTTCACACATAACCAACACCACAGTCCACCAGACTCCATACCCGAAGGCCTAATCATGGATTCTCCTTTTTCACTATACAAAAGTATAAAATGTAAGCAGGTCTATCTACTCAAGATGAAAACCTAGCCTACCTGGATGCCAAGCAGCTGCACAATATACTTTCTGGCTCCGTGAAGGCGTTCCCTGGTGGATGATGAGTCTAAAATCTATGGTTTTGCACTCTTTCAACCAGAATCTCCCTTCTCCATAGCTCCCGAGCTTTGGAGTATCCTAGAAGGATTTTTGGAGCAACCCTCATTTGTTTTTGACTAAAGAAGGGAGAATGGGATTATAAAACCCATTTCTGAGCTTTCTGGTTCCATCATTCTGCTATAGCAGACTGCCAACCGCTATGGCGGTACTGCTATAGCGACCTAAATTTCGCTATAGCAGACTCGACTTTTTAGCACATACAGTCTTCAGTAAAATAGTCATAACTCTTTACTCGGGAAGCGGATTAACAAACGGTCGGTGGCGTTGAAAAGAGAACTCAGAGATCTTTAGTTTGGTGGGTATTGGGACCCTAACTACTTATATTCTAGGAGGAATACTCGTTTGAAGTTGACCCTAGTTTAAACTTAACCCGAAACTAAATTGGTAAGGAAACTTTCAACTTAACTTTGTGCTAGGAGTATTGTATGACCTTAGTACATACCAAGTGTCCTCTCATACTAAAGAATTAATTCTAACTCTTATTACAAATGTGAGGCACCTGCCTTAACCATAGATATTTTCAGTAACGACGGAATAGGTCCTTACAGATCCTAAGTTCGAAGTTTGTCCCAGCTTCATCTATTTTTATTTCTGTCTCTTTCTTTTTTTTGGACAATTGTATTACCGTTTGACTTTTTAGATTCTAGAGGTCGCTCTTGTATTCGTGATAGCTGAATTTTGGAATATTTTAGGATCTATTGTTCGATTTTCCTATTGATTATTGCTGAGTGGAGATATTATTGGATATTTTTCGTGTTATTCTGCTATTTTCTTTATTTTTAGTTGCTTATGTTTGTTGAGTTAGACTTATCTACCATGATTGGGTTAGGGTAAGATCCATCACAATCCTTGAACTTTTGTGTCATGAAAATAAACCTCATTTCTATAGAGAAAATTATTTGCCTCATCAATCTCATTTGCCAAGATTAACAATTTAGTTATTAAGGTAACAATAATCTAAAAGAATGGGATGGGGGAAGGTAAAAATAATAATATTTGATTCTATGAATAGGTCATGGATGAAGATGGAAACGAGAAAAAGAATAGAAAGAAGGAAAAGGAAGAAAGGGATATTTGGTAGGAAATTGAAAATTAGAAGAAAATAAAACATGAAAGGAATGAATATTTCGAAGAGAGAAGAAACATCTCCCAAGTGCCAACTACTACTAATTGCTCCTCTTTTTTCTTTATCTGTGCTTTTTTTTTACGGCGGGTAGTGGAGAGTGATATGTTAGATTGGAGGTTGTGAAAATTAATTATCTTTTTACACGTCTCTACAAAAAATTTAAAATTTACTTTTCTAGACTATCATCATTAACCCTTATTATTATTACTTTTTTTTACTGCGAGTGATGGAGAGTGATAGGTTGGGTTGGAGGTTTTAAAAATTAAATGTGTTTTTACTCGTCTTTACAACTCTTTTGATTCACTCTTTTAGACTACATCATTAACTCTTATTAATTATTATTATTATTTTTAATACGGGTGATGGGAAGTGATAGGTTGGATTGGAGGTTGTGAAAATTAAATATGTTGTTACTCATCTCTACAACTCTTTTGATTCACTTTACTAGACTACATCATTAACCCTTATTTATTATTATTATTATTATTATTATTATTATTATTATTATTATTATTATTATTATTATTATTATTATTTTGGTTAAACCCTTACTACTACTACTGCAACATCTATTTTACTTGTTTTGTATAAATTACTTTTATAAATTAGACTTGGAAGCAGATAAAAATTTTTGGTCGAAATACTTTTGATACTAAACTCTGAACATATATAATTACCAGGCCGTCTCAATACACAAGCCTCCAAGGCAAGTGTTTTTGGCCCCTAAATTTTGGGGACTCATTTTTCAATAGTTACTAAAAATAAAGTTAGGTGTTTAGATCATTTTTCCTTTATAATTTTGAATTGAGCTAAAAAATAGATCATAGTGGTAGCCTCCTATGCTCAACACACTATTCTAAAAATAATTGTCTCAAATTTAAATTGTGTCCAATAATTTTGAGTATAACTGTCAAATTTGTCAAAATAGGATCATCCTTCATCATTTTAAGCTTGCATTATTTCCTTTTTTATTTTATATACATATATACCTCAAGCACATGTTTAACAATAACAAATATTTGATTCTATGATATTTTTACTAATTGTCATGGGATGCACGGAATGCATGTGCAACTCACAAGATGAACGTACATCGCACGAGATGAAATATTTATAAAAATATTTTTGAGACAAACCTCTGAACATATATTATTTATCACGACCTAAAATTGGGCCATGATGGCGACTACTATAACCTCTTAGAAGGCAAGCCCAAAACCCAAGAAAGATGTTGAAAGTAAAGATTGACAATAAATAATAAGGAAAGCAGAAAAGAGTTAAACAGGCCACAAAGTATAGATATATACATAACGGGTATAAAATATACATACCAGACCCCCAAAAAAATATTGAAAGATGATATATACAAGATACCGATCCCGAACCTGGTGTCACTGGTGCAAGAGCCTCTAAAAGTACGAGAATAGGATTATACAGACATACAACTGTTTATCAAAATATAAAATAAAGACAGTAAGTCTAAGAAGGAAAGCAGTAAATCTTTGAACGCTAAGAGCTCACCACGATCTTAACGGCAGCGGTTCACGAATGAGCAGAGATCAATGAGGGTGACTTGTACTAGGCACTGCAATAGAAAAATATGCAGAAGTATAATATGAGTACCAAAATACGGGGTACTAAATAGACATCTTAAGTCGATCGAGCTCAGAAGATAGAATATGATATAATGAACATGAAAGTAAAATATAAGCCGAAAACTAACCTAGAAGTGTCATATCTAAAAGTTTTAAAGTGAAGATAATAATAATAATAATAATAATAATAATAATACACACAATATAGATACACAAGACGAATGTCGTGTGGCATGAGATGATGCAATGCAGTATGTGGTCAATGCAAAAATGTAAAACTCAGAATGATCCCTCAAGCTGTCAGAGCTCATCAACATATGCACTAAAGTAAAATTTGGAGTAATCTCACAGGCCGCCGACGTTCATCAACCTATGCAATAATATAAATCTGAGAAAGAGACTGAAAAATATCCCTTCGATCGAGTATAAAAAGTGATACCATCTTTCCAATTCAGAAATCAGTGACAAATCAATGCAATTCTTACTTTAACTTGAAAATTATAGTAAAAGTGGGAATCTCTGTCTCCCTAATAATCTGCAGACATAAATGCAGCGCTCCCCAGGCAATGGAGATGTCAGTACGAAAGAGTGTACTGAATATGTAAGACGATAGAATAACAAAAATAGTATAACTCAAAACTAAAAACACAATTCGAAGGAAGTCAAAATAGAAACAATACCAACATCCCAGCCACGACCTGCATAGATACCACGTCAGCCAAACACTAGTTTACCTTCTCCTACTCTCGGCCCCATAACAACCACAACCTCGGCCATACATCACCTTCAAAACTCAAGATACAGCTAACCACAACAATCATAACATAGGAATGCAATACAAGATGAAAAATACAATACATATGCTCGACCTACGAAACAAACTCACACCTTATGGGAGAGCAATACACAAGTATAACTACACAGAAATACTCATGCCTTACAGGTCATCGTAATGTCATGGGCTCGAACATGCAGAAATACTCATGCCTTACAAGTCCTTGCAAAGCCACGGGCTCGGCCATATGGAAAGGTCTCATGCCTTATAGGTCATCATGAGCCCTCTAGACAATCACAATACAAGAAAATACAATAAAATATAATACAATATGCAACACACAATACAATACAATACAAGTTTGTAAGGTATTCCACAAATATCCAAGAACCACTGTACCTCCTCCATACCACAACCATAACACCATGACTAACCCGACAATGATCATAATCTGATAACCACAAATATACACATCCTTCCAACTTAACACTAAACCAACATCACAAATATGAGTTTTTAATAGGAATAATACCAACAACAATTTAGACAAATCTAACAGTACACTCTTTGATAGCACTCTAAACATGAAAATTTAAAACCTTAAGGAATCATGCCCCAAAAAAGAAAGGAGTAACCTTTACATACTTCGAATTGAGCTCGAATAACTTGAGGTCTATTGATTTTCTTTTCGTGACCAAATATAGCATCAAAGTAGTTTTCCTATTAAAATTCTTCTTCTACATATACAAGAATGATATAGATGCTACATAAATAAAATTACTACTTTTGAAAACTTTGGCAAATTTTTCATGAAATATATATGATATGCAGATACCTATATATGTAAAGTAAGTGGAGAAGAATTAATTCTTAGCAAAGCTTCAGCAAAATGATAATAAATGAAAAAGTTACCAAGTCTTAGTACTATATATAGAGATTATAATTGCACCCTTAGATGGACAAGTGGCAGCCATGCCCTATTTCTATATTTCTTGCCCATTTCCTCCACTTCCACGTGGAAGTGGGGTGGCATATCAAGATTAATTTATCCCATTATGAATGTACTCAGATATTGTAAGAAAATACATATAACTTTTTGAATATATCAAAATTAGTAAAAAAAATATTTTGGATAAAGACTACCTCAAATAATAATAATTTTTCAAATATAACTAGACTTACTATTTTTGTTAAAATATTAATAAATTATAAAACTCTTATAAAATAAATACATACACAAATATATAGTAACTAAAGAATTTTTTCACAAATATTTAAGACACTTTAAGAAAGCAATAAAAATATACTTTATTTTCAAATTTCAAATTAAATCAAATATTCGTAAATTACGCACGGTATTACAATATAATTCTCAAATTTAGGCTCGTAAGCCTCCGAAAAGGGATGAAGGACAACAATAAAAATACCGGGTGTTACATCCTTCCCCCCTTAAAAATAATCCTCCTCGAATGTTTAGTAGATGCACGTATAAGGTAGGAACTTCTCGAATTTCCGGCAAAACCTCCCCTATACACCGGATTATACCACACCTACAAAATAGGCCAGAAAATAAGCTATATGCTCCGCAAGGCCATTGCAACTAACAAAACTCATTGGGCCCCACACGACCATCAATGACATAGAGTCATAATAGGAATTGAAACATACCTCAACACAAGCAACTCCAACCCATGAAATGTTATAACGTCTGAATCAGAACCAACCTTTTCATAGGGTCTACTGAGTTCTTATGATCGCGAATTTCTATCGCACATTTTTGATAACCCAAGCCTTAGTTTTATAGCACGATCTAGAAGATGAAATAATGATAACCATCCTAAATATCTTGTAGCCTCTTGATTATAAGTGTGGTGCACAACATACCCATAAGCAAGACTCTACTAGAAATGGCTTGTAAACTCCCTAGGACATGACATTGCTCTAATACCAAGTTTATCACACCCCAAACTCAGGGAGGTGCCACTAGCACCTTGTGCCACACTTGATCGAGCGAACCAACAACATTGGTGGGCTGTTAAGGCCAAAACAAACAAAATGAAATACAACAGAAAGAAACTTGAATATAACAAAAATATAATACAAGACCAACTAGGCTGCAACTGACTACCAGACCCACAACAGAAGTCTACAAGCCTCTAAGATGAAAAAGTACTAATCACGAGTTCATAAATCATGCGCGGTATTACAATAATATTCTCAAATTTAGGCTCGTAAAACACCGACAAGGGATGAAAGACAACCATAAAAATATAGGGTGTTACATCATTATAGCCTAAGTCTACCCTACAATTTACCCTAACAAATCATGATACTTATAAAATATACTATCGAATCGAGCTAAGTCTAAAGGAGGGAAACTGTAACCTACCTCAAAGTCAAATGGCAACTACAAATGGTCACTTAGGAGCCTTCCCCTTCTGCAGTGCCTCGGATCGCTTCCACACTATCATAAATATGAACTACCGGTCAATATGGGAGTAACGAAACCCATATCAATATTTTGAAATTCGGCCAGAAATCGGGTGAAAAATTAATGCTCGGAGCCTGTCAACAAAAATAGAAATAACCTTCACAATTTTGTTTTTATAGGGTCATAAGCCTATGCCCAAAAGTTGGGGGCAAATGAAAATTGATTTGGGGTTTAAAATAGCCCCAAAAGTTCACTTGATCAAGGGATCATTTTCAAGAATTTAAGCTTGAATTGACGAAAAAATAAAGAGGGATATGCGCGTAAAAATAATGGGAATTCACGAGGGACGTACTAGGAACATACCAAGAACATATGCAGGTAAAACTCTACCAAGAAATAAGCTCCAAGCCTCAAAGGAATTAATTTTTGTGAAGGAAATGGATGAAAAATCGAAGTTGGAGTTTATATACTGCCATGGGTCCTTTTCCACGAACGCGGGGATCCAACCGCAAATGCAAGCTCAGGAACCCGACCCTGTCCTCGCGAATGCAGAGAGGAGATAGGACTAGGTCCTGGTGACCTTTCTTCATGAATGTGGTAGACCCACCGTGAACACGAGCCCGCAAACTCGGCCACCCTCCACAAATGCGAAAGATAAAGCTACGTGCACCAGCAACTGAAAAATCAGCAATATTCGTAAGTCCAAAATGACTTCGGATGGACCCTCGGGATTCATTCAGAATCCCGTGAAGATAAACAAAATATGCTACCCAACTGAAAATAATATTTTGGACTCAACAGAATAATCAAAATGACCAATAGAGGTCGTTTTGATGAAATATTGACCGAAGTCAACACTTTTTCAATTTTTCATAAAAACCATCCAAGTACCCAAAATGAGCCCAAAAGCCTAGGAAGCCAAATCAAAGGTTCCACTAGCCCAAAATTCACGTTCCGGAGCTAACGGCACTGCCAAAATTCTCATCCGAGTTTATTTACTCAGAATGTTGACCAAAGTCAAACATTTCAACTTTAAGAGTTCTAATACAAGGAAACTCTTCTAAAACCCAATCGAACACCTTAGGAAGTGTGCCACCCATCTCAACACGTCTCATAAGTAAAGTAGAAGCTACAAAAAGGGTTGAAATGGTAAAAATACATGAAAAGGGGAAAATGACCATGAGGGTCATTATAATAACTTCTACTTTAAAAAGACTTTCATCCTTGAAAGTTAAGGAACCGAAAATACTCAAAGGCTCAAGATGGTGAGAATATCTGGTCCGCATGTCGATCTCGGTCTCTTAAGTAGCCTCATTGACTGGACGGTGCCTCTACTAAACCTTAACCTATGGAATCTCCTTAAACTTTAACTTTCTAACCTGCCTATCTAGAATAGCAACAGGATCCTTCTCAAAAGCCAAAGTCTCGTCTAACTAAACTGAATCCCACTAAAGCACGTGAGAATAATCCGACATGTAGAGACTCAACATAGACACATGGAAAATAGGGTGAACACCCAAAAGAGCTGGAGGCAGAGCTAACTCATAAGCTACCTCCCTAATTTGTCGCAGAATCTCAAATGGGCCAATGAACCTAGGGCTAAGCTTACCCTTCCTCTCAAACCTTATCACACCCTTCATGGGCGACACGAAGGAATAGTCTATCACCAACCATAAACTCCAAGTCTTGCACTCTCTGATCAGCATAGATCTTCTGCCTACATGAGTTGTACGGAGTCTCTTCTAAATCACCCGTATTCTATCCATGAAATCACGTAATAGTCTAGTGCCCTAAGTCCTAACCTCGAAGGCATCAAGACTAACTCAATGTAGACATATACTGCCTACCATACAATGCCTCAAATGGAGCCATATAGATACTGGAATGGTAGCTATTATTATACATGAACTCTGCCAAAGCCAAGAATTGGTCCCACTGACCTTTGAAATCAATAATACATGCCCGCAGCATATCCTCAAGAACCTGAATAGTCCACTCCAACTGACCATCAGTCTGCGGATGGAATATTATGTTAAGCTCAACTTGGGTACCCAACTCTCTCTGAATTGACCTCCAAAAACACGATGTAAACTGAGTAGCATGGTCAGAAATGATAGAAATAGGCACCCCATGCAAACAGATAATCACCCAAATGTAGATATGAGTCAACCTATTTGAAATATACGAAGTTTGAACTGGCAGAAAGTGAGCAAACTTGGTCAACCTATCCATGATGACCCAAACAACATCAAATCTCCAAAAGGTACGTGACAAGTTGTTACGACCTAACACACCGCGAGTGGCACCCACACTAAACTCCCGGTGGGAGAACCAAATTATCAAGCCAACACTTAACCAATCTAAATAGCTAAAAACCATATTCAATAGATAATCCAAGATTCACATCTTAACTTAACAAAATAGTCAACCTGCAAAAATTAAACACCTAGAATCTGAAAGTCGTGGACTAAAACTCTAAAACATGTCTAAAATATGGGGATGCAACCCCAAAATAAAAGGATTACAAGTCCGAACAATAGAATAGAAAAATTAGATGAATCCATGGTAGCTCAAAAGATGTAGCTCACCCTTGAATTCAGATGTTGCCTGAATCACAATTGAGGCCTAGAAACAGCCGTTGGAATATATGTTGTACTCAACAAAAGAAAGCAAGTGCAGTATTATTATACAAGAACAACAGTGTACTATTAGGATCATCGTCCAGTTCCAAGAAGTGAAAGATGAATAGTTAACCATAACTTAGTAAAACATAACAACATGTATAACAAGGTCAAGTACACATAGGCAAGACTCTCAGTCATCAACTTGACTCAACCACCATATAATACATGTCTGAACAAAAAACCATGCATAAAACCCGGACCACCCAAGGATCCCTAGGACATCATCTATGGTGTTCAACATGTAATCCCGATTTACTACAGAAACCACCTGAACACTTAAACATACCAGCCAGTCCACTCATGGACCAACATATAATAAGACATCACAACAAACAAACCCAGTTCAGTAATGGAACCAACACAGAGAGAAATCAATTCCGTACCAGGCATGGTACCCAAGCAACCCATAAGAAATCTGTACCAGGAATGGTACCCAATCCAACCAATGAATATCCTATACCAAGTGTGGTACCCAAGCCAACTGATAATCTATACTAGGCATGGTACCTGAGCCAACTGAATAATCACAGATATCACAACTATCACAACCATAATTATCATGACCCAACTACCGGGCCGTGAGGACACCTACTCTAATTCACCTAGATAGGATAACCCTTAACACCCGAACCAATAGGTAATACGGAAAAAGAAATAAATCATGAAATAAGCCTTTTTGATACATGAAAACATTTACAAGATATGCGGAAAAACCTTTTACAATTTGAAAATAGCCCTCCCTAGAACCTAGTCTAAGCCAGTACAAGAGCTACTATAAAAGTGATACTAAAATAAAAGAAGACACAACTCCCACCATAGAAGCAAAAAGTAGGAGCTGTTGGAGATTCCCATCATCGTGTACCTATGAAACATCATCAACCCTTCAACCAGACTATACCCAAAAAGGTATAGCAAGAGTAGAATCAGTACAAACAAACGTACTGGTAGACATCATCGATCCACTCGAATCCACTCATACCATTATATAAGAAATCAAGAGAATGCACAATTAATTACAATACTCAACCCTTCAACATTCACCTTACCAAAACCCAATATCAACCCAAGCCTGCCTATCCCTTAGAATTCCCAAGTCACCTTGACACCTAGACTTCCCAAGTCACACTTATCACCTAGACTTTTCAAGTCACACTTATCACCTAGACTTTTCAAGTCACACTTATCACCTAGACTTCACAAGTCACACTTGTCATCGAGACTTCCCAAGTCACACTAACCCTTAGACTTTCCAAGTCACCTTAACCATTGCCAAGATCTATGTCCATACCTGGACTACAATTTCCTTACCCAAGTCAACCACTATGACTCAATAACTCGGAGTAAACCCCACTACTTAGTGACATAGAATGCACCTGTCGTACAGCCACCTACTAGTATAAACTGCCCAAATGACCCCAGGGCCATACTTGACAAGTAATATTAGCCAACAATATAACCAGACTATGAGTCTCTTTCTTAGCTCATCAACTGCACGTAACAAGTCTAACTGACATTAACAATTCTCAGTGACAACAAACATATATACTTTCTACATAACCCAGACCAAACAAGGATTCCTAGGATATCTCCTACGCCAATAACCTGCGACCTCGGTCCATAGAAGAACCACCTTGTCACTTAAGCACACTAACTCGGCCCTTCACGAACTAATTGTACGCAATATAATACTAAATTCTGGCTCTCTAAGAAACCTAATATGTAAAGAACAAGTAGTACACCCGCACTGAGTAAAGCAGTACAACATATAATAATAGCCAGTAGTATAAATCCAGACTCTCAGCCTACCCTTTTGACTTATCAATTACAGGAAGCAGGTTCAACAATCATTCAGCAACAATAATAAACATGACATTTACCCTTTTTCATTACCCGGACCAATCAAGGGTCCCTAGACCAACACCTAAGTGTTAACATGTGATGCCCGGTCTACCCCAGGACCATCCCCACATTTAAGTGTAACAACCCAGCCTCTCAAGGACCAATGTAATCAATCAAAGATTTAACAATCAACCCGGTCCACTCATGAAACTGTCGATAAACACAATCAATAATGCATAATTAAACCCATACCAGGTGTGGTACTCAAGCCAACCGTTAGTATCTCATACCAGGCGTGGTACCCGAGCCAACCAAATGTGTATTCCCATACCAAGCGTGGTACTCAATCCAACTATTAGTATTCACGTACCAGGTGTGGTACCCCAGCGAACCATTAGTATTTTCCGTACCAGGCATGGTACCCGAGCCAACCGAATATCACACCAAGTCCAACCAATCACAATCAATGAACAAAATATACTTGTAAATCAACAAGCCATAACACCCAGTTCTTTTTACAAGACTGATAACCGGACATTAGACATTCATAAACCGTTCCCTAAGCATACAACTCATACAATACCAAGCGATAATACATGAACACCTATTACATATTAGGGACCCATAACCTTCACCTAAGTGTTCAACATGTCATCTAGGTCTACACTAAGACTAAGCCCATACTTAAGTTCAACTACCCGGCCTATCACAGGCCAAAATACATTAATTACAGTCCCAGCAATTAAACCCAGTCCACTCGTGGGACCATCAACAAATATGACCAATAATGTATAATTAGACCCGCTCGAAGATGAATCACTGGCTTATCAATTTACACACATATAATCATTTTCATCTAATCTGGACTCCTTTCCTAAAAATTAAGTGCATTCTAGGGATCTCACCTCTGACAATACAGACTCCGGACCCTGCCTGTTCATCCCATTTATCTTATTTAATTATTCCCAGGAACCTACTACAACTTAGCAATTCCCTCATCCCACAAACATTACCGGTTCCCCAAACCTACCCAACCATTTAGTTTCCCGGAGTCTAGCATCACACACAATCTAACAAGTATAAAATACACCCGAATGAACATGTCGCCCTGACCCTATCATTCCCTATTCAATCAATAGCCAGACCATTACAATAATCATCCAGACTCCGTGCCCAAAGGCCTATAACATGAATTCTCCCATCAATCTACATAACAGTATAAAATGAAAAAGGTCAAAAGTCTACTCAACAAAAATCTAGCCTACCTGGACGCCAAACTACTACACAGTGCAATTTCTGGCTCCATGAAGACGTTCCCTGATGGATGACAAGTCCAAAATCTATGGTTTCGCTCCCTTTTAGCCGGAATCTCCCTTCCCCATGGCTCCCAAGCTTTGGAGTAGTCTAGGAGGGTTTTTGGAGCAACCCTCGTCTATTTTTGACTAAAGAAGGGAGAATGGGATTAGAAAACCCATTTCTAGGCTTTTTGGTTCCGTCATTACGCTATAGCAGACTACCAACCGCTACGGCGGTACCGCTATAGCAACCTAAATCCCGCTACAGTGGACTCAAATTTTCATCACGAACAGACTTTAGTAAAACAATCATAACTTTTTACTCGAAAAGCGGATTAACGAACGGTTGGTGGCGTTGGAAAGAGGACTCTGAGATCTTTAATTTGGTGGATATTGAGACCCCTAACTCCTTATATTCTAGGAGGAAATCACGTTTGAAGTTGACCCTAGTTTGAACTTAGCCCGAAACTAAATCGGTAAGAAAGTTTTCAACTTAACTTTGTGCTAGGAGTATTGTATGACCTTAGTACATACCAAATGTACTTTCATACTAAAGGACTAATCCTAACTCTTATTACAAATGAGAGGCACCTGCCTTGATCGAAAATATTTTCAGTAACGACAGAATAGGTCATTACAACAAATACCAACTTACCCATCATTCATCCCCGAACGATCTCTAAGGAAGAAGGAAAAGAATGAACCAACCTCTAGAATCTTAATGCTCTACCATGACAGCGTAGAAACAGCCTTACGCGAACACCAAACTCTCAAATCCCCCGGGTGTACCCAAGCTCAACTAAAATTTAATTTGATTCTGCTCTGTCAAGAAATTTCTTCCTTCGAGCTGTACGAAACCAGTTAGATTACTCCTTCTGGAGTACCCAAGAAATTCGGGGCCTCATTGAAATACTGGAGCAAATTCTCAAACATAATGGACCAAAACTTAATTCTCATGCTATGGTGCTGACCACCATTGACTTCTGTTATAGCGGTAATTTGGCAGTTGACACGGGACAGAAAGTCATAAAGTTCTCCAAAAGTGCGCATTTTATAACACACTTAATTTTCTGATATTTCGGAACAATCCCTTCACATCAACCTACATACCGAGAGTTCTACTGACCCGAATTCAATTCTGAAAAGTCTCCCGAACTCCTTTATATCTTAGCTAAAAGGAAAACTAGCTCAATACCAAATACGTTACCTAATCCTCACCCGGATTGCCCTAGACCATACCTTGTTCAGAATTGTCCAAGACTAGCCTAGCCTTAAAATTCTAACTCCTAACCCGAGAAAAATCTTAACATGCGCAATTACACCCTAAATAATGATATACCAAACATAATATTACCAAACACTACACCGTGTTTTCCCTTTGGGACATCTACCTTATGACCCTTTTCACCCTTCCATGATCAACACATAAGGATAGACCATCTAGGATATAATCACTAACCAGTACACCACTATGGGTTTCACTAACGCATAGATTTTCCACCATCTCTTACATTAGTATATTTAACCCTCGTCAATAAACCATTTATAACTAACTAACTTTTTAGTTATCACCCAAGGTCAAGCTATGCTTATTTATCCTCGCAACTAGCTTATAACTAGTCAAATTACTGACTCAACATGTCTCAATCGCTCAAGGCAAATCACAACCAAGTAATACCATATCCACCCATTTCCTTTTATCGCACATGGATATTAATCCTTATAATTCATGTACTAGCTCACAGCTCAACTAGCGATTTAAAATAATCCAGGAATGAAAAATAAAATAGGAGAAAACAGAACAGGGATTATGCCCTGCCCATCCCACTATAGCGACTTACACACCGCTATGGCAACCCCCAAAAGTAGTAGCCCAGAAAATTTACCATTCTCTGAAAAATTCTATCATTCCCCTTTCCTATTCTCAACGCTAACACCAAAAATATGTTACGGTCTTAAAACATAACCTCAAGACCAACCTCAACTATGCATAGTTGAGAATTTAGCACTGCATTATCACAAAAATCAATTATGAAATACACAGAATCGCATACAATAACACATTCTTGCTATCGTACACTACAAACTCCCTCTTTTTCCTTTCTATAGTTCCCAACCAATCCTGACTGTCCCGAAACCAAAGCTTTCCCACAGTCATCAATTCCTTTTTGTTCCCTCACCATCTATATCAACGGTAAGTCTATACCCGAATGTAATACAAACCATTCCAATTAAGGCATACCGCAATTTATCACTAAAGCAAATCACAAACATTAAAGATAGAATAAATTTCCTTAAATCACAATCATGAGTTACCGCAAAAATTTCCTTACCGTAATTCCCGCTATCAAGCAATAATAGCTCTTTTTCCCATGGTTCCCAACCAATCCCGACTGTCCTGAAATCAGAGTTTCCCTACAGTCATAAGCCTTGTTCCCTTGCCATTTGTACCACTAGAAAGTCCATTTCTAAATTGTGATACCACTTTACTGATTTGTTCAAGTACACATAGAAAGTCATTACCAACCAAAGCACACAATTTCAAGTTATGACTCCTCCTGGACCAAAATATTCACCACAAGGCAAGTAATTTCACCCCATACGAATGCAGTTATACAAATAATACAATACACATAGTTTCAAGTTTCAACACTCAACCAAATTAATTTCATTACCTTTTATTCGCTTCATGGATGACCGTTAGCCGATTCATCCATCATTTACATAGACTCCCCGACCAGATACCAATTAGAACCTTCTCGGTTCCAATTTCCCTTGCTTGTCTTACCGCTATCGGATTCCAATGACATCCTTCACTTTGTTGAGATACCTATTGGAATTGAGGGATACCAATTGGACTCAACCCATACAAGCAAGTGAAAAAAGAGAAGTGTTTCCTATAATGCTTCATTGCTTCCCAAAGATTAGATGTGGACGTCAACACACCAACTCGCAGGACTCTATTCGACATTTTGCTCTTGTACTGGGAGAGACCGATAACCTAGGCTCTGATACCATCTGTCATGACCCAACTACTGTGCTGTACAGGCACCTACTCTAATCCACCTAGATAGGAGAACCCTTACAAACCGAACCAACAAATAATGCAGAAAAAGAAATAAATTATGAAATAAGCCTTTTTGATACATGAAAACATTTACAAGATATGCGGAAGAACCTTTTACAATTTTAAAATAGCCCTCCCTAGAACCTAGTCTAAACCAGTACAAGAAATACTACAAGAGTGATACTAAAATAAAATAAGACACAACTCCCACTGTAGAAGCAAGAAGTAGAAGCTGCTAGAGATTCCCATCATCGTGTACCTATGAAACATCACTAACCCTGCAACCAGACTATACCCAAAAAGGTATAGCAAGAGTAGAATTAGTATAAACACACGTACTGATAGGCATCATCGGTCGACCCAAATCCATTCATACAATTAAATAAGAAATCAAGGTAATGCACAATTAATTACAATACCCAACCCTTCAACATTCACCTTACCAAAACCCAATGTCAACCCAAGCATGCCTATCCCTTAGACTTCCCAAGTCACCTTGACACCTAGACTTTCCAAGTCACACTTATCACCTAGACTTCCCAAGTCACACTTGTCACCTAGACTTCCCAAGTCACACTAACCCTTAGACTTTCCAAGTCACCTTAACCATTGCCAATATCTATGTCCATACTCGGACTACCATTTTCTTACCCAATTCAACCACTATGACTCAACAACCCAGAGTAAACTCCACTACTTAGTGACGTAGAACGCACCCATCGTACCACCACCTACTAGTACAAACCGACCCAATGACCCCTAGGGCCATACTTGATAAGTAACAACAGCCAACATTATAACCAGACTACATGTCTCTTTCTTAGCTCATCAACCGCACGTAACAAGTCTAACTGACATTAACAATTCTTAGTGACAACAAACATATATCCTTTCTACATAACCCAGACCAAACAAGGATTCCTAGGACATCACCTACGCCAATAACCTGCGACCCCAGTCAATAGAAGAACCACCTTGTCACTTAAGAACACTAACCCGGCCCTTCACGGACTAACTGTATGCAAAATAATACTAAATTCTGGCCCTCTCGGGAACCTAATGTGTAAAGAACAAGTAGTACACTCGCACTGAGTAAAGCAACACAACATATAAAATCAGCAAGTAGTATAACTCCAGACTCTTAGTCTACCCTTTTGACTTATCAACCACAGGAAGCAGGTTCAACAATCATTCAACAACTATAATAAACATGACATTTACCCTTTTTCATTACTCAAACCAATCAAGGGTCCCTAGACCAACACCTAAGTGTTAACATGCCATGCCCGGTCCACCCCAGGACCATCCCTACATTTAAGTGTAACAACCCGGCCTCTCAAGGACTAATGTAATCAATCACAAATTTAACAATCAACCCGGTCCATTCATGGAACCGTTGACAAACAAAGTCAATAATGCATAAGTAAACCCGTACCAAGCGTGGTACCCAAGCCAACCGTTAGTATCCTGTACCAGGCATGGTACCCGAGCCAACGAAATATGTATTCCCATACTAGGCATGGTACCCGAGCTAACCATTAGTATTCCCATACCAAGCTCGGTACCCAAGCCAATCATTAGTATTTTTCGTACCAGGCGTGGTACCCGAGCCAACCAAATATCACACCAAGTCTAATCAATCACAAACAAAAAATAAAACATACTTGTAAATCAACAAGCAATAACACCCAGATCATTTTACAACACTGATAACCGGATATTAGACATCATAAACCGTTCCCTAAGCATGCAACTCATACAATACCAAGCGATAATACATGAACACCTATTACATATTAGGGACCCATAACCTTCACCTAAGTGTTCAACATGTCATCCCGGTCTACACTAAGACCAAGCACACACTTAAGTTCAACTACCCGGCCTCTCACAGGACAAAATATAATAATGACAGTCCCAGCAATTAAACCCAGTCCACTCATGGGACCATCAACAAATATGACCAATAATGTATAATTAGACCTGCCCAAAGACTAATCCCCGGCTTATCATTTTAAACACATATAGTCATTTTCATCTAATTCGAACTCTTTTCCTGAAAAGTAAGCGCGTTCTAGGGATCTCACCTCTGACAATACGGACTTCGAACCTTGCTTGATCATCATATTTAGCTTATTTAAATATTCTCGGGAACCCTCTACAACTTATCAATTCCCTAATCCTACAAACATTATCGGTTTCCCAAACCTACCCAACCATTTAGTTTCCCAGAGTCTAGCATCACACACAATCTAACAAGTATAAAATATACCTGAATGAACATGTCTCCCCGATCCTATCATTCTCTATTTAATCAATATCCAGACCAATACAATAATCTTCTAGACTCCGTACCCAAAGGCCTATAATATGAATTCTCCCGTCAATCTACATAACAGTATGAAATGAAAATAGGTCAAAAGTCTACTCAACAAAATCCTAACCTACCTGGATACCAAGCAGTTGTGCAGTGCAATTTCTGGATCCATGAAGGCGTTCACTGATGGATGACAAGTCCAAAATCCATGGTTTCACTCCCTTTTAGCTGGAATCTCCCCTCCCCATGGCTCCCAAGCTTTGGAGTAGCCTAGGAGGGTTTTTGGAGCAACCTTCGTCTATTTTTGACTAAAGAAGGGAGAATGGGATTATAAAACTCATTTCTGGGCTTTCTGGTTCTGTCATTCCGCTATAGCCGACTGCCAACCGCTACGGCAGTACCGCTATAGCGACCTAAATCCTGCTACAACGGACTCAACGTTTTAGCACGGACAGTCTTCAGTAAAACAGTCATAACGTTTTACTCGAGAAGCGAATTAATGAACCGTCGATGGCGTCGGAAAGAGGACTCAGAGATCTTTCATTTGGTGAGTATTGGGACCCCTAGCTCCTTATATTCTAGGAGGAAATCACGTTTAAAGTTGACCCTAGTTTGAACTTAGCCCGAAACTAAATCGGTAAGGAAGCTTTCAACTTAACTTTGTGCTAGGAGTATTGTATGACCTTAGTACATACCAAATATACTTTTATACATACCAAATATACCTTCATACTAAAGGATTAATCCTAACTCTTATTACGAATGTGAGGCACCTTCCTTGATCGCAGATATTTTCAGTAACGATGGAACAGGTCATTACAACAATGAATACATTCCACACTTGTAAAAAATCTAACAAGCATTTAAAATAGTTTATTGCATGTAATTGGCAGTTAAGACATTTCTAACACTTATTCCTTTTTTCCGGAACACACATGGTGCAAGAATACTAAAGAAATAGTTATAATGCACATATATGAAATTGGATTCAACAATTATCACCTACCTCAAATCAAGCCTGAATTCTCTACTGGACTGGAGCTTTCATGTTTCTTGAAACTCTAGCTTGATCATGGTCTAAAAACAAAATGTAAACACAAAATCAATCCAAATGGACTAAATATCGCGAATTTCAACTAAATCCTGAACCCCCAAGGCCAATTCCATGATTATTCCACCCATCCCAGGGTCCTCCCATCTTAATTTCATCTAATTACTACCAATTCTATAGTTATATCAGTGAATTACGGTAAGGAATCTTTAAATAAATAACTTAAATCAAGAAACCAAGGTTTTATTCCCTATCATTCCTTTTTACCCTAGATTTTTACAGTTAGGGCAAGCTAAACCATCCCCAAGACCTACACCTAGCAATTCTATGAACCAGGAATCAAAATACTAGTTAGCGAGGATAAATACTTACCTTAACGAAGATTTCTGGTGGAAAAGTGCTAGGAATCACCCAAAATTGCCACAGCCCTCCCCAAAATGTTCTTGAGAAATAATGAACATTTTTGGGGAAGTTTATGTATGTACAGTGACTCATCCCGCTATAGAGGCTTAATCCCACAATAGCGGCACTACCATAGCGGAAGCCTCTCGCTATAGCAAAGTTGACCACCTCTAACTCCCGCTATAGCGAGAATTTATCCGATATAGCGGCATCACAGTAGCAGCATGTCACCCACTATAGCGGGTGCATCAGGACAGAAACTCAAGAATCCTCCCAGTTTTGCCCATTTTGCAACACACCCTCAAACCTTGATATTCCAGACCAACTCCTTTACGTCAAGTTCGATATCGGGAGTTTTACTTACCCAAATTCATTTCCAAAAAGTCCTATGAACTCCTTAGCTCCTTGTTAAATATAAAATCAAGCTCGAACTAAGTCATTCCACCCAATCCTTCCCCGAATTTCTCTAGACTTCACCTCATTCAGATTTTGTTCAAGACTAGCCTAGCCCAAAATTTTCACCTCCCCAACCCATAAGTTTTCTAACTCAATTTCTTGCAAGATTAGTTCACCCATAATGATGAAAAGGGTCGTTATAATATATACCAATTTACCGATCGTTTATCCCCAAATTATCAAACTAGAAAAATGAGCTAAAGTGATGAAGGAAGTAGTAGCTGACTCCTTAAATAAGTGAGGGTACTTGTCCTGCATGTCGTTCTCTGTTTCCCAAGTGGCTTCTTTAATTGAACGATGCTTTCATTGAAACTTCACTAATCTGATCTCATTTGTCCTCAACTTCCGGATATCCCAATCAAGAATAACAACTACCTCTTCCTCGTACTGAAGGTCCTTATCTAGCAAAATCGAATCCCATTTGTTGATGTAATCCCCATCCCCATGGTACCATTTATTGATAATCAATTTAATGATTCTTTTCGATCATCTAATTTTCCCAGGCACGCTCGATTAGCCACGTGCGTGAGGCCTCGTGCGTGGTGTCCTAGCCGCGTGCGCATAGGCCTGTGCCTGGCACCTATTTAAACTTCAAACTTCATTTTTTTCTCCTCTTTTCCAAATTTCTCCATTGTTGTGAGCTTCCAAGAGTTGGTTCATAGGCTTGCATTCATTCTTAACAATTATGGTAAGTCCACCTTATTCCCTATTCCTTTTTCGTTGATTAATTCATGTCATTTCCGATAAATTTTCATAAAACTCCTTGTTTAAACTCTTGATCAAAGTGGACTTTGGGCTTATTTTGGGCCCCAAAATGAGTTTCTTTTGTGCTCAACTTTTGGGCATGGGTTTCTAAAGCCGCTGCAGATACAATTGTAAAATTTGTTTTCTGTTTCATTGCCGAGCCATGAGGGTCATTTTCCGACTTGATTTCTGGCCCGAATTTTGTATAAGTAATATGGGTGTCATTCTTCTCCTCTTGATACCTGAATTATGTTCTTGATTGTGTGGTTGCATTATGAGGCTATTCAGAAGGGGAAGGCACACGAGTGATGGTTCGTATTTGCAGTTCGACCCCGAGGTAGGTTACAATTTACTATTTTAAGACTTGTCTTAGTTAGATTTTATATGTTATGAGTTGTATAAATGTTATGCTAGGTTTATGTTAGAATTAGGATTAAATTATGTTTATGCTTATCTTGGCCATTTTCGGGACTGTAGAGTAGTATTATCATGTTTATACTTATATTTAAGATCCCGTAATTTGTTGTGGCTAGCTTAGAATCCTTAGAATGATTTAGGGAAGTTTTAGAGGCAGAGTAGGTGCTTTTACTTATTTTTCTCGTTTTATTTTCATTTTTGTCCTTTTATTCCGTATTGGTGTATATGTGTGGGCCCGAGGCCATAGTATGGACCGGACGGAGTGCCAGATCAGTTCTCTTATTTGGGGGGTGCTTTACCCTGATTGATTGATATTCTTTGAATATGGCACCATATCTCATTACTGCATTACATGGCTATTGGTTTTTGAAATGAAAGAAATATGGATTTTGGTTCAAATTCAGGATTTTACTTAACCACTGGTTTTCAAAAGAAAGGAAAGTATCATTATTATGCCAGTTCGAGGGATGATTTTGGACCCTTTATCTATTTTACTTTTCTGTTGATGAGTCCGAAGCATGATTTCGGGCAGCCCCAGGAGCACATATCTGGGTTTTACTTTTATGTATATGTTGATGAGCTCGAGGTTCCTTCCGGGCGCTCGAGGTACCAGATACCGAGTTTTACTTTTCTACATTGACCATACTCCATATCATATCATCTCACGATGTATTGCATTGCATTATCTATGTGTACTTGCAGTATTTTTACCTGATTTATCATTATTGTCTTTACTGTCAGATAGATAGTTCTATTTTTCTGTTGATAACTAGATTTAGGTGGATCTCTGTAGCTAGTTTACTTTCCTGTAGCTTATAATATATATTATCTTTCTGAGCTCGATCGTCCTATGATGCTTGCTGGGTACCCATTATTTTGGTACTCATACTACACTTTACATCTTTTTCTGATGCAGCACCTAGTACGAGCCATACCCTCATTGATCCTCTAGTCATTCGTGGCCAACTGTTGTTCAGATCGCGGTGAGCTACCGGCATTTTGGAGACTTTTAGTGCTTTCCATCTACCTTTCTGTCTATATTTTGTATTTTGAATAGATAGTACTTGTTGTATAGCTATTTCGTACCTTAGACGCTCTTGTACCGGTGACACCAGATTCAGAGTTAGTTCTTGTGTACATATTGTCTTCTCGGTCACTTTAGGGTCATTTTTTGTATATTTATTACAGTTAGTATGTATCTATATTGTTGGCCCCTATTTTCTTATATTTTCTCTTCCATTTTCTCTATTTATATTATATTATTATCTTCCACAACTTTAGATTGGCTTGCCTACCGGGGGATTCTGTAGGCGCCATCGCGGGCCGGTTTAGGGTCGTGATATGTTATTCCATGTAATTGCTCAATTTTTTTTGTTATTTTTTTCAGTGTAACTACGTTATTATTCTAGTTTTTGAAACTACACCTCCTAATTTTAGAAAGAATAAGTCATTAATAAACTTGGTATATAATGAGTGATCTTATTAAAGTAAAATTTCTTTGTTTAATGAAGTTATAGAGTTATGTTTTCCCTTTCTTTTGAATTGTATTTACTTTTTTTTGAACTTATAAAAAAAAAAGGGAAAACTTATGTATTTACTTAAGTTATATTGAAACTTATTTTATGTTATGTTGAAATTTGATATAAGAATATTATGTTAAAAGCTTTTTTTTGGATTTTGAATTTGGGTTATATTTTGAATTCAACTTATTTGTTTTAGTACTATTGACTTGTTATTTCACATTGAATGTTGTTCATTTTTCACTTACAATTGATAGATTATTTTTTTATTTGAAATAATATTATGTTATGTTTATAGATAATAGTAATGTTTTTGTCAAACATCCCGTTGCATGCGTGTGTGTTCTTAAAAATGGATTAGTCGTATTCTTAAAAAAAGTTAGTGATCGGTTAGCTTATGATTTTTTTGTAAATTAACAATTACACTAATTAGAGTGGATTAGTGGTATTCTTAAACAATGTTACTGATTGATTAGCTTATAATTTGTTATAAATTGACTATTACACTAATTAGAAGTGCATTAATGGTATTATTAAGAGATGTTACTAATTGCTTAGTTTATGATTTGCCAATAATTGACAGTTACACTAACTAGATGTGGATTAGTGGTATCCATAAGAAATGTCACTGATTGATTAGCTAGAACAAGATGAAACGAAGCTAACATATCTGAAATTAGAACATAATAGGTCGTGCATAAGGTTAATTTGGAACAAGACAGCTCAATGCATGCAAGAGACCTTTTCGGATGAGGGGAAATTCATAACTTTATGGGGGATGACCATGTATTTTTGGAAGCTTTCTCAGTCTCTTGTATCTTTGACCAAGTGTCATGTGATCTTGGAACAGAGACAGGTTTGAATCGAAGCATGTGTACCAGTATGATTATGGTAATGAACTATTGATATAGTTTAGTGTCATGCTATGGTTATAGAGGTATTTGTTATATCATGCAACTATGTTTCAAAATATTGTTCATGAATGATTTAGGTCATTCAGACTGACATAGTTCTTATAAATAAGAATTAAACATTGGAGGAAGTTCCGAGTATGAATATTTGAAAATAAAGGTTTATGAGCTGCTAAGGTTGAAGAAGCATTCTTCGGTTAAAGTATTCTGTCAAGACTACTTATAGAAACTACTACAAGAGAGCTAGGGGGGTACGTATAACAAGTATTTATGATTGTTTGACAGTTTTGATATGATTTCAGGCACGTTCGAGGATGAAAGTTGGTTTAAGGTTGGGAGAATGTAGCAAGCCAGCCCATTGTTTTGAGTTTTAGCACCTCATTTCATGTTTTTGAGACTACCCATAGGTTCATATGATGTTTTGGAACTTGTTGGTATGTTTGGTTTGAAACCTGAGGGGCTCAGGAGTGTTTCACAACACCTAGAACCCATTTCACAGTTATAACAAGTGCCATGTGAATCGCGGTCACAGTGGTCAGGTGCGATCGCACAGAAAGGACAGTAGTGCTTTGCAATCACGGTCGGCTAGTGCAATAACTATCGCGTAAGGAAAACTCAAATTAACAGTATTCTCAACATGATCTGACTAATACCAAACGTATCTCGGTGTATTCCACATTGATCTGTAGAATAGAAGATTCAGATTTTACATATATACCTGTTATGCAAGGGAAATAATATAGGAAGTTGAGGAACCTTCAGCTGTGCATGTATACACTTCCTCCAGGACCCTAGCTGGGTCTACTGAACCCATTGGTTTCTCAACTATTGCAGTTACTAAGTTCTACATGAGTTCTCGTGCATACTACCCAGCATCAACCCCAAGGTCAGCCCACCACTAACATCATCAGCTACACCAATTGCTTGTTCATCGCTGTATATAAAATGAGTATCCTCTCCACTTGTTTACTTTTGACATGATGAGGCAGTTAATATGATTCTGAAATTAACTTCAGTGTTTGGTCTATGTGTATTCCTGCAATTGCATAAAGAAAACAAAATGAGTGATCGAATTTTTTTTCAATTTACAGCTGAGACCTTCTGAAAAGTATGAGGAACAACGGAATATTGTGTGCAGTAATTTGAACAATTTCTCTGTATGTAGTTCAAATGTTTATCTGCCTACATCACAATCCCTTGAGGTGCAGCCCAGTTACAGACTCTGCTCGAACGCAGGATACATCGTGCACGAGCTGCTCCTTTTCGTTGCATTTTAAATTCTCTCTCAGTTTATTTTAATGTCAAAAGTTTGCTGAGAAAGACAAGGAAAAGGAAGGAGACAATGACCTTGTTTTAGGTAGAGTGGAAATGAAATAGGTGAAAAAGAATTAATCTACCTCTTATGTTTTCTGAATGTTGCACTATGACAGCAAAAACCCCTCATGTTTCCTAAAACTAAGTAGAACCCTAACCATTAATTCTCCTTAATAATTAACTATTGATAGCATTGACACAGATTCCACTTAGGGTTATAACAACTTGTGACTATCAATCTCATCTAGTTTAATCGTATCCCTAGCTTTCAGAAACAAAACCAGTGTTAGAAAATTTGTAAAGTATGTTGTGGGATAAAAATGAGGCTATTTACAGATCAACGGAGGCAACAACCATTTTTATTCTTTCTATTAAATGTTGTTACTTTTTTTTAAAAACTCGTAACTTTAATGTTGTTACTTCCTTTTCAGTGCAAGGCAATGATATCATTGATATTCTAAGATAAAAATGTTAACAAAAAGAAATAAGAATAGTTCACTCTAATAAAGTTGCTGAAACACTTCGAGACACTAATCTTGGTCAAACAAGAATACAGCATTCTAAATTGAGATATTATGGTGGCCGAGATGGATATTACTACAATGCTTTCATATTCAAAATAAAAAATTAAGAGAAAATACATAAAGTACCCCTAAAATTGGATCGAATTTGTAAGTAGACACTTAAAGTTTGCAAAGTTCCTATTACCCTCTTATATTTGTTCAAAGTGATATAAATACCACCTTTTGTGGCCACCACCACTTTTAACAAAGTCAGTGCATGACACGCACCAATCAAATACGCCACATCATATTTTTTTATATTTTTATTCACTATTTTTGTTTATTTCTTTTTTATTATCATTTTCTTTCTTTTTCCTCTTTTTATGCACTATTTTATATTTTTTTTGTATTTTACCTTTTAACTTTTTTATTCTTTTAGGCGCGAGAGGTAGACGGGTATAAGTTGTGGTACTCAGGAGGTGTGAGGAATAAGAATGGGGTAGGTATCCTAGTGGATGAGGAGTTGAGAGAGCAAGTGGTGGAGGTTAGGAGGGTCAACGATAGGTTGATGACAATTAAGTTAGTCCTTGGAGGGTCTACTTTGAACATTATTAGTGCGTACGCACCACAAGCGGGCTTAGATGAGGAGGAGAAGAAACGCTTTTGGGAGGTTTTGGACGAGGTAGTGGGAGGTTTGCCTGATACTGAGAAGCTTTTCATTGGAGGAGATTTCAATGGGCACATCGGGGCATCTTCGAGGGGTTATGACGATGTGCATGGAGGCTTTGGTTTCGGGGATAGGAATGAAGGGGTGCCGCACTCTTGGATTTCGCTAGAGCCTTTGGGTTGAGAGTAGCTAACTCTAGTTTCCCGAAGAAGGAGGAGCACTTGGTTACCTTCCGTAGTTCGGTGGCCAAGACTCAGATAGACTTTTTGCTCCTTAGGACAGGTGATAAAGGTCTTTGTAAAGACTGTAAGGTTATCCCAAGTGAGAATCTTTCGACCCAACATAGACTCTTAGTGATGGATTTAGAGATCAAGAAGGAGAAAAAGAAGCGGATTGTGGATGACCGGCCTAGGATTAAATGGGGTAGCCTGACTATGGCCAGTGCACTGGAAATAGGGGAGAAGTTGATGACTAGGGGGGCTTGGGGGAGTAGTGGGGATGTGGATAATATGTGGGATACGACTGCTAGTTGCATAAGGGAGACGGCTAGAGAGGTGTTGGGCGTCTCGAGAGGTCGTTCTGGCAAGCATCGAGGGGACTGGTGGTGGAATGGAGAAGTAAAAGGAAAGGTGGAGGCAAAAAAGGGGTCATATGCGAAGTTGGTAGAGAGTAAGGATGAGGAGGAGAGGCGAAGGAATAGGGAGGCGTATAAGATAGCTAGGAAGGAGGCTAAGTTAGCGGTAACGGCAGCTAAAACGGCGGCCTTTGAAAGCTTATACGCGGCTTTAGAGGATAAGGGTGGGGATAGAAAGTTATACAGGTTAGCAAAGGCTAGAGAGAGGAGGACTCAGGACCTTGACCAAGTGAAGTGCATCAAGGACGAAGATGGCAAAATACTAGTAGATGAGGTACTCATTAGGAGGAGATGGCAGTCTTACTTCCATGGACTCTTGAATGAAGAGGGGGACAAAAACTTTGTGCTGGGAGATTTGGCACACTCAAAGAGGCGTCGTGACTATGATTATTGTAGCCGTATAAAGGTTGAAGAGGTTAAGATTGCGATTCGTAAGATGCGAAGGGGTAGGGCGACGGGGCCTGATGAGATTCCCGTTGATTTTTGGAAGAGCTCGGGTGAGACAGGTGTGAAGTGGCTAACCGAGTTGTTTGATGGTATTTTTAGAACGGCAAAGATGCCTGAAGCTTGGAGATGGAGCACGATGATTCCTTTGTACAAGAACAAGGGTGATATTCAGAGTTGCAACAACTATAGGGGTATCAAATTGCTAAGCCACACTATGAAGGTCTGGGAGAGGGTGGTGGAGGTGAGGTTGAGACAGATCGTGCCTATTTCAGAGAACCAGTTCGGCTTTATGCCAGGACGCTCGACTACAGAAGCTATTCATCTCCTTAGAAGACTGGTGGAGCAGTACAGGGAAAGGAAGAAGGACTTGCACATGGTGTTCATCGATCTAGAAAAGGCGGATGATAAAGTCCCTAGGGAGGTCCTTTGGAGGTGCTTGGAGGCTCGAGGTGTACCCGTGGCGTACACCAGATCAATTAAGGACATGTATGAGAGGGCCAAGACTCGCGTTAGAACTGTGGGAGGAGATTCGGAGCACTTTCCCGTGTTAATGGGGTTGCACCAGGGATCGACCCTTAGCCCGTTTCTATTTGCCTTGGTAATGGATGTATTGACGCGAAAAATACAAGGTGAGGTGCCATGGTGCATGTTATTTGTGGATGATGTAGTTTTGGTGGACGAGACTCGCGGAGGAGTTAATGCTAAGTTGGAGGTTTGGAGACAGACCCTCGAGTCGAAGGGGTTTAGGTTGAGCAGGACCAAGACTGAATATATGGAGTGCAAGTTCAGTGAGGCCACTCAGGATGATGACGTAGAAGTGAAGCTGGATACACAGGTCATCCAAAAGAAAGGGAGTTTCAAGTATCTTGGGTCTATTATCCAAGGAAATGGAGAGATTGATGAGGATGTCACCCATCGTATTGGTGTTGGGTGGATGAAATGGAGGCTCGCATCTGGAGTCTTGTGCGATAAGAAGGTGCCTACTAAACTTAAAGGCAAATTCTACAGAGTGGTGGTCCGACCAGCTTTGTTGTATGGAGTTGAGTGTTGGCCAGTAAAGAACTCCCATATTCAAAAGATGAAGGTGGCGGAGATGAGGATGTTGCGATGGATGTGCGGGTTTACTAGGAGAGATAGGATTAGGAATGAGGATATCCGAGATAAGGTGGGTGTGGCGTCGGTGGAAGATAAGATGCGGGAAGCGAGGTTGAGATGGTTCGGACATGTGAGGAGGAGAGGCACGGATGCTCCAGTGCGGAGGTGTGAGAGGTTGGCTATGGATGGTTACAGGAGAGGACGAGGTAGACCGAAAAAGTATTGGGGAGAGGTGATTCGACAGGACATGGCGCAGTTGCAGCTTACCGAGGACATGACCCTAGATAGGAAGGTGTGGAGGACGCGGATTAGGGTAGAAGAGTAGTAGGTAGAAGTGTGTGTAGGCTAGTAGGTAGGAGTGTTTTTCCTTATTGTCCCGACTAGTAATCGTAGTGTTACGCTTATAGTTTCTTGTTCTTGGATTCCTCGTGGTAGTATTTTGTGGCAGTGCTCTGTTTCTGTCTGTTGTTTGTTACTACATATTACTTCGTATCGTCTCTTGTAGTTTTATCTTGTGCTTTTATTTGTATTTTTATCCTGTATTATTGTTACGTTTTTTTAGCCTATTTTTAGACTGTTTTGTCTTGAACCGGGGGTCTATCGGAAACAGCCTCTCTACCTCACCTCTGAGGTAGTGGTATGGACTGCGTACACTCTACCCTCCCCAGACCCCACGCTGTGGGAATACACTGGGTATGTTGTTGTTCCGTTCCTTCTTCTCCAGCAACTTTATTCTACGACAACCTTGTCAACACCAACTTCACCGGAGATAAAATCAAGCACCGACTAAATTAAAATCATTAGAACCAATTATTGAAGTCATCACAAATCCATAAAAATCAAATCATCTCATAATAAATTGGAAAATCTAACTCACCAGTCACCACCCAATCAAATTTTTTTTTATTAAATCACCATTAAATCCACCAAATACAAATAGTGAAGAACAAGAAAAAAAAAAGAACAAGAAAACAAAAAGAATCACCAAATCAAGCTACCAAACACATACTGAAATCCTTAATCTTTTTAAAAAGGAGAATTAATGATGAAAAGCCACAAACCCATTTCATATATTGAGTCTTAATTTGTTATAAAATAGGAAAAGAAAAAAAAGATAGGGTGAAGAACAAGAGTAATGGTGAAAGTTGCATATATATGTTGTTGAAAATGTGAAAGTGATGGATGAGAGAAGAAGAAAGAGAAAGAGTAAAAGAAAAAAAGCGAAAAAGATTTTAATGAAATAAACAGGTGTTTTTTGAGACTCTTCACGCGCTCCAAGCAAGTGCAAAACACATCAGGGTCACGTAAGCTTTAAGGGTGGTATTTATATCATTTTGAATAAATATAGTGGGGTAATAGGACCTTCACAAACTTTAAGTGTCTACTTACAAATTCGGTCCAACTTTAGGGGAGACTTTATGCTTTTTCTCAAAAATTAAAGAGATAGAACATGCATGAAAAAAAGAATTGATGATAAGCAGTAAGTGTTAAAGCCAAACTTCACAGTTGTGTGCCTTAGTGATCTACTTCATATTAGTCGGAAGTAATACCAATGTAAATTAGGTGATGTTTTTTTGGATCAAGTGATGTTTTCAGGTTAATTGTCCATAAACATGTTAAATATAGTAAAACTTTAACTGCCAGTCTCAAATCCAGTGTGTAAGATACCCAAGTCATTGTTTAAGATGACTTCACTGATGGAGGTTTTTAAAAACTGACTTTTCAAGACCATAAAATAGTACTGCCTTGTAAGATAATGCACAAATATCAAAAACCAAATCAGTGTAATTTGTTGGAATAGAAATAGGAATAGGATTGTATAAAGTCTCTTACATGAAAAAAGATTGTAATATAGTGTCTATAAATAGGGGTCAGTGTAATGATTTAGTCAATGCATCTTAATAATATTTTGTCTAATTTATTTTTCAAACGGTATCATAGCATTGGCGAGATAATTGTGTGTATCATTCTAGCGACATTCTGGAAAAAAGAACTCAGTCACTGCAATTTTCCAGTTACCTGAGTGGTTGTCCCCGTCAATCTTCAGATCTGACGGTGTTGTGCGACAACCAACATTACCATGAGGTCCACCATAGTGTGGCGACCAAACCTCGAGAAAAGCTCCAGCAAAACCTATAGACACGCCCCCATGCACCTATTAGAGATCTGATGCCGACTACGCATCTGACACATGCTAGACCGTGAGGCTATTTTCGGCCACTTTTTCAGCTTCTTTCTTTTTTTGTTGGGGTCGCCTAGGGAATCCGACCTAAGCCATAAAATTTTCTTCAAGTTCCGACCACTTCCATTTTTCCCAACGAGAATTTCGCGTCAGATTTTGCCTTACTGGAGATTGCCCACTTGTTCTGACACCACCCATCTTATTTTTAGAATTATTCGACAACCAGATATATGTTTGGTGTCTGTTATATTTTGTGATTATGTCTTTCGAGTTTGAAATTTTTGGCTCCCTAAATATGGGAGTTAAAAATTCAAGTCCTATGATTACTTCAGAACCTTTGATGAGAGGATTATACAATCGAACTTCCCAATCTATGGAGAGTCGACAAGGAGGAGGTCATTTTGAAAAATATCGACCTAAGTATAATTATTGTAATAGGCTTGGACACACTTGTAAAGTATGTTATTCTCTGCATCATCTACCACCCAAGAATGCTCATACTTCTCAAATTAACCAATGAGTTTAGTTATCAGAAAAGGAATATAACGAGTTCCTTCAGCATCGAGCAATTAAGCAGACATCTGTACAAGTAGCCTCAATTGCTCAGCCTGATACTTTAGTTGTTGGTAATTCTATTGCTTGTGTTTTACAGTCAAATACCTTTGTACCATGGGCCGTGGACTACGACACCTCTGGTCATATTTCTGGTGATAAATCACTTTTGTCAAATATTGTTTATTCACAGTCTATTCTCGCTGCCACTTTAGCCAATAGGATCCAATAAAAAACAAATGGAGTTGGACAAGCTAATCTCCTATCCTCTATCACTCTAAACTTTTTTCTTTATGTTCCTAGTTGTCCTCCTAATCTTGCATCCATAAGTCGTTAGACTCGTGCTCTAAATTGTGCTATAACATTTCTTGATGATTCTTTGTTATGCAGGACGATCGAATAGGCCAGAAGATTGGACCACGACTTGAATCACAAAGCATCTACTATGTTACCTCTCTTAATTTTTCTATAGCATATCAGTTACAAATTATGCGGAGTTATAGGTTGTTTGACCATGCTTTTTGGAGGTCAAAAGTGCTTATTTAAGAAAAATAAGGCGTTTGACCAAGCTTTTGGGAGAAAATAAGTGTTTCTGCGGAGTAGCAGAAGTTGTTTTATAGAATCTAAAGAAAGTATTTTTTTTCCCTAAAAAACACTTTTTTGAAAAGCACTTTTAAGAAAAATACACTTAGAAAAACATTTAAAAAGCTTGGTTAAAAACTAATTGTTGCTTAAAAGTGTTTTTTTAAATTTATTGGCCGAACAAAAATTGTTTTTCACCAAAAGTACTTTTTTGAAAAGCACCTTTCAAAATAAGCTGATTGTAGAAGTTTGGCCAAAAAGGCTATTATTGTCTTAGTTCACCAACATTTGGGACATCCAAATTTATTCAAGCTATAAAAAATGGTGGCTAGTTTATTGAGTTTGTCCACATTACATAGTGAGTCGTGTCAACATAAGAAATACACCCGCACTGCCTTCTCATGTAGTGCTGAGAGTCATGCAGAGTCGATTTTTTCATTAGTTCATTCTTATATTTGGTGTCCTAGCAGAGTCAATTCAACCTTAGAATTTCGTTATTTTGTTAGTTTCATTGATGATTATTCAAGATGTATTTGAATTTTCTTAATGAAAGATCATTTTGAGTTTTTTTTATATATATTTTTAAGAGTTTTTATGTTAAAATACAAAATCAATTTGGTGTTTCTATTCATACTTTTTATAGTGATAATGCCTTAGAATACTTATCCTCCAAGTTTTAACAGTTTATGACTCACCAAAGAATTATTCATCATACATCTTGTCCGTACACCTGTCAGCAAAATGGGGTAGCAGAGAAAAAAAAAATAGGCACCTCACTGAGATTTCTCACACTCTTCTCTTTCAATCTCATGTTTCACTGCGTTTTTGGAGCGATGCAGTTCTCACATCTTGCTACTTAATTAATCAGATCCCCTCATCCTCCATTAAGAATCAAATTCCTTATTCAGTATTGTTTCCTCAGTCACCTCTATACTCTTTACCCCTCATGTCAATGGGAGCACATGTTTTGTTCCTAACTTAGCCCCCAAGAAAGATAAATTAGACCCTCGTACTCTCAAATGTATCTTTCTTGGTTATTCTCGGGTTTAAAAAGTGTATCGTTGCTATTCACCTGATCTTCATTGTTACCCTAACAATGTCAACCGATGTCTCATTTTGTGAGTCTCCACCTTACTTAACATCTTTTTATCTTCCAGATATATTTGAGGTCATACCTATACCAACTTTTGAGAAATCTACGGTTACTTCGACATCTCCAGCCACAATACCACCACTCTTGACTTATCATCATCGTTCGCGTCCAACATCAAGCATAGATGATTCATGTCCTGCACTGACTCTGTACCTACTGCAGACTTGTATCCTCTTAGTCAACCGATTGCACATCACAATGGTATAAGATCCATTTGTAATACTAAACCCCAGTATAGCTTCTAAAGTTATCATTGTCTATCATCACCTCATTATGCTTTTGTATTATCTTTGTCCTCTGTTTCCATCTCTAAGTCTACAGGTAAAGCACTTTCTCATTCAAGATGGTGATAGACTATGATTGATGAGATGTCTACTTTACATACAAGTGGTACTTGGGATCTTGTTCCTCTTCCTTTGTGTAAATCTATTATTGGTTGTCGTTGGGTTTATGCGCTCAAAGTTGAGGAAACATGAATAATGGGATGTAGCCTATTAACACTCTTATAGATCAAAATGCTAAAATCCTGCCAGGACAGGGGGTGTCACTCAGTGATGTTGGAAGATATAGGCGGCTAGTTGGTAAGTTGAATTAGCTCACAGTGTCTAGACTTGACATTTCTTTTCTTGAAAGTGTTGTAAGTCAGTTTATGGATTCTCTCGGTGATAGTCATTGGGATGCAGTTGTCCATATTCTACGATATATAAAGTTAGCTATAGGAAAAAGACTATTCTTTGAGGATCAAGGCCATGAATATATCGTTGAATATACAAATACTGATTAGACAGGATCACCTTCTGACAAATGTTCTACATCTGAAAATTGTGTTTTAGTAGGAAGAATTTGGTGTCTTGGAAGAGTAAGAAATAAAATATAGTTGCTCGATATAGTGCAGAAGCAGAATATCGAGGAATGCTTGTAGCAACTTGTGAGCTAGTTTGGATCAAACAATTGCTCAGTGATAATCAAGCGGCCCTTCATATTGCATCAAATCTTGTACTTCATGAGAGGACTAAGCACATTGAAATTGAATGTCACTTTGTCCGAGAAAAGATATTCTCGTGAGATATTGTTACAAAATTTGCGAACTCAAGTGATCAGCTTGCAGATATTTTCACCAAGTCCCTCATTGATTTTCGTATGAGTTACATCTGTAACAAGCTCGGTACATATGACTTATATGCTAAGTTGTGTATGAACTCTTCATTTTTGCTGCCACGCCTGTATCGACATGAGATGGGTGCAGGATACGTGTGGGATTCACTCATCCCACATTGGATACTTTGACCCGAGTCCATGGACAAATTTAGGAAAAATTGATATTTTAATTTCAAAATAAAAGATAAAATAGATTTAAGACATGAAAAACGATATACCTTCAATATTATAGTCCTTTTGTCTCCTTTTTAGCTTTTTCTCTTGGTCAATATCTGTTGTTTCATGTTTAAAGCCAAACAGAGAGAAACTAAGAATTCAAACGGTTGTGTTCTTACTTCTGGTAGACAGTAGCAACGATATGTAAGGAGAGTTGGTGGAAGGCCTTGAATGACTTTTTTTTTCTTTTTTGAGGGGAAGAACCAGAGAGAGCTTGAAAGAAGAAGTTGGGGTCTTGGGGAAGACGACCTAGAAGATCTTTCAAAATTTAAAATATCTTTACAGCTCTATTTTATAATTTTGAATTTTTTAACCGAATTCCAGAACCCGTATCCATACTTGGATCCGTACCCCCCGAATCTTAAAATTTAGATTTTGACAAATTCGACTCTCGAATTCGCATCCACGTCAGATACGCACACCGGAGTTTGAGCAACTTAGCTTATATGCACCAACTTGAGGGGGAGTGTTAAGAATAGGAACATGAACAAGATTGTATATAGTCTCTTGCATGGAAAAAGATTATAATGTAGTGTCTATAAATATGGCTCAGTATAATAATGCAGTCAATGCATCTTAATAATATTTTGACTATTTTATTTCTCACATAATTAAATACAAAAAAAGTGAGTACTGAGTAGTTACTCTACAATTTTTCTCTTTCTCCTCAGTTTTGAAAGTTTATTTTCTAGGAGACCTTTTCTGTGGGAAAGATACCAAATGCAGTCAAAGATCTTTCCTGTTTGTCACTAAATTGAATAGTACGAAGAGCCAAAAAATTAAAATTCACTTATTCTCCTAGACTTTCCTATCAATCAAACGCAACGGAGGCTGTATGTAAGCAAGTAAACCTGTGTTCCTCGGGGGACCTGACCAGCAGAAAACTTGACACTGTAATTGAACACTTGACCTTAGACACAGAACAGTGAAGGCTATTTTCCATGACTGCAGGCAGAAGTCGAGAATACTCACAAATCACAAGGCTACTAGTAACAGAAAGATAGCAATACCAAAAGCGAGCCAGATAACGAGTTGTCAATACCTAGCTCCTACGGTAAATAATTTTTCCACTGAACAGAGAAGTGATAAATGAAATCTTGCAATCATCAATTCAGTTCTACACATGCTCACTTTGTGGAAATGTCCAACTGAAAGCAAATTTCACCTTCCCCTAGATTAGCTAGTCACTTTTATAATACAGCAAGAGAGGGATCATCACTTCAGAAATTCAGCACATTATATGTAGTAATTTATATGACAGCGATTTTATTTTTTGATAACCGCAAAATCCTCGAGGGCCAGCAGCACAGGGTTTGAAAATGGGCCCGCCCAACTATCCTTCTCAACTAAAGTAGCTACTGCAAATTTTAACTACGGGAACTTGATTATTTTGTTATTCTCTTATCATCATCTTTAATAAGTGTGGGTCTTTGGACGACCAAAATGATCTTGGCCGTTTCATTCCTTATATTTCAGTTGTTCAATAGTTTGTACAATAAGCATCATAAAATGTACCATAAAAAAGCTCGGCTGCTCCTGTCCTACTTCAATAGCTACCACCTGTTACATTGCTACATATATTGGAGACACGTGTACAATCAACTACCTTTCTGTAGAAAATTTTGAGAGGAATCCTCAGGACTTCTCGCTTGGATTTGAAGCCTACCAGCTTCCTCTTCCTCACCAGTTTTACATGCGAGGTCTTCACCCCACAGAATATTATCCATGTATGTTTAGGGTTCCGCTCCTGCCTGCGATCTACCACTACTATTTTCAGTTAGTTATGATTTCAAGTTTCGTTTTGCCTCTGCTAATTGGTCACCTTAATTCTCTGCATGCTCTAGAATTGATTCTTGCTATTTTGTTTTGTGTGAATTTAGTTTTGGTGTAGCATGATTTCAATTTTCTTCTTGCCTCTGCTTGGTCTATTCCTCAATTCAAGATGAAGCTGATTCTTGTGGTTTTTGTATTGTTGTTATAATTATTTTTCCATTGATCTTACATTTACATTTTAAACGCACACCAGGTGTTTGAAAAAAGGTGACCTTTAGGAAGTAAGACTTTATATGCACAATTAACAACAACAAATTTCACAAAATGGAGTATTGGGGAGGGTAGAGTATACGCAGATCTTACGTCTTTCTCGTGGAGATAGAGAGACTGATTCCGAAAGAGTATTGGCTCAAGTGAATCAAAACAAAAAAGTAATACTTTGTTTGCACAATTGTGTAGAAAAAATTCTTGTTTTATAGTATATCTTTAAAGTTGTTCCAATGTACACTTATGTTAAAGGGGACGCTCAGTATACCCTTTGCAGGGAGGACAACTTCAAGTAATTTCTACAATGCAAAAGGACTTAATCATGTGGCATTATCATAGAAGTTTCTCGCATTTGATTTATGACATTGTAGTGGTGCTTTTATGGCTGAGATTATGGCTTGTCATGAATCCATGGTGCACGTCTATGATAGTCTTCAATATTTAACTTTTCACATGTAATTTACCACATTGTAGCGATGATCTAAGAGCTGAGTTATGAAAGGAAGAAGAAAATTTTTATGAAGCTGAATGGCAGAAAAATTCAGCTGACATTGGTCATTACTAATATTGTAGTGCATTGTAATCGTTGCTTGTTTCTCTGTAATGTGACCAGCCTCTCTTTATCTTCCCAAAAAATTGTGTGCTGCTAATTACATGTCAAAATTCATTGAAACTACAGATGTTATTTTCTCCTGCTTTCCACGTCGTTGAAGACCCACAAAAAATGATCCACGTTGTGTCACCTGCTACTGCAAAACTCTCGAATAAAATCAATTCTTCCATTTCTTAGCATATCTGTGCAGTTGCAGCTTACCGAGGACATGACCTTAGATAGGAAGGTGTGGAGGGCTCAGATTAGGGTAGTAAGTTAGTAGGTTGGTTGGTTTCTTTGTAGGGAGGAGTGTGGGGTTTTGTTGTCCTTTTAGTAGTTGAAAGGCTACGCTTGTAGCTTTTGTTTCTTCTGCGCCGGCTACTTGCTAGTGCCTTGTGTAGTTAGATTTTTATATTTTTTGTTGTAGTATAGTTTTGTGTTTATCTGTTGTTTTGTTTATTGGTTTTATCTTCTGGATTGCTTTGAGCCGAGGGTCTATCGGAAACAGCCTCTTTACTTCATTCTGGGGTAAAGGTATGGTCTGCGTACATCTTACCCTCCCCAGACCCCACTTCGTGGGAATATACTGGGTATGTTGTTGTTGTTGTTGTTGTTCCTTAAAAGTCACCTTTAATTTGAAGTTAACATCTGTTTGTTTGCTTCCATACAGCTGAACTTATTTAAAAGGAAAAAGCTGTGATTTTTGGTTCTTTTGGGTTCTTTATGAACTTTATTTACTCTGCCTCTTCCCTTTTTGTTCTGTGTCTTTTTTTGATATTTCTTTTGGGTGTTATTTCCTTCTTGTTTGATTTTAGGTATTATTAGTGCCTTTTAATTAGTGCGAAACTACTAACATCATTAAACAAGTTGTGCGCGGGCATGAAATAAAGCAATATACACATTTTGAGAAACTTAGCGGAAGTATAACTGTTGTTTAGTCAAGAAATAAATTCCTAAGATTTTATAATAGTAATTTACTACTTATTATTAGATTCTAGATTGTTAGATTAGTTACTGATTAAATATTAGTATTAGACGAGAGTCTGTTGAGGTCTGTCGAGGGTATTCTTGAAAATCAAGGCCAGTAAATATTGATCAAGCTATTATATTGAAGATAAGAAAGGCCATGATACCTTGAGATTGATTTCTTCGACTGGTAACTTTAGGAGATAAATGACAGCTAAAAAATCTCCAGCAGTCATATTCATATCAAACACAATATTCTTTCCGAGATGCTTGCCTAGAAATCTGGTTTGTGGACTTTTCCCCTGCAATAAGGAAATTGTGTAGAAAAATTTAATCGTCCAGCGTTTTATCCTCTGTTTAAGACCTGAAATTATGAAAGATGTAGCATTTTATTTTAGTACAGTTGGATACTATAAAGCTCTGTTTTAGGCTGGATCATCAAATAGGTACATGCTTGAGTCTGATATCTTGAAATTTATCGTAATTTGAAACTCCAACGGGAGACCTTTCACTGCGTCCCACGATTCTTTTGTGAAGCGCTCTTTCCACTTCTGCCCCCGCAGGCAAAGAGGTTTCAATAAGAGGTTGCTTCTTGCATCTTAGCTAATTCCATTCCTCTCCTGTTTTTTGGTTTCTTTTCTTGTTTTCTTTGTTTGCTAATTTTTTGGTACTTGATTTACTTCTTCTTCCTCTTTTTTGTTTTTTTTTTTCTATTTGTGAATTCTACTGATGTCTTTCTAATATGGAACAACATTAAACCCAAAATTTTTACATTGAAGCAACATCAAAACATATGCATGACTCAAAAAATTGAACAAATTATTTGTTAAGGTTCAAATCTTTTTTTGGGGGTCTGTAAACCTCTTTTTCTTGTTTGCTGGTTAACTTCTTCCTTTTTCTTTTTCTCTTTATAAATTCTGATGGTGTTATGAAGTAATATTGAAACACATGCAACATTCAAAAAAATCAGAGGAAACACAAGGAAGGTATTCTATTTGTTAAGGTTCAAAAAATTACAATGTTTAAAGATATTTGGAACAAATTTGGTACTTGGTAAAATGAAATGGTTGAATAAATGGTTACTTACAAATTACAGTTAGATAGTTACTTACTATACGTTAATACATGCAGTATTACACGATCAACATCAGGCACATATAACGAATGTTGTAACTTATGCCAGTCACGACCAACTACTAGAGGTCTATTTGTATCACACTGCTATGTTACTTCGTCGATCCTTCTACGTTTAACTCTTACACTTCCCTGAGGTAAGGCTTTTTGTGCTTTTGTCTTTAAGGTTTAAAATTGGAGTTTTAACAATTTAATTAAACTATCATTTCAGAGATACAATTCATCGTCCTGTATTATAGCTTCTAACTTTATTCGGTGTCGCAGAGTTCTCTGTCAGGTTGCGGTCCTTGGTTTAGCTTTCTGGTTGACGTGTCATGCTGAATCTCTTATTTGCTCACCAAGATGCTTTCGATTTGATATACTGTTCTGGCTCAGATTGGAAGAAAATTTTGAGTTTGAGGTCCATTCTCACCCTACCAAAAATTCAGTATTCATATTCTTTTATTGTTCTTTCTTATGAGAGAAAAAGAAATAGATTTCCATCTAATCCTCTTTCATAAAATGAGAGAACTAAGTTTGATTTGGTGTTCCTTATGATAAACAAAATTTTCTTCATTGGTAGAGCTATGTAGAGTCATTGAAGAATAAAGGATAAGCTAGATCTTGAGAAATTACAACAACAAATAAGGTGATCATTTCCAAGGTTCTGCCGGTTTAGTTTTATATACTTCATGTTTTTTTGCTTTTGGTATAAAGGTGCTACAACTTTGTTCCTACCCATGTTGTATCCTTCTTTTTTAATATGAAGAGTTGATTCTCTTTTTCCCTTTCCTCGCTTTTGGCATCCAGGTATTGTTGCTTTGTAATTATTCTCGGTCAAGTTATGATCCTCCTTTGGAGTATATTCTCCAGAAGGAAAAGAAGATGACAGAATTTTCTTTGCTTCCATGTATCTTTCTTGAGCAAAGTAAATTGGTAGTTCTTTGACATCCTAAAGGATTTCTTTTAGCTAAATAAGTTGTATTATTAGCTTGAGGTCATACTTTTTGGAGTGCCAAAGTTTAAAATTTTGACTTTAGTCTTTTGCCAGTAGGACATTTGTGTTTTATAGATACTTGCGAGCAGAATTTGCTAATCTTGATACTTCCTTTACTTGATCAACTTTTATACGAGTAAATATCTGTTTTAATTTCAATTTCTCTTGATTAATTGTTTGCTCCTGAATGACGGCATATCTTGACATAATTTCATCTTCTAACTTGAAAGAATGTTTTACTACATGGATGTAAGTTTGAATATAGCAGCTTTGTGTTTGTTAATTTTCTTGAGGAAGTTAAAAGTGGCCTTTTTTTTTTGCTTATTGAGGTTTTCTATGAACGATCATGAGGGCTTTCGACGAAGCACAGAAGGAGCTAATGGCTGAAACTTCAGTAAAAAGACTCGAAAAGCCAGTATTCCATGCCACAAGTAATCTACTGTCTTTAAGGAGGTAAATATACCACTTTATACACAAATTTTTTCAATTTAACTTATGTGGTTGGTGCCTTCCGCTAGAGGAGCAAAAATTCATGAAGAGCCATTTTTATTCAATAACTATTATAACTTTTACTGCTTTGCTTTGAGACTTGGAGTCCAATGGAGAGAACATGAACTTCATGTCTTTTAATTTCTAGCACCAAATTGACTAGATTTCATAAGGCTTCTGCTTATAGTTACTAGGCTGTTAAAGCTCATATAGATTTCGCAAGTGGTTTGACTTAGCTACTATGTTATTAAAATTGATATTTCAAGAAGGCATAACAAATTTGTAGATGTATATTGTAACAATCACTTGATGCATAGCGATTAAGAGGAGAAGAAAATAAGAGAAATGGATCACTGGTTAACACAAATTTCTCTCATTAACCAGAACCTGCTGAGGAAACTTGATTAAATATTTCTTTTACTGGTAATATCAGTAGTCTGGTTATTAGTGTAAATTTTGGGGATAGTTCTCAGACAATGCTTTAAATCTGCGCTTTTATAAGGGAAGAGATTGTAACTGTGTATAAATAGGCCAGTGAAAGACGAGTAGACAAGCATGCAGGTTGTACTGGTTATCTTTGATATGGCGAGTGATGATTGCTCCATCTCTTAAGAAAGGACACGGGGGTCTGTCTTATAATAAAGGAGGTTACAATTTTTTGTTGCCTGAACTAAAAAAAGATTTTTCTGCATCGAAAGCTAATATTATTTTCTATGGCACTGTTTTAGGTTTGTCAAATCGTGGAAAGCTTGGTAATTTCTTTTCTGAGCCTTGAAGCAAGAGTAACTATCCACTGTTCATTATCTTTTATATGTCTTGCCGATTTTCAGTATAAGCTCTTCTGATGTCTTCCTCTATATATTGTGCAGTATCTTATATTATCATATGGTACACTTAAAAGACTCGAAATCTCCACACTTCCATGTGACTAAGAGTCGAGTTGGCCACGATTTTGTGATGGTGCACTACATAATCTCTCAGCTTGCTAATGCTGCAAAACAGATAAGAAATACAAGAACTGCAAATATCTTAGGAGAAAGCTCATCTCTAGAAATTCGAAAGTCTTTGGAAGTTGGATTTGTTGCAAACAGCTCATCACTTGGTGAATATTTTATATTATTTTGAATATATATGTAGAACTTTGTCCCTCAATCCAAGAAAATCTTGTGAAGTGTTAATATGTTGCAAACATGATAGTGATGCTTTCTTTTTTAATATTTTGATATTGAATTTTTTTTCATAAATCTTGTGAAGTGCTCATAATAAAAAACAGTGTTGCATAGGCCCGTGCCTTGCACTGGCACCACATATCTAGTCTTATCTTATCTTATTTTACTATTATTATTAGTAGGCAAAGCAAGCAGCAGAGCGTCAACATGCTTGCTTCTGCTGCTTGCTTATTCATTGTGGGCTCAATGTTCATTTTAATTTATTTGTTTTTTTAAATCTATTATATATTAAAAAATATGTAAAAAGATAAATGACAATAACTAACAATTTAAAATATTTGAAAGACATAAAAAATTTGATTGACTCTCGAAATTTTATCGGTGCAACATAAATTGGGATAAAGGAAGTAACATATATTATTTAAAAATAATGTAAAAAGTGTTATAAATCACAATAATTAATAATTTAAAATATTTAAAAGACATAAAAAATTTAATTGACTCCAAATTCTGTCAATGTCACATAAATTGGAGTAGATAGAGTAACCTATATTATTTGAAAATTACGTAGAAACTGCTATAAATCACAATAACTAACAACTTAAAGATTGACTCCAAATTCTATCAGTGCCACATAAATTGGGATAGAGAGAGTAATATATATTATTTAAAAGATTTATAAAAAAAAGTATTATAATTCACAATAATTAACAACTTAAGATATTTAAAAACCATAAAAATAATAATTAATCGACTCTCTAAATTTAATGTGTTACATAAATTGAGACAAAGAAAGTAACATATATTGGGCCCGTGCATAGCACGGGCAGTCAATAACTAGTACTATCTAATAAGAGGGGAAGCAGGCTGCTCCCGGTCAACATGCCTGCTTCACCTCTTTGTGGGCCCGATCTTTCTTTTAATTTATTTGTCTTTTTTTAAAATCTATTATATATTTAAAAAATACGCAAAAAGATAAATCACAATAACTAACAATTTAAAATATTTGAAAGACATAAGTTTTTTTGATTTACTCTAGAAATTTTATCAGTGCCACATAAATTGGAATAAAGGAAGTAACATATATTATTTAAAAAATGATGTAAAAAGTGCTACAAATCATAATAATTAATAATTTAAAATATTTAAAAGACATAAAAAATTAATTGACTCCAAATTTTATCAATGTCACATAAATTGGAGTAGAGAGAGTAATATATATTATTTGAAAATTACGTAGAAACTATTATAAATCACAATAACTAACAACTTAAAATATCTAAAAACTATATAAACAAATTGGAGTGAGTCTCCAAATTCCATCAGTGCCACATAAATTGAGACAGAGAGAGTAATATATATTCTTTGAAAATTTTGTAAAAGAAAGTATTATAATTCACAATAATTAACAACTTAAAATATTTAAAAACCGTAAAATAAATAAATAATCGACTCTCTAAATTTAATAAGTTACATAAATTGGAACAGAGATAGTAATATATATTGGGCCCGTGTACAATTGTGAACTAAAGCAAACAGAAGACTCCAGGGTGCAAGAGAAAAAAAAAGCATGTTAACATTCAGGCTCGCTATTACTGAACTCTTGGTCTTTTCCTCGCACTTATGCATTGTTGAAAAAAGACGAACAAATATTTACTGATATAATTTTGTTTATATTGGGCCCGGACATTGCCCGGGCTTTCCTTACTAGTCTTATTATATAAGAGGGAGTTGGGTTACCAAGCAGACATCACTCCGTCAACATGCTAGCTTGTTGACAGGGGCAATTTGGTCATTTCACGAGCTATTGTGAATATATTAATATTTGCTGAACACATATAGCAGTGTATATTTCTCTGCTGAAATTCTGGGTTCGCATTTCATAGGCTACTACAAGCCTTTTGCCTACTATTTACTAACATCTCCATTCTAGAACTCGATAATTTTGAGGTGCTTGAACTTGGAAAGGGTCGACATGTGCTAAAAGGGTGGACATCTTCCACAAGTGCAGTTCAACAATCTATGCGCTCAAAGATCTCAATGATGATAGTGAACCCAAAAAGTTGATGTTTGATCCTCCATGAAACCTCAATCCTTTGATGGACGAATTCTCCTTTGCCATTAATTGTACGGATGTCGTTGATATGCTTGACAAAGACGTCGATATTCTCATGTAGTACATGGATGCCAGCACACAAAAAGCCTTCAAAATGACACAACCTTCAATAACGGAGAAAAAATAGGGATAGGGTTGGAAAAGCCATGACAGGTTAAGGGGAAAAAGGGATCTATTTGGGAAGTCTTCTGGTGAGAATGGGGTTTTGTGGGAATTGATTGAATTGGGTTTTGAAGAGTACACGTGTTTTCATAAATATAATACACGTGTTTGGAAAGCAAGACTAAGCGTCGAAACATCTAGAAGGATTGGCTTATAGTTATTCAAGTACAGATACCTCCCTCTTCTTTTCTTCCTTTATTACGAGATCCGGAAGTAGAAAGAAGTTGTATCGGAAAGGTGGGTTAGTCGCCTAGTGACATTCTAAATCCAATTACTTCACTCCCTTTGAAAGCTCAGCCAATCCGAGAGTTTTTTCATAGAAGAATCTTTCTATGGGAATAAAGAGAAAGATAGGGTACTGATCACTAGCCGAATCTGCTACTGTAGGAAAGAAGATCTATGTGACCTAATTTTCCAGTGATTTGTTGATTCACATCGATAAAAGCTGTTGTGTGCCACATACATGGCACGAATCCCGAGTTTCCTCTTACCGATAGACATCAATCCAAGTCGCTGAGGAAGAAGAAGTATGAAGTATCGGCGAAAGCACTCTGCTGGGCCGACACCGACACTGAGAGACGAAAGCTAGGGGAGTGAATGGGAAGGTTGGTTGAACATCCCGTCTGTACAACTAATATTCCTTTTTGTACAATTGCTAGATGTCGTGTTCGTCCCGTATTTAAAATTTATCAATGTTTAATAATATTTACCAGACATTCATTTTGTACTTAATGAGATGATTTACTACTACATAAATGTATATTCCTTATTTTAGATTAAAAAAATTTAAATTTTTTTAATTAACACTACTTTAGAAAATAAATTTAGAACAAATATTGGGCCTGTGCACCCACTAGTTCTTTTATAACTCAGAGTAATTCCATAACACTAAACCAAGTAGGTGTCATCTATACAAGATAATGCTGCGGTGATTGCAACTTGATTTTGTTACTAAGAACAACAAAGTTAAGGAAGCATACTCTTCAGAAGTATCTGCTGAAATTCCAATCTGTACCTCATGGACAGAGTTAACTAAGGACAGAGCAGGGGCAGTGCCAGCAGAGAAACATGCAGGTAATGAACTGTGGAAACCCTTGAATCCGATCCTTCATGTAGATTTGAATTTTCCCTCTTCTTTGCAACATTATATTCGAAATATCCGTAAAGCAAGGAGTTATCGCGCTGATCGTTATTTCTCAAACTCATGCTGTCTTTTCAACAATGATTGAAGCTTCTATTTGCTATAAGAAGTAATAGAATTATGCACTGACAAACAAGGTGTGTGATGCCTTGAGGTCATTTTACTTGAGGAACAGGCAATAGGAGAAGTTCTTGAACTGCAAATAGCCATAACTGATTTCTGACAGTCGATGTCTAATGAACCTTGAGTAGGCTCAGATATCATCAGATCAATGAGAGAGCCGCAGACCTGAATTGCAGGCCCTGATAATGATGGTATAGCAAATGCACGAGAAAGGGCTCCAACTACTGAAAAGTTCTTTCGCTGGTCAATACAAACAAATGCCTTTGCTGCTGCTAAAGTTGCAGGCAGACAATCTCTGTTGGGCAACCGAACTTTCTACTAAATCTCCAAGCCTGCTTGTTGCCCCCAAATATATTTCTGGAGTCCCGGCCTAAATGCATTTGCCAATCTAAACAAACAACTATTCACCATGTTGGCTTATCAACCAAAACAAATTTTGTTGCACTAGTTTTACTGGAAAAAACACAAACCCCACCATGTAATGCAAGAAATTTCATTACTCTCAGTACATTTATAAACAAGTCGTTAACTGCATCTCCTCTTCACTATAATTCATGAGAACCCTGAGACCTGCTGAAGAAAAAGGCAATATTAGAAAGGACAAAACCATGAAACAATACTTGCCAACATATATAGGTGGTATTGTATGTATTTTCACATTGACAATTGTTGCTATAATCTCATGCAAGGTTACAAAACCAAAAAGAGCAGCACAATTACCAAAAGGATAATATAAAAAGCCAAGCAAAAAACTATTACTTATTCACTAAGACCATCGCCATGGGAAAATCTGTAAACAAGGCAGGGGGTGCGGACTCAACAAGTCCGAACCCATTGTCAAGTGATTGCTATGGCAATTCACACCCTTCTCATTTCTTTTTCAATAACATGGTGTCAGGCTAACTTGCACACAACTCGACAATTCAACCAAGTATCTACATTGGTACTTCGCACATATTGACCACTGTCGAGTCCCAAAATTAAGAGTAGAGAACCAGATAAGAAAGGAAACACCACTAAACTAAAAGCGAGATAAGGGACAAATTCCTAGGCTTCCGACTCCAGAATGCAATGCCATTTTCAACAATAACAACAACCAACATAATTTGAAGAATGTAAGGTGTAAGCTAGTTTAAATGGTCGGTAACTGCAGTTAGTAATAATAGAAAGGGAACAGTGTCGTTTATAAGGGGAAAGGTCCAATTTAACCCCGACGCATTTTAAAAAAAGCTGAAGAACACATCCAGCAGCTGAGATTTAAATTCTTAGATTACACAGACGGTTATGCTTTTGTCTTCCTTCCACTATTAAGGGAACCAAACTTTCAGTTGCAGCTCATGTTTTTGACAGTTCTTGCATCCCTTCTCTCTCAAAATTCTCTCCTCTTTCTTATTCCTTTCCCTTCTCTCCTGACCTACCCTTGCAATCTAGGAATTACAATTGAATGGAAGGAGACTGATCGAAAAATTTCAAATTTTTTTCTTTAATTCGTCGGATTGCAATTCAAAGTTGACTGACTTGTAATTTGGATTGAGTCTAGTAATCCTTTCGTACTGTTTCATCGATTAACCTATGATTCTGTTAATTGAATTGTGTGAGCATAAGCAACACCAATAATCACATCCATAAGCAACACAAATACGTAACTGGATTCCATCAAACTCCTAACAAAAAGGAGGAAAAACAAAAGATCAAACAATGGGTGAATCAACATTGCGTGCAGTGGATAACACACCTCTTTCCTTTGCCTCAAACTTATACAACTAAAACCTTCTATACACACACACACACAAAAAAAAAAAATTTGCACCAATTTCATAAAAAGGAGTGGGTGTAGTGGTACTCCACACCTACAAACTTGAAATACTAAATTCAACTATGAGGATGAAAGCTCAAAATCAAAGTTCAAGGCAGAGATCAAAAACAACAACTATAGAGGGTAAAAAGACACAATTCTTTAGAATATAAAAGCAGAAGTAACGAGTTTGAAAGAATCACAGAAAACCCAGGAGAATCCAAGTGTAGTGGCTTATATTACTCGATTTGCTTTCACAAATCTTTTGGCAGTCAAGTAGGAGAAACTACGATGGCTGCCATCTCTTCTCTACCCACCCACCACACCTCTGTTGTTCTCTCGGAAGGTGGCAGGGGATCACCTCAAACATCCAAGTCTAGTAACTTCGTCTAAGCCCTCATACAACTTGTTGTGTTACGTACAACTTTTGTGGGTCTATGCAAAGGTACATGCAGTATAGGAAGGCCACAGCAAACTGAGACCTTTATTTTAGGTGAGGAGCAACTTTTGTATCTATACAAAAAGCTCTCTTGATTCATTAGAAGTTGGCATAAAGAACATTGATCACTTTTGTCTTAATCTTAATAAAAAAAGGAATTAAGCATCTGTGATTTTTTTTTGATAACCATGGTGTCTGGGCTAGCTTGCTCGCACCTCGATTAATTCCATGGGATACCTACCACCTCCTACCAGGAACAGGTACCCGATCACTCTATCCACCAAGGCTAGAACAGATGGGAAGAAATCTCCTAGTGTTTTGTCTCCGCTGGAATTTGAATCTGATACCTCATGGAGCTCAACTCACTTCATTGACCACTAGGCCACACCCTTGGGTTATGGTCAATGAAGTGAGTTGAGCATTGGTGAATATTCAAACAGTCTTTCTTTCTATCGAAATCCCAAAAAAATAATATATATATATATATATATATATATATGGAAATAAATTGCGTTAGCAGTAAATTTCCAGTATGTAGACCACATAAACCAAGAATATTCTGTTAAACAATCTAAATGAAGAGAAACCTCATGCACCTGTATGTACAGTGACCAGAGCCAGAATCCCAACCATAATTTTATAATCAACATTTAATTTACTGATCCCAGAAAGAGAAGCCACGCTCTCTCATTACTTTTCTCATTTCAGGTTTTTTACGGAAATCTCTTTCTTTATCAGCTTTTTCAAATTTGACCACCTTTTTGTTCTCCTGACGGCATGTTACTTTATTCTCTTGAAAATCTCTCCTGCCAGCCACCCAAGCCTGAAGCATTTCGTCTATCTTGGGCTCCGGCAGTAAACTTTTTTGCTTCATTTCTTGATAGTATTTGTATGATTCCTCCAGCTTTCCATTCAGAAAGAGTCCATGTATCAGCACTATATATGAACTTCGATCATGGTCTAAGCCAATTTTGCTCATCATATCCCACAACTTGAAAACATTATCAAATTGGCACCATCGGCAAAACTTTCGGATTAACATTATATAAGTGTCATGAGTTGGAATACAGCCCATCATATTCATCCTCTGCAAGTGCTCGAACACTTCTTCCCCCGTCCTCAGGCTACGAAGCAATGCATGGTAAGTTCGGACAGTAGGATGTATGCCTCGTTGAATCATCTCATTGAAGATCTCTTGGGCTTCATCTAGCAATCGAGCTTTGCAGAGAGGCATGATTAATGAGTTATAAGTAACAGCGTTTGGGGCGAGACCATTCTCTTCCATCATCTTCATCACACTCCTAGCTTGTTTAACCAACCTGCCTTTTGCAAGAGCATGAATCACAGCATTATAAACTTTAACATCGGGTGCAACCCCACGCAATTTCATCTCATCGAAAAGCTTAAGCACAACATTGAGTCTACCAGCTCTCGAATAGCAAGACATGATACTACAATAGGAAAAAACATCACTAGGAATCCCTCTCTCCTTCATCAACCTCCAAATCCTCTTTCCCTCACTTAAATCATCAAGGGAAAGACACCATCCATTGAGAATGATATTCAAACTCTTGGTATTCAATGGGAAAACATTCTTATTGCAAAAAAGCAAGTGCTCTGCGTCTTTTACATTTTTGTAGCGACAAAGGGCAGACAAAAGGTCTTGAAATTCTTCCATTCCAATATCTAATTTAAACCGTTTAAACGCATAAAAAGTAGTGATAGCTTTTCCCACATCATGTACAGCACAGTATTTCCTTATCATAATCAAAAGTGTCTGAGGATTCACAAGAGATGGTCTATCTTTCCCACCTCTCATTTCATCAATCACTGACCATGCAGTGTCAAACTTCCTCATTTTTCCAAGTATAGATATCATAGAATGATATTGACGCACAGAGTGCACATAACCTGTTTGTTTACTGGCCCATATGAAAAAAGTGAATGCAACTTGCCAATTATTCCGTGCACGAGAAAGAATCAGAGTTACTAGATTCTGTGTGGGCCTTACACCACATTGCTCAAGTTTGTTATGCACTTGAGCAGCATGGATTCCGGCTTCTTTGACAATGACTTCAATTGTTTCAACATCTTCTTTGGAAAAATCAGAATATGCTTCTTTATTATCTAGTGAAGGCTCACTACTATCCTCCTGTTCATAACCATATGAGTTGCTTGAGGAAGTAAAAGTAGACAACCTGATTCCAGAAGTAGACCTTGAGAGGAAACTCCCATGGGGAACGAGGACATCACTGGTGGATCGAGGAAGAAAAACTAGCTTACTTTTTGGCAAATTGGGATAGTGGTGACCGTGAACCCCACGAAGGAAGAAGGAAATTACAAATCTTCGTGAGTTATATTTCATCATGACTGTTCGACCAAATGACTGAATGAAATTCATTCGTCACGCTCTAACAACTTTGCCCTATGGTGAACCCTGCACATCGCAAGTTGACTCGACCTACCTTAAAAAACTCACCTTTGTCCCGAAGTACTTTTTTTTCCTTTTAATTTTTTTTTTTAAAGATCTTTTTTTTAGTTTTTAATTTTTATTTTATGTTCTAAGTTCTTTGTCCTTTTATTTCTTTGGAGTTTTTCTAGGCGTTTGGATAATACTATTGGGGGTCGTTTGGTACTTAGTCAAAGTTATCTTGAAATTATAGTCCTAAAATTATAATCCTGAATCCCCGGATTATTTAGTACTAGTTCTTTATTTGGTACATTAGATTAAAAATAGAATATACTAGGTATCATTCAAAACATGTGTTTAGCTTGAAGTTAGATAAAAGCTAAATAACTTTTTATTTTCGATTTTAACCTTGATATTTCAATGACTTAGATATAAGTTAATCGTATATTAAAATATATCATTCACTATTATATATACACAAATATAGAAACTAAACTATCATTTAAGTTAGTAAGCAAAAAGTCATTCATATTCTTAAATATTTTATCAGTCAAATAGTTACTCCACTCATGAACCAATTTAATCTTCACTAATTTATCCAAAAAAATGCTAAAATTGTGCAGAAAATACAAAAAGTGAAGATTTTTTCTTGGAATATCAATCTGACATGGGCATGGCCGCCTCCAAAGCTCTGGTGAAGAAGCCGATGTTTCTAGGAAGAGGGTTTCTCGGAAGAGGGTTTCTAGAAACAAGTATATATTTGTTAAATGGGTTCAGAGGTAAAATATCCATTCTATAATATTATCCAAGGATAACTAATACTAGTATTAGTTATACCACCTAAGTGGTGGAATAATATAATCTAGGATTGTGAAATAATTTTGTCTTGGGTATAATTAATACCTCACACTAAACATGGTATAAATTTAAGCCCAAAATTTATTCCGATATATCCCATCCATATTCAGCTACCAAATGATCCCTTAGTTTAACAGTCTGTTTGAATTGACTTATTTTAGATGTGTTCAAGTCAAAATAACTTTTTAAGTATTTTTTAAAAGTTTATAAGGGATGGGGTAATAAATGTCGATTGAATCATAACACTTTGAATTGTAGTTAAATTGTATCACTAATTGCATGAAAAGCAGATTGGCCTCTCAGAAAAAAGATATGCTCTTTAGAAAAAATTCACAGCCCGTTGTAAACCTAGTTTGCCTACGAATTGCCCCGCAATAATGATAGCCACTATAATTGGACAGCCTCCCTCGAAGGCTATTCAACCTCTACAAAACACAATACCGCTACTCATATCCACCACACAAATCATCACATACGCATCAATGTTACAGCCACCCTCATTATCATCCCAACCCTTACTGATAAGCCCATCACATATCTTCATGGGGAGCCAAGGATTATATGGGAAGAGGAAGAAGTCATTTAGATGATGTAAACGAAAACCTCAAATATGGAGTTGTTGAAAATTTCTCATATGAATGGCCGGACATAAAAGAATTGTACAAGCTCATCTCAAAATAGTGCAAGTTAAATGCAATATAGGCTTTCTGAGTAACAGATATGTCCCCATTCGTGCAACAATATTGAAAGAGTGTGTCAATTTGCTATTAAAGCTTGCTTTTTATATCACACATCGAAACTGGTCGTATTCAATGTGTACACTGAAGTGAGATCCTTTATTTAATACAGAGGAAGAGACAATCATTATCATCACATGTATATCTTCCCCATGTCTACCTCCAATTTTATTTTGAAAAAGAGTCAGTTTTCTCTTTAGCATAGGCAATGGGAAAGCCCTTACAGGTAGACATGGTCACTGGCTACCAAGACTTAGTTGCACGAGGGTTAAGGTGAAAGTTGATTTGTTGAGAGAATTCTAACAAAGAAGTAATGTAAGAATGAGAAAAAAGACCACATGAGATATAGTAAACAAGTGGATAAAATCAATTATGATTATGTCACAAAATACTATAAAAAAGTTACAAATTATAGGGTCATAATGAGAGAGGCTGTTTCGTAATTCATCCATAACTATATCCAAAAGTGGAGGAAGGAGAAGAAACACACTAAGAGTGTGTTTGGTATGGAGGAAAATATTTTCTGGAAAATGTTTTTCAATTTTTTTGTGTTTGGTTGATCAAAAAATTTGAAATATTTTCCTCCAAAATAAGAAAAATGACTTCTCTAATGAAAATAGGGAAAACAAGTCTCATCCTCACAACACCCCAATCTCACACTCACATCACTCCACCCTCCTACTCCCATCCCTACCTCCACGCCCCACCTCTACCTCACACTATTTTTTAAAAATATTTTTTCTATTCCACGCACCCCACCCCCACCTCTATCCCACCCCCGCCACCCATCCAATTTTTTAAAATGTTTTTTCAATTTTTTTTGTAAAAAAAAAAATAACTTTTTTTAAAAAGTAATTTTTTTGTACCTTATCTCACCCATCCACCTATCCCACTTTAACCCCCCCTCCCCCCCCCCTTCCACACCACCACCACCACCACCACCACCCACCTAAACTCAATTTTTTATTTTTTTTTCAATTCTTTTTTACCTTTTTTCTTTTAAAAAAGTAACATTTTTTGTACCTCAACCCTCACCCCACCTCCACGCACCCCCACCCTCCACCTCCATCCCCCAGCCTCCCCCCCACCACTCCACCCCACCCAAATTTTTTTTTTTTAAAAAAGTAATATTTTTGTACCCCAACTCCACCCCACCACCTCCATCTCCACCCCACCCAAAATTTAATTTTTAATTTTTTTTAAAAAATAATGTTTTTTTTAAAAAATAAGTAATATTTTTTGTACCCCTCCCACTCTCTCCACCTAACCCAAAATTCAATTTTTTTTAAATTACTTTTTTATTAAAAAAAGAAGTAATATTTTGGTTACACCCCTCCCCCCCTCCCCACACCCACCCACCCACTCCACCCCCCAATCACCACACACCCAACCCCCAACCTACCCCCTAAAAAATATTTTCTACTCTCTAATTAAAAATAAAAATATTTTTTTTGAAAAATGTGTTCTCATAAAATATGAGAAAATAAGTAAGAAACCAACTTGTTTTTCATAAAATATTTTTCATAGAAAACATTTTCCATGAAAAATATTTTCCTTCATACCAAACATACCCTAAGAGAAAAAAGAAGAAAGAGATACCTAAAGGAAATGCAAGTGCAAAAAAAAAATAAAAAAAAAATCAAATGTTGAACAAGGTGGACAAGCAAAGGCTAATCAAGAAAAATCAAGTGTTGAACAAGGTGGACAAGCAAAGGTTGATCAACATGAAAAAGGAAAACAAGTGGTGACCAATCAGTTCATAGAGCAGAAACAAAAGAATGGATATATAAGGGGAAGGCATTATAACAGGGAAGGAAGGGAAGAAAATAATTGACATCTAAAAACTACTCAAACATAGTCGGAACAAAGTGTGAAAGTGCTAAATAAATTTGCTGCTCTAAAAAATAAGTAAGATGTGGATGGAAAAACAAATCAAGAAATAAACAAGGCACCAGTTCATCCACCAAAGAAGTCTTAAGGGGAATCAACAAAACAGTGTGTAGAAAATTCTTTTAGTAAATAATTGGATGTCAATGAAAATCTTATCACCAATAAAAGCGACACACAACAGAGGAACAATGAAAAGAATAAAGCAAAATCAGGAAGTCCTTTCAGAAACTAGGACAACAACACACCAGGAAAATGGGATAATCAGGAAAAAGCACCAGTGAACTCAGAGACATGAAAATTGGAGGATATCAACAAGGCCAAGAGAAGGGGAAAACATGACTGAGGCAATTGTTATTTAGAAACCATCAGAAATCCAACACAATGCAACAAATGAAGTTATTGAAGATGCTAGGTGGATGAGAAGGATGATTGTTGCATCCAGAATTACTCGCCATAAATAGTAGTTAAATGGTGATCATGCATATAAAACTAAAATCATATGAATACTCACTCTTAACCCCATAATTATCCGAAGATATTCCTCCACTCTTAAAGTCATGCTTTATCCTTAAAGTGATTTATAGCAACAACTAAAAACAAGGGTTAGAGATACTCTCTGAGGTCCTCTATGGCCTAGCTAACATCATGTTTCTTCACAATAAATCAAAGGAGCAAATGATCCCATACTTAAGCTTAAACCATGGTCCTTAGCTTCCAAATTCGGGTACTCAGATTTTTCTAAACCTGCAAAACAAAAACAAAACAAAATATGACATTATAAAAATAAAAATAAAAAGCTATATACTATTAGAAATTGAGTTTTCTCTCAATAAGCGTCTGATTTAACGTCGTGGCATGACGCTATCAAGTTTACCACTTTGAGATTATAAATTGCACCCCTAATTCTTTTCTAATTTTCTGATTCGCTCAAAGGGCGATGGTATAAAATAAAGGAACCAAGCAATAGATGTCGCATCTTGCACTTCTTGGCCCTTAAGTGAGGAATGTAATTCTCTGATTCTGGATTAATAAATTCAAGAATATAGACACATTATTTCTCATCCTTAGACTCTTTCATAGACTCAGATGGCTCGATTAGTATCTCACTATCTAAATACAATGTGAAAAAATAATTGGAATAAGGCCCAATGCGCCCTAACTCATAAATTTTATTACAATTTACATCCTCATATTCACACACACTAAAGTATTCAAAATAATATTATCCACTTTCTTACATGACTATAGTGTACTCTTCTCAACAATGACATTATCAACAAAAATATGATTGATTGATTGGCTTTCTATTTTTAGCTTCTTCATTTGGCTTATCAATTCTTTTTCAGCTTCACACAACTCTTCACTAATTTTATGAGCGTTGAAATCATTAATCTTTACACTCAAATCATCCTTCAAGTTGCAAATAACCAAACCAAACCTGCAATTTCTTGTGCAAGATCAACTCTTTCTTCAACTAACTAATTCACCAAATTTATTAGTAAACGACATCGAAATACATATCGATTTAGCCTTAGATATTATTTGATAACCCAAACTTTACTCCCATACTCAAAATCAGTATCACTATAAGACCAAGATGCCAAGTCATGACAAAACCAAAAGGTCAAGTCAAAAAGGTAGAACAATACAAAAAATATATATATACAAAAGTATGATAAGAAAAATAAAACAACAAAAAAAAAACTTAAATAGATAAAAAAAAGTCTAATCTAAATAAACAAATAATTTCTATGTCCCCAGCGACGGCGTCAAAAACTTGTTACATCCAAATACACATGCAAGTGCACGCAGTCGTACAATTAATATAGAATTTTGAGTCTAGATATCGTACCCACAAAGACTTATCAATTAACTATTTGCTAAATTCAATTAATTCTAATCATCTATTCAAGCATAAAAATTCAAATTATATTATGAATTAACTAAACTAAAAAAGAAAAACAGAAAATAACTAATGAATAATTAATTAGATTAAAAACATATTTTTACGTAATCAATAAGATAAAATCGATCTAGGGCTATGAATTTGCTAGCAATCATGTTAAGTAATCACTTGAACTGACTCTGATATTCTATCGGACTACTAGTTGCAGATTGATTTTAATCATATTGAGCATTTTCCCAAGAACTCTAGGTCTACTCATCTATTCGTAACACCTATATTCCTATGGTCGTTGGCCGATAGTGATGTGCATGTGATTTCTCTTCCGTATCAACTGGGCAAGGCTAATGGGTATATTCATATTTACGTTAGCAAATCGTTCCCCCTTTCCTCTAGAGTTTACAATCAAACCCTACTTTTTCTTATTACGCATGTAAATTTCTTATTCCTAGTCTAATTTACGCGCCATAAATAGTATTTGAATAGTGATCAAACAAAAAATAATTAAGCTCAAGGAAAAGTAAGTAACCACACGAGCTGTAGCACAATGACAAATACCCTAATAAGTCAATTCAAGTTCATAACACAACAATTATGAAGCTATCATAATTTTAGATGAGAAGTTTAGCTCCATAGATGGAGAAATTACAACAAATCATCCAAAGAAAAATATAAAAATAAATAAATAATGGAGAAAAAAAGATGGAACCAATTTTTTCCGACCTCTATGATGACTCCTAGCTCTCCCTAGGTCAAAAGTTATATATGTAAAAATTATTCTTATGAACTATTTATAAATATAGAGAAAAGCTCCAAATAACTTAACTGAGTACAAAATAGATTAGAAAAAATCAGAATCACTTTTTCCTTCCTGCGGCGAACCCCGCACCGCCTTAACTGTCAAGTGCATTGCTGCTTCTTCAACTGGAGCCATGTAACCAAAATTTCAATTTCAATTCAATTGCCTCATATATGCGTATATACTATATAATATTCACTTCAATCCATTAAATTGTCTGCTTGATTTCTTTATTAATTTCTTATTTTTAATTCATTCCTGGTTCAAATCTCTTCATTTTCATATCATTTTAATCCTACATATAAAAATACCTAACATAAGCATAATTCATAAAATCAATATTAAAAATGATAATAAAAATACTAAATATGAGAAAAATAATAAATAAATATATGTATTTTAAGTCTCACAACAATGATCAAATTATTGGACTGGACAAACCACCTGACATAAGTATAACACGAGAACAAACAAGGAAACACAAACAATAAAGAGGAAAACAATCAAAGGAAAAATAAGCAACTACAAGTTATTATGCCCATCACCAGTTTAGAGGAGGTTTTAGACTTGGAATATTTGTCTAAAGAATAGATGAAATACAACAAGGATGCAAAAGAGGATGATACTCTGAAAGTAAATATTCAGCAAATAAGTAAAGATGGAGGCCTATCACTGTCATGATCCAAATGACCGTGAGTGACACCCACACTAACTCTTCGATGGAAGAACCATCTAATTCAAAACTTAACCCAGTTAATTAACCTTAACTAATTCTTTAATAATGAGAAATAGTCAAAACTAACAAAAGAAAGTGCGGAAATATTTGACTATCTATTACATTCCCCAAGACCCGAAAGTCATTGTACAAGAACTCTAATCCAAAAGCATGTCTAGGATATCCAAAATTTAATAAAATAAAGAAGAATCTCCTTGTACGGAAGAGAGCCAAGGATCAATACAAAGATCCATACCATCCTGAATATGTTGTGCTCACCCTTGGATCGAATCAACTGTCACGGCTAGAGATGAGGTTGCGTCTAAGCTTCTGGAACACGATTTACACTCTACAAAAGAAGAGTACATGATAGTATCAGTATGAACTACTATATACTGGTAGGGGTCATAGGTCAACCCAATTTAGAATAGATATAAAAATAAATCAAACAACAAGTAGGCACGACTTCAACACATAACAAGTAGTTCATTCACAAAGAATCATTTTAAAACAAGTCAACCAGTATCTACAACCAAATCATATAAGTCACCAGATAGTATCATAAAAATCAAGAAGTCATCAACTCAAATAATCACATCAGATCATGGGTCTATGCCTACCTTACTCTCACACTTTCCCTTGCCTATGCTTCTATCATTATCACGATTTTCCATAGTAACTCATACTTAAAGACATTAACTGTACACACATGCTAAAGGATCTTATTTCTACTCAACTAGTCATGTCCTACAAGAGACACACCAGAGTTCATGTACCATACCAGCGTAGTACCCGATCCATAATCAATAACATCAATATCAATATTCGTACTTTATCCCTAATCAATAAAATCAATATTAATATCTGTACCAACGTGGTACCTGCTCCATGATAATAATAACAATATACATATCCATACCAGTGAGGAACGCGACCCCTTAACCAAAATAATTCTATGGTCCCAAGTTTCTATCTCTCAGGATATAACATAGTGCACTAAATAACAAGTACACTTTATCATCACAATATTCTTTAATTAAGTTTAATATACAATAACTTATTCATTCAAGCATTAACAAGATCACAATATCAACTTCATGTATGTCTGAAGATCAATCAACAAGTTATTCAATTCAAAGCATACAAGCACTAAACCAAGTCTCAACTCTAATTAAACCATAACCTACCTCAACAAAGATCCAAAATCCAAGATAGGTTGCAAGCGCCTTGCATTTTCTCGAAGATTTGAATTATTCGTGGTCTAAAATAATAAATACAAGAGTAATTAATCACTTACTCTTCAATTATAAGCCTTGGGGATTTACCCCACTAGTTTTTACCATCATTCATAGCCCAAAACCTTAGCCAAGGGTTTTTCACCCATCAAATTGTCAAAAATACCCATAATTAACATTCAAGGGAGAAAATTCTTTGCTAGAAAGTGTTTATTAACAACCTAGAATTAATCTTAGATAAACTTACATCTAAACATAGAATTATTCTCTACTTTTCATGAATTTAGGGCTCTAACTCAAGAATTCCACCATTAATCAATATTTTAATGATTCTCCAATCGACAAGGATTACTAGGTGATAAGAGGAAGAATTAACTTACCTCAATGAAGAAAAATACCCTACTTCAGTAGAAAATTGCCTCACAATAGTTCAAGAACGAGCCCTTTGAGTTTATGAAATAAAACTCAGCTAAAACTGACTTAAGGAAAGAAACTGCCCAATTTCTCATTGCAACGGTCACTTTCCTCGCTACGGTGGACCGCTATAGCAGGTCGTTGCTTACTATGGCAGACCCTGGTGGAATTTTCCAGGATCACCGCGATAGGACTCTGACCACTATGGCAATCTTGCTGCAGTGGGATGTCCACCGCTGTAGCGGTCCCAAAAATAGAAAGTTGGGAACTTGGCCAAAACACACTATTTCACAACACAAACTTTGATTCTAGATATCACAGATTGATCCTAACGTGACAACCACTATAACTAGATTTCTAGGAGCACGTTTATCATCCCAAAACTTCCTACAGGAAACTATACCACTCTACTATCCATCAATGGACACTACACCATCAAATACTACACAATAAAACACGAATCACCACTTAAGCACACAATATAAGATTTTCATCAAAACTCACCCTCACTTGAGATTTTATCAACTCTCATCTTAGAAAAAACTTTAGTTGGGTACTTATGGATTGAACCACACAATAATAACAAAATGGGTCATTACATTAGATATTAATTAAATAACCATTCATTCTCAAACAACAACAAGAAAAAAAAAGGAAGGAAGGAGTTACCTGAATCGATAAAAACTTGTGGATACTTGCTACGTATGTTTACTTTAGTCTCCTAAGTAGCCTCCTCAACAGAACAATTTTTACATTGGACTTTAATGAACGTAATATCCTCAGTCCTTAATTTATGGATATCTCTATCAAGAATAGCAACAAGTTCCTCTTTATAAGAGAGGTTTTCATTTAACAGGATCAAATCCCAGCGAATGATATAGTTACTATCCCCGTGATACTTTTTAAGCATCGATACATACAACATTCTAGACTCAATAAAATTAACAAAACTTCCATACAATGTCATTTCTATAATGTGTTGATCCAAGTCAACACTTACAAATTTCAACCGAATATCCAAATTGAGCCTGGCTACTCGGGACCTAAACCAAGCGGCTACCTAACCCAAACTCAACATTCTGTAGCTGATGGAACTATCAGATTTTGAATCTGATGCTCATATCATCAAAAGTTGACCAAAGTTAAACTTCCAACTCCAACGGGCCTCAAATCTCAGAAAGTGAGATAAAATCATACCTAAAGCTCCTAGGCCCCGACCAAGGGTCCAACTAGACCAAAATCCACGCTCCGGAGCTAACGGATCTATCAAAATTTAATTCTGAGCTTGTTTGCTATAAATGTTGACTAAAGTCACATGTTTTAAATATGGTCCTTCGGTGATGATACTAGCAACCCACTCATATTGGTCCTCCGTTGTAGCTACACATTCTAAATATCTTGACACCAGAGTTGGTTTATCATCCCATATAGCAAAGTGGATGGCTGCTGGGATAATATCCACTTCCTTACCCCTCACTAAAACTGAATTAAGGCACGGTAGCTTATTTGTTGGGCCCTTATGCTTTAGAATGTGTTGCCTAGCCCGATATGAGGCATAGAACTCCTGTACCAAATCAGGGAAATATGGGTTGGGAGTTTTGGCGAAGTGGTCCCAGATCCTTATACGAAACTGTTTGGCTATGTTGGGGAACTCATCTTTGAAAGCTTCCATATCAAACCCTTTCTCTTCCAAGAATGGTCACTTTTCCCAAAACTTAATATAGTAAGCCTCCATCCCCTTGAGGGCGAATATAATCTCAGCCTCAGATGGTCCTACATTTTACATAGAAGGCCCCGAATTTTCAGAGGTTGAGGCTCGATCAGTGGCATGTCCTTTTGAGCGGCTCCTATGAAAAGTCATGTTCCTACAACTAGATGTTAGCACAAGAAACCATGCAATAACTGATTTATATGCAAGAAAAAGAACTACCGAACCTAAGGAAATGGAATGCGAAGAAGAAGAAAAACACAATAGGTGATTGATGGCCTATACGACTCACGTGCAAATCACACCACTAGAAGTGCGAATCACACATGGTTTTACACAGGCTACCAGAATCCTTTGTTGAGTCCGCATCGGGGTACAACAACTGGTGTGATTCACACCAGCTAATGTGCACGTCGCACAGTGCTTCGCCCCCAACATAGTGAAATGGCAACATTTTTAACCAAGTGCGGTACCTTATGCATTTTTCACATAAAGATTTGCGGGTCGCATACGAAATGCACATGGGAAAAGATGGAATTTTAGATTTCTTTGTTTTTATGTGTGTTACGTATGTAATTCGCAAAGCAATATCTATGGAATTCACTTGGCACCAAGGCAACAAACCAATATTATCAACAGGCCCTAAGCATAATATGACCAAAACCCAAGTTATCCGGGTACTTAGACTTCCCCGAAAACTTAAAACACACTAAAAATCAAGGACATGCTTAATGATTTCCCTTAAGAAGTACGTTACCCCGTCTATCATTGGGAACATCAATCCTTCACTTTCAATTCACAGGCACAATCCAATAACGCTAACGTACTCCCTTAACCAAAATTGCTTATCCACAAATCATACTTAAATAAATTAACATACAGGAGCAATGGTAACAACAATGATCAACCCCACTCAATATTATTCAATGAAACCTTGCAAAGATGATAATCATCCCTTAAAATGGCGTTACTCAATCTATCATAGGGCTAAATTATGCATCAACACAAGTGGGCTACTCAGACTTCACCTAAAATATGACATTCAAGGTTAAAACTCAACATCAATAACATGCATCATCATAACATCAAGTTCTATTGAGTTAATCTCAAACATCATCAACAATATGCACCCAAATTGGGGACCCAAATTTTTTGAAACTCCCCCAAACTTAACATGTAAGAGTCAATGAGCATGCTTCACAATGTGAGTTCCCAATCTATATAAAAACAAGTATTTAACGTTGAGGAACTTACCACAAGTGAAGATGAGAAGGTAGGAAAAAAAATTAGAGCTTTTGAAGTGCCAACAATGGAGACCCAAAATTTTAACCGGAGAAACAAGCGGAGACCCAACGGAGATGCGGTGGTGGTGGATTTGGATGAAAAAAGAGAATATTTGGGAGAGTTGGGGGAAGTTTTGAGGATTTATAGAGAAAATTGTGGAGTTTTTTTTGGAATAATATGGAATGAAAGAAGAAGGTGGCAGTTTTAAAAGAAGAAGAAAGGTCACCGGGTCGGTGGGGTTGTGTCGGTCAATGGGTAGGTCAACAAAAAATTTAAAACTTACCTTGGTGCGCCGTGACATGCAATTCGCACAAGCCAATGTGTGGCTCACATATTTCTTTGCACCAGCTGATTTCTTTCCCAAAAGTTGCCTACCTTTCTAACTTGGGATGCGAAAGAGGTGTGACACGCACAACGGGATGTGCGAAATGCACAACCCATCGCACGTTGCCTCCAATTTCAATTTTCTTTCCTAGATTTCTGATTTGAGGTGCGATGTTCCATGTGACACACACAACTACTTGAGTAAACCACACGACCTTCCACACGTCCCTTTTTGTCTTATTTTTCCACTTAGTTATTTTTCCTCTCCATGCATTCCTAAAATACACCAAAAATAACAAAAGGTAATAAAAATGAAAAGTAAAGACACTAGGGTTGCCTCCTAAGAAGCTCTTGATTTTATGTCATGGCTCAACGATAGTACCTTAATCCTCAACCATTATCCGAAAGCATGCCAATTCGATTGGCGTGGTCCCATCCCAAGAAAGGGAAATGCTCCTTCAAAATCCTCATAGCATCATCTTGTTGGCAAGGTGGAAACATCATAGGCTCGGGTACCTCTTTCTTCAAACACTCACCATGGGAATCCACCAACTTTCCCTCAACATTGATCACATACATAACTTGAAACTCGTCGGATGTTTCTTTGGTTGGCAAACGTTAACAGTGACTTCTTCGCTTCCAACCCAAAACTTGAGCTCACCAAGCTCCACATCAACCAAAGCTCTCTCGGTTGCCAATAATGGTCACCCCAATATGATGGGCACCTTAAGATCTACTTCTCATTCCAAGACTACAAAAATTGGCGGGTAGGATGAATTTGTTGACTTTGATCAATACATCAAATAGAATCCTTATCGGACATTTGATGGATCGATAAACCATGAGCAATTGCATAGGTATAGGCTTAGGAGTACCCAAGCCTAATTTCTTGAAAATAACTAGGGGCATAAAGTTGATATTTGCCCTTAAATCACACAAAGCCTTTCGGAACACAAACACCCCAATAGTGCAAGGTATGGTAAAGGCACCCAGATCTTCTCCTTTTTGAGCAATGTTGCTTGCCATCCAATACTACAACTATGTGATATTTCCATGGTACCTATATTAACTACACACTTCTTTTTTAGAAGCTCCTTTATGAACTTCACGTACCCGGGCATTTGCATTAGCGCATCGACCAAAGGGATGTTGATGGATAACTTGCTAAACGTGTCCACAAATTTCTTAAATTGATTCTCCTCCTTCTTCTTGGTCAATCTTTGACGATAAGGAGGAGGCCCATTTTGCATAGGTGGTGGCACACTTGGTACGCTAGAAGCATCCTTCTTAATATCAATGGCAACTTGAGAAGGAGGAACAACCTCATCCTTCTCTTCACATAGATCATCATCATTAGAATTCACGTTAGGTGCACTAGGCCTTACCACAACAATCATACTGACATCCACTTCTTTCTCAAGCATAATATCCTCTTCTATTATATCACATGGATTCATAATAACCTCACTAGATGGCTTCTTCACTCCACTACACATTCGTCCACTCCTAGTGACTATTGCCATAACATGGGCATTGTTCTTCAGGTTTGTCGTAGTGTCACTTAGAACTGTCCCCTTCATGCGAGGATTTATTTGTGAGGATAAGTGATTCATTTGTGCCTCCAGATGCTTGATAGAAGCCTAGCGTATACTCACCGTTGATGAAGAGTTGATACTTTGATCTTTAGTTCCTTCACCCTACTATTGATTGACTCAAACTTTTTCAAGACTAGAGATAACATATCTTCGATTTTCCAATGTCTGGGGTTGCTCACGATGGGCTGATAAGTGGCATCAACCATTGGAGGAGGCACATAAGGATTTGAACTCCGATGATTATACCTATCGCCTTTTTTTTCACGATCCCTCCGATCATCATCACATTCTTTATCTTTGATCCAACCTTGATTCTCATCCCTCGAGCGCCAATACCTAGGTCAAGAACCCACTGATAGATAGCAAATCTTCCCATTCACAATAGTAAACACATCCTCCTTATTAGGAATTAGGGGCTGTTATAGGCCCTTTTATTACCTGGATTGTGATCAATTTTTGAGCATGAGTTCCTGGTAGCATTGGAAACCTCGTGGTAATTTCTATTTTCAATTTTGGGTTGTAAGGCCCGAGGGCCCATTTTGATCTGGATTTTTGACCCAGTTAATTATTAGCATTATGGATATTGTTAGCTTTGTATTGATAAGTAGATTATGTTTTCAATAATTTGATCACTATTCAGGCTTCTCGAAGCACTTTGGGCTCAAAAGATGTCTTTCCAGCAGCTTTTAATCGGACTCCAGGTAGGCTATGGTTTACCGATCTTAGACTTGGCCTATATAGAATGTAATTGTAATATTTAGCTGATCCTTGGGTTGGGATTACTAGTTTGGCACCCCCAAACCTTGTCCGCTTATTCCTTGTTGTCCATTCTTATTTCTTCTGCTTTAGTATTTGAGCTAGTACAGTAGCATTACCCTTACGACCCTGAGTGGATTTTGCACATGCTTATAGACCATAGTTAGTGGGATATTTGGGAAGTTTTTGTGAGTCCTGGACATTGATTTGTGATTGATAGATGGTTATCTATGCTGTAGAGCGGATTGAGCTTGTGCAGGGCCAGTAGGTTGATATTGAGGAGTTGGTTGTATCTTAGAATATCATCATCATGAAAAGAGCTTTTTTGGTATTGGTTTATTAGTACTACAGGGCCGCAGGACTTACTATTACCTATTTTCTAACTTTGCATGGCCTAGAGGGCCCATTTTAAGTTACTAATGGCTACAAATGGATTTCAAACTGGTTTTATGGATCTTCTTGACAAAAAAGGGATTAAATGTTGGTCTTTCACACTGATACCTGAGATGATACTAGACTCGGCCGACCTGAGTTCTAGATATAGTTTTATTATTGATTTTAGACCCGAATAGACTCTAGGTATGCATGATAAGTTCTTGAGAGTTGGTATATGATCGCGGAGACCTCCATAGACCTTGCCGATCTGGACTAGGGGCTATGGAGTGAGAGTGCTGGAGGAGGGGTATACGGTGGAGTAGAGGTATACTGGAGAACCCCATCCATGGGTCCTACCTTCTGGGCCTATGGGTACCAAAGGTGGTGCATACGGTACCACTGACATTTCATATCATATCATTCATTTCTGCATAATTCCACCCTTTGTTTGCTATTTTTTGAGTGTACTCTCCAGTAGTATGGGATGCCGGTAGGGTTTGTCTTTACTTGTATATTTTCCTCGGGTGTATGGGCGCACATTGGGATTGTAGGTAGATTAGTGTTACTTGCTCCTATCGTAGTTACTTGCTAGTTTACTTTTTGATCATCCTTATCTTATGAGCTGTATTGTTAGAATATTTATGTTTAGTTGCCTTTCTTTCTCTCTCTTTAACACATGTTTCAGTCTGTGATAGTCCATGAACACCTTACACTTGACACCATAAAGATAGTGCCTCCAGATCTTAAGTGCAAATACCACCGCGTCCAACTCCAAATCATGGATTGGGTAGTTCTTCTCATAAAGTTTCAGTTTCCTTGAAGCATAGGTTATGGCATTCCTGTCCTGCATCAACACAACACCCAAACCCGAATGTGAAGTATCTCAAAGCACAATAAAATCCTTACTTTCAACCGACAGTGATAGAATATGAGTTGTAGTCAAAAGTGTCTTAAGGTTTTGGAAGCTCTCCTCACACTTGTCATACCAAACAAATGGTACCTCTTTCTGAGTCAACCTTGTCAGGTGAGTATCAATAGAAGAAAAATTCTTGACAAACCTGCGATAATAGCTGGCAAGACCCACAAAACTCTTAACCTCAGTCATAGAGGTAGGTTGAGCCTAACCTTTAATGTAATGACCTGTTCAGTCATTATTAAAAGGCACCTCATTATGGGTACATGTTCGAGAATTTTCAAATATACTATATTAATTAGTATGGGATGACGCAATGAAAATTTCAAAATTTAAAATTTTGAGTCAAGCTGACGTCATCCTACTATAGCGGGAATTTTCCCGCTATAGCACCATTACTATATTGGCTGGAAGGACACTATAGCCGACTACTATAGTGGGTCAACTGGACCAGTAACCCAGAAATGGGTTTTGTATTTCTGACTTCTCCTCTTCAGTTGTAAAAAGAACGAGGGTGGCTCCAAAAACCTTCTTAAGGTTCCTCTTGGCATGGAATCAATGAAGGGGATGGATTTCCACTCAGATGGGGTAAAACCCACAAATTCCATGCCTAGTTCTTTTTAGAGTTTGCCTTTACAGAGCTAGAAGTTCATGTTCAGACTTCTGCAGTAGCTGTTTGGTGTCCAGGTAGGCTAGGTTTAACTTAATAGTTTAGACCGATTTTTGAATGTATAATATATTGTAGATTGATGGGAGATTTCATGCTTAGGCCTTCGGGCACAGAGTCTGTAAGGACAAAAATATTTAATCTGGCATGTTGGTTGGAATTTTATTGTTATGAGCAATGTGACCTTGTAATTGATTGATTGATTGTAAGTTATGACTCTTAATCTTAGAGTAATCGGATTGCGAGTGAGTTTGTAAAACCAACAATGATTATTTGTAAGGGGGTTGCTAGGTCATAACAGATTATCAGGATTGGTGTAAATAAGGAGAATGGGACGAACAGGGAAGGTTCAAAATTCTTGATATTAGGGGATGAATTCCCTGTGAATGTGTGTATCCTCCTAAATAGGTCTAGGATTTGGGTAAATGAATTCATGTGCTTAGTTGAATAAGTCGAGGTTAGTCTTTGAACATGTCATAAAGGTTAGAGTAATGAATCATTTCATGTTGGTGGTAGGTGATGGTTGGTTTGTGACCCAAAATTTACGTTATGTGTTCCTGTTAACTATTTCATTAATATTGCCTGTACATTATGTGCTTAGGGAATAAGGGAATTAATGTTAATGATATCCAATTGTCAATCTCATGCAATGAACTTATCTTAAATGTTTGTTGGTTTTACAAATGTGGGTTGTTTTCATTGTGGTTGTGATTGTTGTGATGTCTATGACTTTCGATTGGCTCGGGTATCACACCTGGTATAGTTTATTGGTTGGCTCGGGTACCACACCTGGTATGGAATATCTATTAGTTAGCTCTGGTACCACGCTTGGTATGAGATATCTATTAGTTGGCTCTGGCATTCCTGGTACAAGTTCTATTATTGTTAGCTTGGGTACCACGTCTGGTACATATTTGGTTATTATTCTTTGTGTTAGTTCCATGAGTGAACCATGTTTATTTGTCGTGATGTATTTATTACATGTTAATCCATGAGTAGCCAGATTAGTGTGTTTAAATGCTGGGGTGGTTCTTGTGTAGACCGAGATTGTATGTTAAACACCGTAGATGATTTCCTACGGATCCTTGGGTGGTCTGGGGTACTTGAAATGTGTGTCGAATCACATATGGGTTGTTGTGGTTGTGGTTTTGAACATGTCTCATATGGTTATTAAGTCAGGTTGATGACTGCGAGTTTTGCTTATTTTCACTGACTTGGGTTATACATGTTTTGTCCTGTTTTACTAAGTTATAGTTGTGTGTTCATATTTTGTATATTTGGAGCTGACTGATGATCCTACCAGTGCACTATTGTTTTTGTGTACTAATACTGCACTTGCTCTTCTTTTATTGAGTACAGGACATATTCCGGCGGCTACTGCGCGACCTCAATTATGAAACAGACAACTTCTGAATCTAAGAGTGAGCTACATATTTTGGGCTACCATGGATTCGTCTATTCCTTCTAGTCCATTATTTGGACTTGGACTCATTTTATTTTGGGGTTGCATCCCCGTATTCTACACTATTTAGATATTTTGGTACACGACTTTCAGATTCTAGGGGATTATTTTGGCAGGTTTTTCTATCAATTATTTTAGATGTGAATCTTGGATTTATTAATGCAAAGTGTTTTTTAGTTGCTTATATGTTTAAGTATTGGCTTGGGTAATTGGTTCTCCCACTCAGGGTTTAGTGTAGGTGTCACTCATGGCGATTTAGGTCATGAAAAAGATGGTATCATAGACCTAGGTTCGTTGATCTCATCATACCAAAACAGTTCTAGAAGAGTCTTGTGAAACAGTATAAAGATGTCTGTACTTTTTTCGGGAGTCTACAAGACTTTAGGAAACTATCTCTTCTTTCTTCCTTCGTGCTATAACTTGATTCCAATTGGTATCTGGCAATCCAAATTGGTATCTGACTTCCTTTATTCTTTTGTTCGTAGATGGTTAACACTAGATGAAATAGAGCAATGGTAGCAGCTCCAGCTGTGGGATCGCGACTCGAGGGCAAGGAAGGGGCAGGGGAAAAAGTAGAGCGACACCTGTTAGGGTTGGACCTCAGGTGGCTGTTGAGCAGAGGCCGGATCGCGACTCGAGGGCAAGGAAGGGGCAGGGGAAAAGGTAGAGCGACACCTGTTAGGGTTGGACCTCAGGTGGCTGTTGAGCAGAGGCCGGCGACCCCTCTCCCACCCCAGGATCATCTTGAGGAAGCTGAGGCGGTACACGAAGATGGTGCGGAACCAGAGGTATCAACACTGGTTTGAGGTGCAAGCCTTCCTCCTATATCTACTGATGTCATTTACCAAGTGTTGGCATTTCTAAGCGGGCTAGAAGGCACTGTAGCCACCCTCACTACGCCAGTGGTTTTGGTTCTAGGTGCCCATCCCATTGTTTCTATAGCTCCTAGGATAGATAAAGCTTTGGGTACAGATGCATTCTTTCATCAGGTACTAGGCCCTATCATGATCGACACCGATCATGAGCTATTGACCAAGTTCTTGAAGATGAAAACTCCGTCATTTCATGGTACATAAGAATGAGGATGATTTTGAGTTTATTCTAGATTATTATGAGAGATTTCATAAGTTGGGTATTGTACAACAACATGGGGTGGAGTTTGTGACTTTTCAGTTGTAGGGTGATGCCAAGCAATGGTGGAGGGCTCATGTGGAGTGTCATTCGTCAGCTTTGCCTCTGATGACTTGGACTCAATTTCATGCCCTATTTTTGGAGAAGTATGTGCCCCGTACTCTGAGGGATCGCAAGAAGGACAAATTTCTAGCCCATGAATAGGGAAATATGTCTGTTACATCTTATGAAGCTATGTTTCATGCCTAGTATCGCTATGCTACCTAGTTGTTGGGAACTGAGGAGGAGAGGATTCGTCCCTATGTTAAGGGTTTGAATACTGATTTGCAAGTTCTATCTGTTCACATGACCTCTTCGAGGAAGATTTTTAATGAGGTGACCGACTATGTGAAGAAAATGGAGGGGGTCAGGTAGGTTGGGCAGGCTAAGGTATTAGCTAAGAAGTCCAAGAGTATAGGTAATTTCAGTGGTTCTATTCCAGGGGTACTAGCTAGCAAGTTCATTCGGTTCACCCTATTCAGTCAGCTCTGCCAGCTTCTACCGGAGGACAGTCAGGGGTCATTCAACAATCTCTAGCTACTAGAGGCAAGGGGGCCTCCTATTTTTTTGCCAGCAGGCCCTCTCTTGATCGAGGATTTTCCATTGTCATGATCTGGGTCAGATTAAGAGGGAATGCTATCTTAGACAGGCAGGTAATCAGGTGTAGCAATAGACCAAGGCTGTGGTTCCAGCAAGTGAAAGTGGCAATGGCAGGGGACGCCCACAGGTTGGGCAAGGTAATAATCAGGGAGGCCATGGTGGTAATAAAGGTAATGGTAATACTAGGAGGGGAGCGATGCAACTAGTTAGAGAGGTTGCCCGAATTGATGATAGAGATCATTGTTATGCCTTCCCAGGTAAGTATGAGGTCGAGGCATTTGATGCTGTGATAACAGGTACTATTCTCTTCTGTGAGTGGATGGCTTCTATTTTATTTGATCCGGGTTCCACCTATTCATATGTATCTGTTAGATTTTCCTTGGTTCTGGATTTGATTTTTGATGTTCTTGATTCTCCTATTCATGTTTCTACTCTGGTTGGGGAGTCAGCAGTGGTGACTCATGTGTATCGTTTATGCTCTGTTGTGTTTATGGGTTTCTGGGTATGTATAGACTAGAGTGAGAAGGTGTGTATCGGCCTAAGCCAGCGAAGATCATATCCTTTATTCATGCTAGAAAGCTAGTGAGGAAGTGGTGTTCAGCCTTCTTGGCTCATCTTCGTGATGTTAGTGCAGAGTCCCCTCCTATTGAGTCAGTCCCAGTGGTATCTAAATTTCAAGAGGTATTTCCTATGGATCTTCCTGGTATTCCTCCTGAAATTCCTAGGTAGATCCATAGGAAATACCTCCTGAAATTCAGAAACCACCGGAACTAACTCAATAGGAGGGGACTCCACACTAACATCCCGAAGATGAGCCAGGAAGGCTGAACACCCCTTCCCCACTAGCTTTCTAGACCGAATAAAGGATATGATCTTCGCTGGCTTAGGCCTATTCACACCTTCCCACTCTAGTCTATCCATACCAGGAAACCCATAAACACCAACAAAGTTGGCAGCTTAAATAGTTGTTTAGGGTCCTTCATCGCGATGGCGAGAAAATACAGGCTAGACCATCGCAGTCGCGACGGTCCAGCCACGCGATCACGTAGAGCAAGTTGTATCAGGTCCCAGCCTGCTTCATCACAATCGCGAGGAGCAACCCACACAATCCCAATGGTCAAGAAACTAGACCATCTCGAACGCAATGACCACCTCGTGGTCGCGATGACCAAACTGGTCTGCAACTTTATAGCAGCAACTAGCAAACGCAAAGGCTAAAAAGTCACTCGATGGACCCTCGGTATTCATTCGGAACCCTGTGAACATAAACCAACCATGCTACCTTACCAGAAACAGCATTCCAAACTCAATAGAATTGATGAAACTCCCAATGGAGATTGTTTTAGCAAAAAGTGGGCCCCATGCCCAAAATCAACTCGGAACCCCATATCCAAGAATAAGTCTGGAAGCCTCGGGACTTAAACCAAAGGTCCCTTTAGCCTAAAGTTGACATTCTAGAGCTATCAGAGATGACAAAATTTCCATCCAAGATTATCTTCTCCGAATGTTGACCAGAGTCAACCCCATTAGCCAACTGGCTTGAAAACATAGAAAACAACACAAAGCCAAAATGAAAGCACCCGGACTAAGGGTCCCACCAGACCAAAATCCCTATTCCAGAGCCAATGGAACTGTCAAAATTTGTTTCTGAGTGCGTTTACCAAAAAAGTTAACCAAAGTTAAAAAATTTCTAAGTTCAAGTTCTAAAATAGGGAAATGGTTATAACGACCTAATGCAAGTCCCGGGTACTGATCCGTCAGTCCCGACAAGTCACAAATGACCTGTAGCCACTGCGGGAAAGCTCAAAATACAGAAAAAGCACAAAAAACAAAAAATGACCTAGAGGGTCATCACAACATCCACTACTAAAAGAACTTTCATCCGTGAAAGTTAGAAAGATGATAGTACTTGAAGACTCGAAAAGACGAGGATAGCGGGTCTGCGTATCGGTCTTGATATCCCAAGTAGCCTACTCGATAGGATGATGCCGCCACTGAACCTTAACTAATGGAATCTCCTTGGACCTCAATTTGCTAACCTGCCTATCCAAAATAGCAACAGGCTCCTTCTCAAAGGCTAAGGACTCATCCAACTGAACCGACTCCAACTGAAGCACGTGAGACTCATCCAAAATATACCGCCGCAGCATAGAGACATGAAAAATAGGATGCACACTAGAAAGAGCAGGAGGCAAGGCCAACTCATAAGCAACCTCCCCAATACAATGAAGGATCTTGAATGGCCCAATAAACCTAGGACTGAGGTTACCCTTTCTCCCAAATCGCATCACGCCCTTCATGGGCGACACCCGAAGAAACACACTATCACCAACCATGAACTCTAGATCCTGGACTCTCTGATCAGCATAACTCTTCTGCCTACTTTGGGCAGTGCAAAGTCTCTCCTGAATAATCCAAACTTTATCCATAGAATCACGAAGCAAGTCGGTACCCCACGGCCTAATCTCAAAAGCATCAAACTAACCCACCGGAGATCTGCACCACCTACCATACAAAGCCTCGAATAGAGCCATCTAAATGCTGGAATGGTAACTATTATTATATGCAAACTCTGGAAGGCTAAACACTGGTCCCACTGACCCCCAAAATCAATAACACAGGATCACAACATATCTTCCAAAACATGAATAGTATGCTCTGACTGACCATCTATCTGCGGCTGAAAAGTGGTGCTAAGCTCAACCATAGTACCCAATTCTCTCTACATAGACCTCCAGAAATGCAAAGTGAACTGAGTACCCCGGTATAAAATGATAGCAACTGGCACACCATGCAAACGGATAATCTCTCGAATATAGATCCGAGCCAACCTCTCAGAACTGTAGGAAGTATGAACCAGCAAAAAGTGAGCAGACTTTGTCAACCTATCCACAATGACCCAAATAGCATCAAATCTCCACAAGGTATGTGGAAATCCAACTAGAAAGTCCATAGCTATCTGCTCTCATTTACACTCTGGAATGGGTAGCCTCTAAGACAAACCACCTGGCCTCTGGTGCTCAAACTTCACCTGCTGACAGTTCAAGCACCAAGACATGAAAGCTGATATATCCCTCTTCATCCCACACCATCAGTAGTGCTGCCTCAAGTCACGATACATTAGCTGCCCCAGGATGAATGAAGTATCTAGAATAATGTGCCTCCTCTAAGATCAATATAACCAAGACACCAACTCTAGGAACATAAATACGACCCTCGATCCTCAAAAAACCCTTTGAATCTAAAGTCACCTTCCTAGACTTACCGCTCACCACCTTGTCACGAATGATCCTCAACCTCGCATCATTAAACTGTTGTGCCCGAATCTGCTCCAACAAGGAAGATCTAGCCTCAACACAAACAAGAATATGACCCGACTCAGAAATGTCAAGTCTAACCAACCTGGTAGCCAAGGACTGGATGTCCCAAGCTAAAGGTCGCTCCTCTGTCGCTAAGAAAGCCAAGCTACCCATACTCACTGCCTTCCGGCTCAAGGCATCTTCCACCATGTTTGCCTTGCCCGGATGATAAAGGATAGAGATGTCATAGTCCTTCAGTAACTCCAACTACCTACGCTGCCTCAAATTTAGATCCTTTAGGCTGAAAATGTACTGAAGACTATGATGGTTAGTAAAGATCTCACAATGCACACCATAAAGATAATGCCTCCAAATCTTCAACGCAAAAACTACCACTGCTAACTCTAAGTCATGTATGGGGTAGTTTCTCTCGTGAATCTTCAACTGTCTGGAAGTATATGCAATAACCCAACCCTACTACATCAACACACAACCAAAACCAATACCCGAAGCATCACAGTACACGGTGAAACCCTGACCCTCGATCGGAAGAGTAAGAATTGGAGCTGAAGTCAACAAGGCCTTGAGCTTTAGAAAACTCACCTCACACTCATTTGATCACTGGAAAGAAACATTCTTCTGAGTCAATCTAGTCAATAAAGCTGCTATCAAAAAAAACCCCTTCACAAACTGTCTGGAATAACTTACCAACCCGATGAAACTGCGAACCTTGGTAGGAGAAGTAGGCCTAGCCCAATCACGAACTACTGTAATCTTCACTGGATCTACCATAATCCCATCCTTGGACACCACGTGCCTCAAGAATGCTACAGACTCAAGCCAAAACTCATACTTAGTGAATTTGGCATACAACTGATGGTCTCGCAAGGTCTAAAGTACAACTCTAAGTTGCTCATGCTCCTCTCTACTCCTTGAGTAAATCAGAATATCATCGATGAACACAATCACAAATGAGTCCAAGTAGGCACTGAACACATGGTTCATCAACTCCATAAATGTTGTTGGGGCATTAGTCAACCCAAAAGACATGACTAGGAACTTATAATGGTCGTATTGAGTCCTAAATGTAGTCTTTGAGATGTCCTCAGCCCTAATCCTCAACTGGTGATAACCGAACCTCAAGTCTATCTTAGAGATCACCGTTGCACCCTGTAGCTGGTCAAACAAGTCATTAATACGCGGCATCGGATATCTGTTCTTAACTGTCACCTTATTCAACTCCCTATAGTCAATACACATACGCATAGACCAATTCTTCTTTATCACAAACAGAATCGGATCACCCCATGGTGACACACTAGGACTGATGAACCCTCTACTCAACAGATCCTGTAGCTGATCCTTAAGCTCTCTCAACTCAGCAGGTTCTATCCGATATGGCAGAATAGAAATGGGCTTGGTGCCCGACTCAACATTGATACCAAAATCAATGTCACGATCAGGAGGAAGACCCGGAAGATCAGAAGGAAACATATCCGAATACTCACACCCATAGGAACTGACTCAAAAAGAGGTGTGATGGGACTATTATCATGGGCATAGGCAAGATAGGCTAAGCACCCCTTCCCAACCAACCGCTGGGCGCTCAGGAAGGATATAACTCCCCTCGGCATATGGCTATCGGCTCCCTTTCATATAATAGAAGGGATACCAGGCATCCAAAGAGTAACACTTTTGGCAAAGCAATCGAAGACTGCATGACAAGGAGACAACCAATCCATGCCCAAGATCACATCAAAATCAACCATATGAAGTACAACCAAGTCTACCTACATATCGTACCCCAATATAGTCTCCACACAAGCCCGATACACCTGATCCACTACTAAAATGTCTCCAACTAGGGTAGATACACGCAAGGGCGCATGCAAAGACTCACAAACAGACTCCAGTCGAGTATCATAATAAGCAGATACATATAAGAATGTAGATCCTGGATTAAACAAAGCAGAAGCAGACTGATGACCAATGGAGATCGTACCTATGATCATAGCATCTGAAGCCTCGACCTTTGTCTGGCCCAAAACTGCATACATGTGGCTTCGACCACCACGACGCCTGACTTACTAGACTGAGGACCACCTCTAGTACCTTGGGGACCACCCCTACTACCCTGTGAACCACCTCTAGCTGGGGGTGCTAAAGCCTTGGAGGCCTGAACTAATTAATCATGTAGCCTAGGGTGCTGTGCTGATGGACACTCTCTAGCAAAGTGGCCTATCTCTCCACACTCATAACAACCCCGGCTAAACGTACTCCGCTGTGAAGACCCAGATGAATCAGAATGACCATCATAACCTGTGGACCCTGAATGAGCATCTCGTGGAGTAGGAATAATACTCTGACTACTCTGACCCTTGGAAGTCTGTAATGCTGCCTAAACAGGCTGACTCAGTTGGAAGTGCTACTGGTGCTGACCTCTACCATAGTAGCCTCTACCACAGGCCTGTGAACCTCTAAAACTGCCTGATGACGGGGACTTTCATCGCTGCCCTCCTTGGGCCTCGTGAAGAACACCGTCAATATTGCGGGCATGATCTACTACCTCCTTAAAAGACTGACCTGATGCTACCATACCATTTGTAGCCAAGCAAAGCTGCAAAGTCAAACCTCAAACAAAATGGCGCACCCTTTCGTGCTCGATGGACAGAATCATAGTGGCGTGTCTGGACAACTGGTGGAAGCGAACCTCATACTCAGACATAGTTATGCAGCCCTATTTTAACTCAGAGAACTGCTCCATCAACCGCTCTCTCATGCTACGCGGTACATACTTCTCCAAAAAAGTTGTGGAGAACTGAGCCCAAGTAAGCGGAGGTGACCCGGCTGGTCTGTAAGATACATATGACCTTCACCACTGTTTCGATGGACTATCTAGCTAAAATGTGATGTAATCTGCCCCATGTGACTCAACTAACCCCAGATTATGCAATCCCTCCTGGCAGCTAGTCAGAAACGCATGTGCATCCTCCCTAGAAGCACCCGAAAACCTCAGAGGACCCAATCTAAGAAACCTACCGAGTATCTTCTGCTCCTCAGAAGACATAATGGCCCGGCGGGAATAGGTGGAGCAACTGTAGGAACTGATAATACCTCCAATTTGGGAGCCACAATAGCAGGCTACACTCCTAAACCCTGTGTTATCGCCAGAGATGAAGTCTGACCCTCATCTCTAACTTGAGAACTAATCGGAGTGGCCAGTGAAGCTGCTGGTAGAGTCATACCCTCAAGGAACCCCAATAACGAACCAAAGTATCCTGCAGTACTAGAGTAGCCACGAAACCTGTCGGATACTGGGCTGGCCCTACATGCTCTAGCTCATACCGTACCTCATCAACTCTAACCTCAGGCTTTGGTGATAGTAGTCTAACCCGGGCCTGAGCTGGCATCGCAGCCCATGCCCTACCTCGACCTCTAGATCGACCTCTACCTCGTCCCCTAGCTAGGGCTCTAACTGCAGATGTAGGGGCCTCGTTCTTACCCACTGTAGTTCTCGTCTGAACCATCTGAGAAAGAGTGAAACAAAGATACTTAAAAGTTGAATAAGCCAAGAATGCACGACAAGGAATCAAACAAGATGAAACATTTCCTAGGAATGTCCTATAACCTCTCACAGATTGGATACATATGTCATTGTATCGATCCATGAGACTCTACTAGATACTTTGCTCTTGTACTCGCAATACCGGTGAACCTAGAGCTCTGATACCACTCTGTCATGACCCAAAAGCGGGCTATGATGGCTCCTACATAACCCCCAGTAGGCAAGCTAAACCCAATGATGCGGAAGATTATAAAACAATTGAAGTAAGGAAAAGTGGAAGATATAAATGAAAAAGATAGGGCCAATAACATATATACATACCACCGTACTAAATATACAAAAGATGGCCCTAAAGTGACCAAAGAGATAACAAACACACTAGAACCAACCCGGACCTGGTGTCACTAGTACAAGAGTGACTAAGGTAAGGAGTAGCTATACAACAGACTCTGTCTATCCAAAATATAAAATATAGACAGAATATACAAGATGGAAAGCATGTAAAGTATCCAAGGCGCCGAGAGCTCACCGCGATACGAACTGCAACAGGCCTCGAATGAAGGAAGGATCAGTGAGGCTGGCTTGTACTAGGTGCTGCATCAGAAAAAAAGATACAGAGTGTAGTATGAGTACCAAGACAACGGGTACCCAGTAGACATCATAGGCCGATCGAGCGTAGAAAGATAATATATAAATATAAATTATGGGAAGCAGCTAAATACAGGGATCCACCTAAATCTAGTTATAAAGCTGAAAATTGAAACAACCAAACCAATAAAGGTGAAGTAATAACAAAATCAAACCCAAATCAACCGACAATCCAAAAGCACCAAGGCCAATACAATGCAATGGAACAATGATATAATGTATGAATGCATAATAATATAAACCCGGAATACCGCATCGGGCGCCCGGAATACCGCATCGTACTATGCATATATATATATATATATATATATATATATATATATATGTATAGGTAGATGGAAAGTAAAACCTGGAATAATGCATCGGGAGTCCGGAATACCGCATCGGGCTATGCATATATATATGTACGTAAATGGAAAGTAAAATCCAAAATAATGCATTGGGGGCTCGGAATACCGCATCGGACTATAAGTATATGCATAAAATAGTATTTTCTCTTCTTCCTTCCAAAATCCGTAGTAAAATCCAATATAATTTAATTCAAATCCAAAAATTATCGTAGTCGTACTAAACCTCATTTTGAACCAAAAACCTTAAAAAAATACTTCCTTTCTGTGTCAATAATATGCAATGCAGTATGAGCATGAAATATCCATATCTAAAGAAAACTACGGACAACAAGGCAAAATAGGGCAAAATACCCTCCAAACTAAGAGAACTGACTTGGATCTCCGTTCAAATCTAAGCTATGGCCTAGGTCCCACAGTTACACACAACGGTAGAATAAAACGGATAAAATAAGAAAGTAAAAGCAAAAATCACAAGGAATCTCTACTCTACCTCTAGAACCTCCTAAAGGCAAACTAGAGACCACGCTAGACACAATGATAGTACAAGCTTCTAGGCTAAGGATAGACATAATAATTCTAAACTATACTCCGAAATGGCCAATTTAAAGCAATAAACATGATTTAAGCCTAAGTTTACCTAAAGTCCAACCTTACATTCCAGTAACATATAAATATATAGAATCTAACTAAACTCGGTCTAGAAAGTAAATCGTAACCTACCTGGGATGATGGAATGGTAGTCCGAGTCTGGACGTAGTTGTCAGACTAGTGTTAAGAGTAACTTGGGAAGTCTTAGAGATAAGTGTGACTTGTGAAGTCCTAGGTGTCATGGTGTAGAGTTTCCAAGGGGTGGAGTTGGCAGCGGAACAGGGTAGGAAGGCTTGGGACAGAACGTATAAGCTCTGAGTATTAATATCGAGGTGGTAAAAGTGGATGTTGGAGGAATGTATTATTGTAAATTATTGCATATTTTCTCTTGATTTCTAATATGATGGTATGTATTAGATTCGGATCGACCGATGATGCCTGCCAGTACGTGTTGTTTGTACGGATACTACTCTTGCTATATATTTTTGGTATAGTTTAGTTGCAGGATCAGTGATGTTTTATAGGTACAAGACGATGGCGATCTCCAACAGCTTCTACTCTTCGTTTCTATGGTGGAAGCTGTGTCTTCTTTTGTACTTGTAATTCTCTTTTAGAGCTCTTGTACCTGTTTAAACTAGTTCCTAGGGATGGTTGTTTTCAAGTTGTAAATGGTTCTACTGTTATGAACACTGTAAATGTTTTCTTGTATTAAAAGGGCTACCTCCTTATGTTTTACTTTATTTTTTCGTATTTACCTATTGGATCAGGTGATAAGGGTTCTCCTATCTAGGTGCTTAGAATAGGTGCCCGCACAGTCCGATAGTTGGGTCGTGATATTTATTTTGTTTCATAATTTTTCATTTTTTTTATTTATTTAAATTATTTGAGTTTATATTTTACAATGTTATTTGTGTTTTTGTGACATTCTAGTAAAAAAAGACAACTGAAAATAATAACAACATAACCTCATTATCTTATATAACAAAATATAAACGATTCAAAGATTCATATATGCTTAATAACTACCTTGTGACAGGGGTGTGGGGTTTAATATTTGAGGTTTGGAGTTTACTAGATATTTTTATTTGCGTTGGTTTATTATAGAATCAATTGAGATTTATTTTGTTTCATAATTTCTCATTTTTTTTTGATTTATTTAAATTATTTGAGTTTACATTTTACAGTGTTATTTGTATTTTTATGACATTCTTGTCAGTAAAAAAAAATTAACTGAACGTAATAACAACATAACCTCTTTATCTTATATAACAAAATATAAGTGAGCTTTCATCTATAAAAACTCAAATTTCATTGCTTTTACAAATAAATTTTTTGCAAGAAATTACATAAAAAAATTAGTCTATAAAAGAATAAGAGGAGGGTGATCAAATCATCAGACTCTTTCCGAGACTTTCAAGAATTACATGCAAAAAATATACAATCTCATAAATGTGCATTTTCATCCACTGTATATCCTCTTCATGCCCCCTAAAGAGATATCTTGTGTCATTTTTCAAGAGGAGTATGCCGGATGAAGGGCGCTGATGAAAGTGATGATGATGGTGTTGTGGTCGAGCTTACATCATTCACCTCATTTTCTTTTATTGAGTGACATGGTGGGTCATTATCTTTAAGGACTTTTCTCCTCTCGTTTTTACCATTTTTTGTGATCAACATGCAAACATAATATTATTGATCAAGTACGATATAAAAATAATAATAATCAACGACAAGTCTAGTAATAAACCATGATAAATTTGCAAAAATAGAAACAAAAAAAAGTACTATCAAAATAATTAAAATAATTAAAATAACACATATTTCGATAAAAAATAGGCTAAAATTTTAAATTTATTAATAGACCAAGAAGAAATTGCAAAACAGAAACAGAAAAAAACACGATCAAAACAAGCAAAATAAGTAGATATAACATAAATTTTGACTAAAAAACAAATTAAAGTTTCAAAAAATTGAAAAAACTCAAAACATGATAAACATTAGGATTTATCAATAGATCCAAAAAAATCAAGAGACCTAAAAAATAAGAACGTTTGTCTGATTTTTTTTTTATCATTATGAAGCTCAAAATGCTTGGACTCCGAAAATAATATTTCTGATAACGATGAATGAAGAACTTTAAGCTTGGGGGAAAGAGAAATTGAATGAAAAATTTAAAAATTTGAAGAGAAGAGAGTGAAAAAGAAGAAGGAGAGAAAAGTCAAAAAAGTGGGTTTTATGTGGAGTCGAAGGGCCGCTTTATAACTTTTAAAAGTTTGGGGCATGTTTTAAGTTTATTATAATATATTTGAGTTTTCATCCAGCCTCATTAAATATAAGGAAAAGGGTCAAAAATACCCTTCAACTTTAAAAAATTGGCTAACTTTACCCTCTGTCAAACTATGTGGTCATATTTATCCTTGTCGTTAACAAAATTATCATCTATACCCCTACATGGATGAAAAAGCCCAAATTGGCTTCTTCCTTTTCACCATTTTAGCTCAGCAATGCAAACTATTAAAGCTTCTTCCTTTTCACCATTTTAGCTCAATTTGAACTCAACCAGTTCATTTTCCAAAACCATATTTGAGAAATCCAACTTGTATATTCAACAAAAAAATGAAAACGCCATTTCTTATTTCCCTCAATTCAGAGAATAGTTACAAACAAGGGAATATCACCCAAAGGACAAAAGCCATCAAACTCATTCTTAGAAGACTCCCGGACAAGTTTAACTAACTTGGAAGCAACTTGGGCTGTTTCTACGTCCGTTGGGGCACAAGTAACAGTTCTACTCTTCATTCGCAGCAGCATAACGAGCATTACACTTAGTGTCCTAGTCTTTCCAGTACCAGGTGGACCACAAATAAGTTCAACAGAAGCCTTGTGGTGACATTTCACGGAGGCAAGACATGTAAAGATAGCATTAGCCTGGGAATCGTTCAACTTGGACAACAGATTACATGCAACTTCTCCAACCGATCCATTACCAGTGGATGCAGAACAAACATCACATTTTTTGATGAATATACAAGTTGGATTTCTCAAATATGGTTTTGGAAAATGAACTGGTTGAGTTCAAGTTGAGCTAAAATGGTGAAAAGAAAGAAGCTTTGATAATTTGCATTGCTGAATCTTGAAATTGGTTACGTGTGGGAGGGAGTATATTTGTTTGGGTTGTTTACTTAGATGGATTTTTTAAATTTAAAATTGGGTATTTAAGCCAATTTGAGGTTTTTCATCCATGTAGGAGTATAGATGATAACTTTGTTAACGGTAAGGGTAAATATGACCACATAGTTTGATGGAGGGTAAAGTTAGCCAATTTTTTAAAGTTTAAGGGTATTTTTGACCCTTTTCCCTATATTTAATGAGGCTGGATGAAAACTCAAATATATTTTAATAAACTTAAAACATGCCCCAAACTTTTAAAAGTTATAAAGCAGCCTTTCGACTCCACATAAATCCCACCTTTTTGACTTTTCTCAACCTAAACCTTAAAAATAAGAGGCAAGGACACAAATGACCAGTTGGCCGAAACAAATCCCACCAAATGGCCAAGAGATTAAAAATCCACTCTTTAGCCAATTCGTCAGTGCTAGTGTCGCTATACATATTCAATACAACAATGATACAATATATATATATATATATATATATATATATATATATATATATATTTTATATAACAACAATGCATTTTCTATACATATCCTATACAGATACATATTCTATACAACAATGATACAATTTCTATACATATCCTATACAAATACATATTTTATACACCAATTATACTATTTCTATACACATCTTATACAATTTCTATAAAAAATTAAAAATGATCAACTAGTGAAATTAAATTAGCCGAGTGGCTATATAATGAGTTAAGTTTGAAATGATCATTTTTGATGAAATTTGTTTGGCCGAGTGGTCATGGGATGTCCTTTCCCTAAAAATAAAACAAAAAATATATTGAATGGCCTATCACCGATTAAAGTGGAACAATGACCTTTTTGCCAAATCTTGTCTTGTTATTCGGCAAAGGACAAGAATCTTGAGGGCCCCTTTAAAAAAGTAGGTTAACAACATAACGAAATTAACTTTAATTTCCTTATCTCCCCTATATGTATACTTACTGAACCTTCACTTTTCAGCTCATCACCACATTGTTTTCCACGCCCGGCATTGCTCGGAAATGGGGTCTTGGAATGAATGGGTTGAGCAGACACTTGAGAAACTGGAGTCCCGTAAACTCCTCCGTTCAATTAGGCCAATTCATCTCTCCGACAACGACGATACAAACACAGATGAGTTTGAATGTTTCGATGGATTGCGCCAATGGGATAGAGCCTCTGTCCAAGTTAAGATTTCAGAGACCACATTCCACAAATGGCTTCAAGATATCCCCTCTCCTGGTATCCCTTTTCTCCTTTCTTTTTGTAATGTAAGATGAGTTCAACTTATGTTTGTCTAAGTTGCAGCTTCACCCTGATGCATGTTGGGTAGCTTACGAGGCTGCAACCCCTGTTTTGTCTCTGTAATTGGACTTGATTCTTGCTTATTTGAGCCTTTTTATCCGAATGCAGTCTTAAGTTTTAGTATCTAATTATCGTGCTTTAGTCAATCTCATTGTATGAATTCCTTTAAAATGCAATGAATAATGTGATATAACGTTATTGGTGGAAGAGGCACCCATTAAGCAAAATACTTCCATAAACTTTTAAATGTAAAGGGGGACAGGAATATTGTGTTGGGTGACTTAGTACACTCCGAGAGATGTCGAGATTTTGGTTATTATAATTTGTAGGTGTATAAAGTTTGAGGAGGTCAAGGGGGTGATTCATAAGATGAGAAGGGGAAGAGTTGTCGGGTCAGATGAGATTCCTATGGATTTTTGGAAGAGCGCAGACAAAGTAGGTATTGAGTCATCAAAAATTGACCCATAATCAAAACTGCAGTTTCATTGAAAAATTGGGTTACCCACAACCCAAGGGTAAAGGGTCTTCTACCTCGAATTTCATCAAAAATCGACCCATATCACCCTTCAAATCCCCAATTTTCATACGATTGAATTTGGGATTAAAAGCCCTAATTTCCAACTCAAAACATGAATTAAATTGCTATAAACCACATGGAATCATGAATACTTGATAAAAGGAAGGTTAGATTCTTACCCCCTGCGATGAATCTTGAAAGTCCCCTCAAACAACTCTCCAGTCCGAGGTCTAGAGCTCAAATTATGCTTTGAAATATGAAATTCCGATTTGGGAAATATTTAAGAACATATCATTGCTAATGTGTCTGGGCCCTCGCAAACGCGACCTAAATCCTCTTGATCACTTATAACAACCCGACCCCTTCCCTACGCGATCGTCTGCAAACCCTCGCGGCCGAGATGGTCTCTGGCCCTGGCCTCTCTTTGTGATCGCGACCCCTACTCCCGCAACCATGAAGGGTAATACCCTGCACTAACACTAGAAAAATCTGGTGCCTCCCAATATCCGTTTTAGTGCTCGAAACTCACCCGAAGCCCTCGTGATGCAAACCAACATGCAAATCACCTCGAAAACACCCTACAAATCTGTTGGAACACTCAAAACGCTGATCCGAGGTCATCTAGGCGCATATTTGACCGTGGTCAACTCTTAATCTTCAAATTGACTAGTATGCAATTTTAAGCGTTCGAAACACTCCCGAGCCCCTCAGGACTTGTCCAAACCACCCACCAAAGTCAAAATCACCATTCGAACCTATAGGACCTTCTGAACCTCAATTCCGAGCTTGTTTACCCCAAATGTTGACTTTGGTCAACCAATATTTTTTTTCTCAAAGTCTCTAGTTTTGGTTTTTCTTCTCCGATACGCATTCGATTGCCTCATGAACCATGCCACCCGTCCCCACAAGTCGCAATTCACATTTTAAGCCTACGGGAAGTGTCATTTAGGGGAAAAGGGTCTTAATACTCAAAACGACGACCGGACATTACAGAGAGGTTGACAGTGATAGGTCTAAGAAGAGGTAGAGATAGAACAACAACAACAACAACAACAACATACCCAGTGTATTCCCACAGCGTGGGGTCTGGGGAGGGTAGAGTGTACGCAGTCCGTACCACTACCTCAGAGGTGAGGTAGAGAGGCTGTTTCAGATAGACCCCCGGCTCAAGACAAAAACAGTCTACAAATAGGCTAAAAAGGACGTAACAAAGATACAGGATAAAAATACATGATAAAACTACAAGAGACGATAGGAAGTAATATGTAGTAACAAACAACAGACAGAAACAGAGCACTGCCACAAAATACTACCACGAGGAATCCAAGAACAAGAAACTATAAGCGTAGCACTACGATTACTAGTCGGGACAATAAGGAAAAACACTCCTACCTACTAGCCTACACACACTTCTACCTACTACTCTTCTACCCTAATCCGCGTCCTCCACACCTTCCTATCTAGGGTCATGTCCTCAGTAAGCTGCAACTGCGCCATGTCCTGTCGAATCACCTCTCCCCAATACTTTTTCGGTCTACCTCGTCCTCTCCTGTAACCATCCATAGCCAACCTCTCACACCTCCGCACTGGAGCATCCGTGCCTCTCTTCCTCACATGTCCGAACCATCTCAACCTCGCTTCCCGCATCTTATCTTCCACCGACGCCACACCCCCCTTAACTCGGATATCCTCATTCCTAATCCTATCTCTCCTAGTAAACCCGCACATCCATCGCAACATCCTCATCTCCGCCACCTTCATCTTTTGAATATGGGAGTTCTTTACTGGCCAACACTCTACTCCATACAACAAAGCTGGTCGGATTTTTGAATATGGGAGATATGATTAGACATGAAATGTACATCTTCAGCTCACTAAGGATATGACTCTAGATAGGAAAGCATGGAGGTCGAGGATCAGGGTAGAGGGTTAGTAGGTAGTTGAGCGATTTCTTTCTTTCTTGTGCGAGAGCTTGGTTCTAGCTTAGAGCACCTCGTTTGCTCGATACTTATCAGTATCATTGTTATTGTTATTCTATTACTATCTTATCCTTCCAATTGTATTACTATTGTTGTTGTTAAGTACTTTTCTTTTCTACGGTATTTTCACCATAGAATTTACTCTTGCATTTGTCAAACGGCTCAAACCTGTTTTTGAAAACACTTTTCTGAGCCAAGGGTCTATTGGAAACAACCTCTCTACCTCACACAAGATAGGGTTAAGGTCTGCGTACTCCTCAACCCCACTTGTGGGATTACACTGGGTATATTGTTGTTATTGTTGCTGAATAAAGTGTTATAACGGTCTCTCTTCTACTTCATTCTCAAGAGAATATGCATCAGTTTATTTGCACTCTGTTATATGAGGCATTATCTCTAATAGCAGTGAATTCACCTTCAACAGAACAAAGTGAATTTTCCGGTGGTCTTATGTAAGTTTCCGGCGAGTGTGACTTTTAAAGAAAAAAATGAATAGTTCAATGACTTCTTTGATTCAAAACAAAGAAAAGTGACTCTAGTAGATAAATTCATCAAGTTGAGTGACCACTTGAGAAATTTTCTAGACAGTTGTGATAGTCATGCAGGAATGGAATTGTATCTAAATGTTTTGGGGCGTCAACATGAATAATTGTCTTATAAATTGGTATGGAGAGAGTGGTAGCTTCATTTACCTCCTAATTGCATCACTCGTGCATGCTAGTTCAAACAACAATGCTGTATGATGCTACCTAAAGAAAAGCTACAAGTTTTACCAAAAAGAAATATTTTGCGACACTGCGACGCTATAGTCTCTTGTATGAGTTATCATAACAGGCTGAAATGTTGTACTCATCACACTTTTTTAATCAATTATAGGAGATGACCTTGGTGGTAGTGGCGTAGCTCATACTGAAGCAGGGGCAAGTGCTGGAAGATTCAGAAAGTTAATTCTATTTTCCGGAAATGATTATCTGGGCTTGAGTTCCCATCCCACAGTTATCAAGGCTGCAACACAGGCATTCTATTAACGCCTCTTCAGCATTTCGTTTATTAATGAATTCTTGTAATGCTATCATGTCCCATTGGCTAAATTTGTTCTGACTGTTGTATACAGGCAGTCCAAAAGCATGGAATGGGTCCAAGAGGTTCTGCACTAGTATGTGGTTATACGAATTATCATAGATTGTTAGAGTCATCCCTGGCAGAGTTGAAAAGCAAGGAGGTATTATCTTTTTCATTAGTCAACCATTCGAGGTTATAATTTGATTTTGGTGAACTTGCTTAGTTGGGAGATTATCTATCAGTAAGGACATAATAAAATGCAGGAGCCTGTAATGCGTTAGGACCTCCCTTATTCTCCTTTTTATCTTTTCCTTCTAGCATTAGGGCAATAACTTAGGGATTTTAATAATGAGCAAGGGAACTCAGAAGCTCTTTCATTATTTTTTTTGACTCACTGATATTAGAGTACCTTGTGTTTGGACAAGAAGATGGAGGACTACTCCCAGAAGAATTTGTAAAAGAGATATAAGTGCATGTTCTTTTCTTCCTGTTTATGTTCTCAACTCCCTGCCCCCCCCAAACCACACACACAAAGAAAGCATAAAAAAAGAAAACTGCCATTTTACCAAATTGTTTCTGATGTCTTGTACACCACAGAAAGCAACTTGCGTGTTTATTATTTATTTGATAAAGACAATTTTATGTTTATTAAACTAGGTTCTCACACCTAGCTGCAAATCTCCTTAAATAAGGGACCAATTGTCACTTATGTGATGACAATGAACGATTAAATCATATCATCTATTCTTATACCACTTGGATGCTGTAGTAAATATTTCAAAGTTCCATAATCATCATCTAGGACTCTACATAGTATTAAGATGAGTGGATATATCTTTCAAATTTATGGAATGTTTTTAACTAGCAATGGTTCTAAATTGGGATTATTATCCAAAAACTGATACACTTACAGGGAATGACTGATGCTTACTCTCTCTGATTTTACATATTAGGATTGCCTTCTTTGTCCCACAGGCTTTTCAGCCAATATGGCCTTTATGACAGCTGTAGGCAATGTTAGTCTGCTCCTAGCAAAAGGCAGTCAACCTTCACTAGATGAAAGAGTTGCTGTTTTTTCCGATGCCCTGAATCACGCATCAATCATTGATGGTATACGTCTAGCTGAGAAACAAAAAAGCGTAGCTGCTTTTGTCTATCAGCACTGTGATATGCACCATCTTAATGAGTTATTGTATGTTATTCTTCATTTGGTTTTCTACTTACGGTGGATGTTATTCTGTTCTTCATTTGTATATATTTGTGTTTTAACAGAACAAATTGCTCAATGAAGAAAAAAGTTGTCATTACTGACAGGTTAGTCATGATTGAAAGTTTCAGTTGTTATCAACTTCATCTGCACTGTCATGATCCAAGAAATCCTGAGGCGGAAGGAAGAAAAAGAAGGAAAAAAAATGAAAAAGATCAAATGACTGGGCATCAATCAATTTTATAAAGACCACACAGAAGTGCATTTTTTAAATGTAGTTACTTGTATGATCTTTTAGCTGTGCAAAGATGGATAAGTGGCAGATAAACAGAAATAGCGGGAGCATTTACTATAATTAGTTTCTGGGAATTTAAAACCCGAAGTAAAAAGCAACATACCTTGGTGTTGTGCGTCCTTCAATAGCCCGAATGGGGATAGGCCCGGAAAAGGCATTTCCCCTTATAAATTCTTTTGCAAGCACTTGATATTGTCCTTGTTACCAGCTTGTTTAGTATGGATGGAGACTTTGCACCACTGGTTGAGCTTGTGAAACTCCGTAAGAAGCATGGATTTTTGTTGGCAATTGATGATGTAAGTCTTTAAGCTTCTAGTAAAGAAAGTCATATTTATCTTATTTTGTTCCTCAAAATTTTGCTTTGGCTCTAATACCAATTTTTCTCCTTCGATGAGTATCCATTGCGTGTCTTCATTGGGAAGATAGCACTAATGAAAAAATTCCAAAGAATTATAGTATCCATGTTCATTTACTTTCCTTGAGTTCTTCTGTCTCTTGAGTCTTGACATTTCGTCCTTAATATAATAGTTTATTGCTTACAAAGTTTATTCTTACTTATTGCTGAACTGATTCGACTATGATATGTGTAATTATTATGAGAACTTTTGTTCTTTATTCCCCACAACTTTCTAGGCTCATGCAACATTTGTTTGTGGCAAAACCGGTGGTGGTGCAGCAGAGTTGTTCAACTGCACAAGTGATGTCGACATTAGCATTGGTACTCTGAGTAAGGCAGCAGGTTGTCATGGTGGATACATAGCAAGCAGGTACTGTAAAATAATAGTAAAATGTATCTCTCTGTGTGTGTGCCTGCGTGTATATTATGTGTATACACAGACAGATTCTTTTTTATTTTACTTCACTGAAGACTGCATGGGCTCTTAAGTCTAGTCCTCTTTTGATTAATTTTAGAAGAACACAAATTTTCAGTTTAGGAGCACTACTTTTTTATTTACTGCTGTGAGTTTTAAGATTGAAACAACTTGACAGTTGAACAGCATTTGGAGCAAGTCTCCTTTCATTAATCAGAAACTTGAAGTAGACTTGTAAACAAGACCCATTTTACTTGCCTTTCTTTATGTGGATCACACAGAAGTTATTTGGGTTCTGGATTTTGGCCTCTTAAGTTCAAGTTGAAATTCTTGTCCACAAAAGTGCTTTCTTTTCCTTTTGCTTTCAGCTGCTTATTTTATTGCACATGGAGTTCTTTCAACAACAGCAGGACATGAAGTAGTACTGAACATGTCAATTATAGATCAACCCTCTATATTCTATGGAAGTCAAATTCCTTAATAATACTGAAATATTTGACCTTGATGCACAACTTAGCTAGTGAATTTACTGTTATTTTCAATCAGAAATGTTGTTTACTCTTCTTCTCTTTTTTTGGGGGTCGAAATGCTAAATGAACAGCAAGAAATGGAAGCAATTGATACAGTCCAGGGGCCGCTCTTTCATATTTTCAACATCAACCCCAGTGCCCATAACTGCTGCTGCACATGGTAAATCTACCAAGTTGAATGGTGATTTTCATTATTGCTCTTATCACTTTAAACAAGATTTTAGTGTTTCTAGTTCCAGAGTTACACAAGTTCTTTTTTTCTTATTCTACAACAACAAGTACCCAGTATAATCTCACAAAGTGGTGTCTGGGCAGGGTAGAATGTACGCAGACCTTACCATTACCTCAGAGGTAGAGAGGTTGTTTCTGATAGACCCTCAGCTCAAGGGAAAAATAGTCTAAAGCAGTCGAGAAAAGGAAGTAATAGAATTACAAGAAATAGAATGTAGTAACAAAACAACAGATATTAATAGGACAATAACTACAACAAAATGATATGATAATTGAAGTACAAGAAACAACAAATAATCGCAAAAATCGAAGGACAAGAAACTACAGGAGCAAACTACAACTACTAGTGTGGACAGATAACAAGACAATGCACTGCTACCTACTAACCTTCTACCCTAATCTGTGTCCTCCACAACCTCCTATCTACTTGGAAAAAATAATGCAAAACAGTGAACAAGATATATTAAGAAATATGAGGAGCAGAAAACCTGAACCAGGTAGAAGCTGAGACTGGCACACAGTTTTCCTCCTTTGCATTTTGTGGCTTACTTTTTTTTCTTCTCTTATAAAAAAATGTGGTTTACCAGTACACTGTTAATGGTATGACTTATGCAGCAGCTGTTGTTGTGGCAAAAAAAGAAATGTGGCGTAGAAGAGCTATATGGAACAGGGTTCAGGATTTCCGTGATCTGACGGGAATTCCCATTACAAGTCCCATCATTTCCCTTATAGTGGGAAGTGAAGCGACAGCCTTGCAAGCTAGCAGGTTTCCCTCCATCTTTTGAGCATCTGTTGGTTCGTTTGTCTCTCTATTTTAGTCTTTTCCTAAATATCCCATCGTTACTAAGCAGGTATCTTTTGGAATTTGGCTTCCACATAACTGCAATAAGACCTCCAACAGTGGCCCCTAACTCATGCAGGTTTGTTGCTTTCGTATCACTTTCCGGAGTTTATAGTGATTGCTGTTGTTTTTTGTAATAGCATCCTCGTCATGGCAATTTTTGTTGCTTCATTTTCTGTTAATTTGCTCTCCTGATTGCTTCATGTAGAACTTTAGGCTCTTTTCTTGCATTAGTTCTGCTTAAGGAACTTCTGATGTAGCTATCCTAACTTATACATGTGATATAAGCTCTTTGGCTGGTTCTTTTTACCTTGCCTTCACCCTCTAGCGGAGGAGATAGATTTTACAAAATGGAGGGTGTGCTGTCACTTGGCTATGAGCGACGAATCTTACACCTTCCACGAACCAGCCATAACAGTTACTTTTGAGTGGGCTGAAGTATAAAATGGATGGTTAATAATATGTGAAGGCATCAAAGGCACTACCATGTCCCTTTCTTGGAAATTCCGACCTAATAATGTATAGCAATGACTTCCATTTGTTTGCCTGCAAGTTAGTACATCAGTAGTGTGGGTAATTTAAAGCAGCTATGAAGGTTTGCTCATGTTTAATCAAACATGGTTGAAATTCGAAAGCTTGTGTTTTAGTGTAAAACTGTTTTAGGTGGCCATTTTCAGGATACTATCAAAACCTTGATCCCTACTGCGCCTAGGAACATGTATATGTATATTCATATTAATTTAATTCCGTGGTCCTTTATTTCAGGTTACGGATAACTCTGAGTGCAGCTCACACATTAGATGATGTAAGAAATCTCACAGCTGCGCTGTCTCAATGTGTCAACTTCAGCGAGATAGGATTCTACTGCACGACCTGGAATGCCCGCCTTTAGCTACTTGTCTTAGATAATATTTTTATGCAGTGGTAAGAACTGTAGTGCTTTAGAACCCAATTGATCAAAGATAGTGTATTCTTTTCTACGCACAACCCATGCAATTAGCCGTTGATGGAATCCCATAGTTAATTAGAATTCTTCAAGTGTAAATTAAGCTTAGATTTCAAAGCTTGGTTTCATTCCTTCACTTCAAAATCAGCATCAGTGTGTCAACAGTTTTGTTTAAGGATAAACTACATAATTAATCAAACATCCTTACCATAACTACATAATATCCCATTACTTTAAAATAATTACATATATCTCACTAGATTGTATTTTTCATACCAAAACGTGTATCCCAACATACTTCTATTACTTCGCCCCAAATCACTCCTTCCCTCAAATATCTCCAGCTTCTCCCTCAAATCTCTCTCACTAATCAAAATTTTCACAGATTTTATCTCGATATTTTGCTTCCACAAACTTTCATCGTCATCTCCAGTAGAGGAGGGAAAATTCATCGAAGCGGACAGTGGTGAAGTTGTCCAGGCCAAATAGTGGTGGCGCCACCGCCGTACACGATGGCAAGAATGGTGACAGATTCACCCGGGCTTGATTCCGCCATTGAAGAAACCTTTTAAGAGTTTTTTTTTCAAGATTCTCGGATTTTCAGACACCCATTAACAACATACTTTCATGGATAGCATTCAATCAAACCTTTTTGGGCAAAATCCAAAAACTCCCTTTTCAGATTTACCCATTAATTTTGAATGGGAAGAAGAATCCTTGGATCAAGAAACTACAGTATCTGCTAAGGAAAAGGACACAAAATCAGAATGCAGAAAGTAGTCCTAGGAACACATTGCTGTCTAGGAACAATGAAGTGCCTTCTCCGACCTTTGTTCCGGCTGTTAGAGACTTTGAAGAAGAAGACTTTGCTGAAAATAGATCCAAATTTAGAAACGATCAAGTCAAAATGAATGAATTGCACAAAAATTTGAAATCAAGAACAAGGGACTCAAACCCAGATGTTATTTTCCAGTGTTACCAACTTGTTACCATGTATCCAGTGTTATTTTCCATGTATCCAAGTATACATATATCTATCTGAGTTGTAAATGTGTAACTTTTGTAAATTTAAAGTTTCAAATCAAAACAAAGCAATATGTATCCAGGGATAACATTGTAAGCAAATCTTGTGTTACATGTATCCAAGAGTAATTTATGTTAACATGTATCCCAATACTACTGCAAGCTGCTATTTGAGATGTTGGTAACATGTATCCTTAACACTGTTACAATGTATCCAAGCTTACAAACTTGTATCCAATATTAACATGTATCCAAGTATACCTATATCTATTTGTTGTTTAGATGGGTATCCTTAGATATTGGGAAGTATCCTTAACACTGTTATAATGTATCCAAGCTTATAATCTTGGATACAGTGTTAACAGTGTATCCAAGTATACCTATTGTTGTTTGCTGTTTAAATGTGTATCCTTAGATATTTGAGATCTATTATTACATGTATCCTGTATAATGGAGTTACTTGCTGGTTTGATGTGTATCCAAGTAATTTTAAATTGAAATTTGAATTCTCCAGTTGTTTGTGGAGATGAGGATACTGCAGATTTACTCCTCATTAATTGTAAATCTGTTATTTCCTTTTAAAGTGCCCTAATAGTGATAGATTTACAATTAATGATTTACTCCTCATTGATTGTAAATATTTTATTTCCTTTTAAAGCGCCATAATAGAAACAGATTTACCATTAATGAAGAGGTTATATGTATCCAGGATACACGAAAATACAAAGGATACACGCCTTTCTTTTTTTAAACTACCGGGGAAAATATAATATTTTAAAATAGTGGGATAAAACGTAATTAGGGACCAAACTACTGTGTTTTATGTTGTTTACACTTTGTTTAATTCGAGCGATACTAGGCACGAGACACACACCAAATTGGTATTATTCGAGCATGAGATCATGCCAATCGTTACTCAATAATGATGATAGACAATTAATAGGCTTTATGACTTTATATTTGTCCCTCGATATGTAAGTTCACAAAGTTGTTAAGCTTTTACTTCTTGAGTGTTCTAAATTGCACTTTTCTGGTGACGTTGCCGGTCAATCACCTCGGAGCTAAGACAACTCTATCTTATATCTTAATTCAAATTGTCCAATTACTCGAATAGTGTTCATTGCTTTGGTTAATCTAAATCATATCATTTGGTCAACAAAACTCACGTGTACAGATTCAATTATACTATTTTAAGAGTAAATAATTTTGTCAGTATCAATCCAATTTTTTTAATCTACAGTGAAGTTATAGTTAAAGAGGATAACAAAAATACTCAATAGTAACTCAGAAAACAATACTCCCTTCGTCCCAATTTATGTGACGTCTTTCGAATCTAGAGATTCAAACAAATCTTTCTTTGGTCGTAATTTTTTCATATATCTTTTAAAGATTTTAAGTTGTCAATTATTGTGATTTAAAATACTTTTTACATAGTTTTCAAATATATAAATTTTATTTCAAAAAAATTAAAAATTTCATGTCCAAAATTCATGGTCTTTTAGACTGTTTGACTTTCGAAATTTAAATTGTGTCACATAAATTGGGATATAGAAGTAATAATTTTTTAACCTATTCACTCATATATATATATATATATATATAAGTGAAAAAGATTTAAACTTTCCTGAAGCCCCCCCCCCCCCCCCCCCCCCCCCCCAAAAAAAAAAAAGAAGTCCAAAACCCAAAAAAATGGAACGGTAAAAAAGAGCATTGGGAAAAGGAAACAAATCATTCCATACCTAGTAAAAGTACCTAGTACACTGCCAACCAATTCAAATTTTGGCTCCAATTTAGGCCTTTCTCACTTCTCCTAAATAGCCATGTCACTTGTCCACTTGAAATAAACTAAAGGTAACAACTATCCAAACAAGTTGTATTACTCCAGTTCTGAAATGGCGATCTCATCTCTGTATTCCTCCAAGAAAAGCCCTGCTCTTTCTTCCTCAAAGGTACTCCATCCATCTCCTTCTATTATTGTTTTCATTTCAACTTTCAACTTTTTTCTTCTGAATGATTGGCCCATGTTTGTTTGTTCTCCCATTTCATGGCTTAACCAGAAAAAGGCACTGCAAATCAAGAAAAGGGCTTTGCCTCCTAGTAAAACCAACAAGGTGACAACCATTTCTTTTTACTCCTTGTGTTGATAAATAAGCACCTTTTTATGTTATTTTTTGCTACAAATGTACTCATAATTTACAAGAAATAGCCTTGGAGGTGAATGATTTTAAACTTTTGTCCCGCTAACTTCAAGTTTTGACTTTTGATCTTGAAGGTTTGCCCACGGGCAAGCAAAGGTCAAAAGTTCAAGACCGTCCATTTCCAAGGTCATGAGGTGTCATATCTTGAATGTGTACTGTAAATATTGGATTTCTGGTCATGCCCCCCCCCCCCCCTTTTTTTTTCAATTAGCAAACTCTTTCTGCAATCTTTGGTATCCTTTTTAATTTGATAATCACTTTAAAACTAATGAATGTACCTGTGAAATACTTTTGTCAGGTGGCAAAAGGAGATAAAAAGAAGGTTCAAATATGGTCAGTGTAAAAATGCAAAAACTTGCTGTTAATTAATTTCATGGTTTTGTCATCTTTCTGATAATGCTTTTGAATCTTGATTTTACTAGCCTTGGAAAGAAGGCACAGAAACACAGCTCTGTTGATGCAAACTCATCCGCGATGCTGCGAGCTGTAGAAGTTCAAGCAAATTTGCCTTGTCAATTTCCTAGTTTTGTCAAGTATATGCTCCCTTCACATGTTAGCGGGGGATTTTGGTTGGTAAGTCAAAATTTTCTTGTCAAAAATTAGATTTTTTGTTAATGCTGTGGTCTTATTTTGTGAATACAACAGGGTTTTCCAAAGAAATTTTGTGATTGCCATTTGCCAAAACATGATGTCACTGTTGTTTTAGTGGATGAAAATGAAGAAGAATCTGCTACCAAGTACCTTGTTGATAAGACTGGATTGAGTGGGGGTTGGAGAGGTTTCTCCATTGCTCACAGCCTTCTTGAAGGGGATGTCTTAGTCTTCCAATTGATCCAACCCTGCAAATTTAAGGTAACACCTTTAAAGTGCTTAAATTTATTATCATTTTGTTCTAGGTAAAGCAAGAATCATTTTGCGATTTGTTGGTGTCATCCTAAAGTGAACATGCTATCCCGTACAATAGACACAATGTGGTTCGATCTTTTTCCAGACCAAACGCATTGTGAAGGGTTAGTGCATTGGACTACCTTTTTATCCTAAAGTGACAATGCTAATATTCTCTGTATGTTGCAATTTTATGATGTCCCAAAGGGACAGTAAAGCAATGGCCTAATTGTTGATTCCCCTGTTTAGGTATACGTAATAAGAGAAAATAGCTTGACAGAAATTGATGGTGCTATTAGTCTTCTTAATCTGGATTTTCATGCTAGACCAATCAAATCTGGTATGATGGTTACAAGCAGTATATTTAATTTCTATCACAATCAAGATGTACAACCTGACTTTCTATTTGCTGATATTATTATCTCAATAGATCATGATGAAGAGATGAAAATTTGTGAAGCAAAAGAGGAGAAATACTTGGAGCCTCCTGTCCTAGATATTCATCAAAATGACAAAAAAGAGGAAGATATGTTGTTACCAAACTCGGACCACGACCCTGTAACAGATCAACGTGGAAATGATAGCGATAATGGCTCTGAAGTTTTAGAAGGCATTAGATTTTCAGAATCCAGAGTTGAATTCGAGGAAGTGAAGGATTATTCTGGTTTCAGTATTCTTGTCGATGGCCTGATTATCGACTCAGAGGTTCCTGCACACATTCGGACCAAATACTATGATCTTTGCCGCACCCAAAATTCATTTCTCCATGACCATTTACTTGGTGGCCTAAATGTCAAGCTAGCTGCTGGAATGATTACTGAAACTGTGAACATTGCTGATGCTATTAGAGCTTCTAAGATTTCGATCCCTCGCGATTATCTTGAGATTTGGGACAATACATTGAAAGGGTTTGAGTGTTTAGGCATGGAAGTTGGATTTTTACGCGCAAGGCTAAGTAAGCTTGTTAGTTTGTCATGTGAATCGGAAAACATTCTTGCATCAAAGAAAGTTGAGCTAGCTGAAGCAAAAGAGGAAATGAATAATCTTGAAGAAGAAGTTTTGAAAGTGAAAAAGGTGATAAAGAATCTAGATTCTGAAATTGAGGCTTTAGCAAAGACAGATGCAAACTTTGAGCTCAAGTTCAAGGCACTGGCAGCTGCTCCATGGTAAAGAAAAAATGGTCCTGATTAATATTAGTGTGTATAATTAGTTTGTGAAGAAGCCTTTTGAGGTTCCTAGCAGGAATATTTTATTTAACTCTTCTTTAAAGATGAGTCTCTGCTATTTTTTTGTGAGGTTACACCATCCATCATATCCTTTTTCCAGTGTAATTGGTTTAACTTTTTGTAAATGGCCAACAAGCTTACTATCTAGTACAGAGTTAAATATTCACTCGTATCGGATGTTCATTAGTTCGGCGTCTGACTAGTTGGAACGAGTCGAGAAGACCTACAAGTGTATTATAACATTCCCATTATCTTGGAGCATTTAGATATGGACAAGGGTCAAAAATGTCTTCAACGTTTTAAAAATGATTCAATTTTAAACAGAACTACTTAATGTCCTTAACCTATTAGAAATGGTTCAAATTTGTCATTTCTAATACGTTGAGGGCGTTTTTGACTCTTTTCCGATTTAGATATTACTGTATATGTGTATCTATAACCAATTTCTGTTTAATATATCTTTTTTAGGGATACACTAATATCTAATTATTTAACAATTAGCTTTTTGACCTACATGTGTTAAAATTAGGACAAGTCACCGTCCCTACAGGTGATATAAGGAATATTCTCATTAAGGGCATATGCAGACTGGAGAATTAAATTCCAATTATTTTATTATTTAAATTACTAAATTTGTATATTCTTCTATCGAAATATTTCTCAGAAAGAATGACATGAAAATCTAATTGTTATATATTATGCATTAACTCTAAAAAAGTATATTTGAGGTATTATAAACATACAATGAAAATTACTTACTATGTTAGTTGAGAGATCAAACATATGTATTAGCTGCAATTATGTATACTATTTTCAATTAACAGAAAAGACACTTTGATAGCGCTGTGATTATCACAATGGAGGGAAGAAGTGTTGATGAAGTGGCGGAGCTACTATAGAGGAAGGATGATCAGCTGAATATCTTTCGTCGAAAAATTATAGTACGTATATAAATTAAAGTATTATCTTTATTTAATTCAAAAAATAAGCCAAAACTATCAATATCACGATGACTATTATGTTTTCAAGCTCATACATTAACAAATAGTTAACTTCTTTTTTAGTTTTTGAATCCTCACTAACTTCTACTAATTTCAAACAAAGCGTCTCTTAATTGTGGAGTATGAAATCTTATTGTTCTAATATTTTCAACACGATTTTGCTGACGTGCTTATGACAATGATTTAAGAGTTATGAATGTATACATAGTATCACTCCAAAGTCTGATTTCGTTTTCGTACAAGAATTAATCCTGTTATAAAATATCAAATTTAGATAATGACAACTATATAATGTATACAATAATCTAGTATTTATATTAAGTAGTCTTTTTTGTACTTCTGATATTTTTTCCTTCATATTAGATCTTCAAAAAAATATTTTCTTACATATAACAGATTGAAAAGAAGCAAAAAATCAGCTTAACAAGTAGGAAGGTGCCAATTACCGGAGGAAACTTTAGCTTATGATCATTTTAGTGCATTTTGTTTGAGGGAATCAAGACCGTACAATGTCTTTGAAAATCTGCAAAAGAAATAAAAATAGAGAACCTTGCAATTTTATCTTCAACCACGAGTGACTGAGTTTATGGCGCTACAACTTCAACATTATGAAACTGCCATTACATCATAGTTGATGATTTCATCGTCATCGACGAACTTGCTTGCTGCGATTTTAATCAATCATGGGTTGCGGGCTCCTCTAAACGATCATGGTCAGTATGGAAGGACACCTTGTTGGTGTCGTGTGTTCAAAATAATAAATCAGAAAATGTAGAAGAAGTAGAATATTATTCCGAGCCTACATGTTGCTTGTGTGTCCTTAACGAATTATAACTCCCTCACTGTTGTGAATGTTTTGGGTTACTTCTTCCTAGAATAGAACGGAAAAATATTTCTGTGATAACAATAATGCAAATTACAGAACTCCGGCGAACTCAACAATGGAGCAAATCACATGACTCTATATTTGTTTGTTAAAAAGTATGCAAAAGAAGTTCAAAAAATTAGATGCAGAAAAATGAGAGGAACCCTCTATTTATGTCATGACCCCATTTCTCAGGTCATGACGACACCTACAATCCCCTTGTAGGCGAACCAATCCCCGTAGCCCGGAACGATTAGTAATGGGCTATACTGAAGCGAAGCACGTACAAGAAAGAGTAATAAACGGAACAATGTAAAGAAGACATAAAAAAGAGGAAACAACCTGATATATATATATATATATATACACATACGGAAGCTAAACCATCCCATGACCGGGTGTCATAGTATAGAAGCCACTACTAAATATAAAGAGTACGAGAGGGTACAAAAGAAGAATATACAACCGTCTCTGTATAACAAAAGAGTATATAGTACAAAAGAAGAGATAAAGTCAAGCCCCGATGGCTAGGAGCTCACCCTAAGTCTCGAATGCCCAAAATCTGCACGAGTCTGTGATCAACGGCGATAGCTCACACTAGGATCTGCATCAGGAAGATGCAGAAGTGTAGTATGAGCACCAATTGCAAAGCAACGGGTACCCAGTAGGCATCATAGGTCGACTGAGCATATATAAGATATAAAAGTAGTAAATAGCAGACAAGAAAGAAGTAGTCACAAAAACAAACAGAGAAAAGCACACGAAAGCTAGCAACAGATAGAACACAAGGAGAAACAAGTATACTATACTAGCCACAAAAAATATATATCACAGAACACAGGTGAAAAAGTAAAGGACGCACCTGGATCCTTGCAATAATAATATACACAGAGAGTTTAAGACCATGTCGGTATACCGGTAGACTCAAATAACAGGGAAAGAAGGAAAAGCAACATACATAATCATGCTAACAGTATAATTCCCAAGGTAAGGATGATCGAACAATAACCCACAAGTAGCTATAATATGAACAAGTACTACAATAGGAGCGAGTAAACTAATCTACCTATAGTCCCAACGGGCTTCCATACACCCAAGGAACACATACAAATGAAAATAAATCCTCCGGCATCCCATACTACCAGAGCATACACTCAAAAAACAGCAAACAAGGGTGGAACCGTGCAAACAAAGAATGATATGATATGAAATGCCACGTGGTATTACATGCACCTCCTCCGACGCCCGTAGGCTCAGCAGGTAGGAACCATGGAAGGCTTTTCCTGTATACCTCTACTCCCCCGTATACCCCTCCTCCGACACTCTCGAGCCGTAGCCCCTAGTCCGGATCAATAAGGTACATGGAGGTCTCTGAGACCACATACAAACTCATGATATCTCAATATCTGTGCCCAGAATCTATCCGCGTCTAAAATTAGTAAAAAAGTCATATCTAGCGCTCCGGCCCAGTCGAGCCTAGTATCGTATCAAATAAGTACAGGTCTAGTACTCCAGCCCAACCGAGTCTATATCAGCTCAAAATCAGTAGAAAATCATGTCTAGCACCCTGGACCAGCTGAGTCTAGAATCAATGTGAAGACCATTATAAAATCTGTTTTACCTTAAGAATATCCTTAAAACCATTTTAAATCCGTTTCAAACCATTTCTACTGAAAACAGGCCCTCGAGGCCACGCAAGGTCTAGAAAACTAGTGATAGCTAGGCCCGCAGCCATAATAGTAGTAAATCAATGTAGAAAACCCCTTTTTTCATAGTAGTAAATCAATGTAGAAAACCCTTTTTTCATGATAATGATGATATGCTTGAAAACAATCAATAGCCCAATGGCTCACAATCAATCTACCGGTCCTGTGCAAGCTCAATCCGCTCTACAACACAGATAACCAACTCATAAATCATAAATCGATGTCCGAGACTCACAGACATTTTCCAAATTTCACCATCTATGGTCCAAAGGCAAATACAAAGACCACACAGGGCCACAAGGGTTATTACTACAAAACAAGTTCAAATACTAAAGCCAATGTAGGAAATAAGAACTGACAGGAAGAAAGTGGAAAAGGTCTGGAGTGCCAACCTAGTAAAACCAACTCAAAGATGCTAAATAGTACAATTATATTCTATATACGCAAAGCCTAAGGTGGATAAGCCGTAACCTACCTAGCGTCTGACGAATAACTGTTGGAAAGCTGACGCTCGAGCTTGAACTGCTCTGAGAAGCCCTGAATAGCAATTACACTATTAAGAATATAATATGATACCCATAATGCAAATATTTTAGCTGGATTAAAATCTGGGTCAAAAGCGGGCCCGTGGGCCTCGCAACCCGAAGTCAGAAATGAAAGATACCATGAGGTTCCCATCATTACCAATAGCGCATGCTCAAAATTGAGCGAACGGATAAGGGAAGGACTCCAAACAACCCTAAACCTCAAGAACCAAAAATAGGAATTAAAGAGAAGAATTTACGGAATTAACGAGAAAAAAACTTAAAATTGAAGATGAAAACTTGATCACGGGAACGGAAACAATCGCCCAAACCTTTGACCATGAACTCACAGAGAATTTTGGAGCTTTGAGCTCAAGAACTATGGAGGAAAACGTTTTGGGAATGAAAAAAATAAAGGAGAAAGAGTTATACATGCTGCCAGGCGTAGGCGCGGCCCAAGCGCCGCAGGGCCGACCTCGCCATGGCGGGTGAGGGAGCCCATGCGTGCCCCCTGCTGAAGCCACCAGGCACTGCAGTTGCGACACCCAGGGAATAAGTGGGGCTGGCGTAGGTACGTCCAAGGTACCGCTGGTGCGCCTGTATCAGAAACAACAACCAGCTGCAAACTCAACTCAAAATCAATTCGATCGCACACTCGGGAAACATTCTGAACCTTGCGGACATAAACCAAAGGTGCTACCCTACCAAAAATGATATTCTGAACTTAACGGAATTGATGAAATTTCTAACGGAGATCGTTTCAGAGAAAAGTGGGCCTCACACTCAACTAGCCAACCTTAACCAAAACAGAACCCAAAGGCCAAAAATGAGTTCAAAAGCCTCGAGACCCAAACCAAAGGTCCCCTTAGTCAAAAGTCAACATTCTGGAGCTAACAACGCTAACAGAATTTCCATCCGAGACCGTATTCTTTGAATGTTGACCAAAGTCAAACTTCCAAGTTCAACTGGCCTAAAATCCCAAAAAGGGAGGTAAAACCAAACCGAAAGCTCCCAGGCCCCGACTAAAGGTCCTACTAGACCAAAGTCCATGCTTCAAAGCTAGCAGAACTGTCAAAATTCGATTCTAATCATGTTTGCTAAGAATGTTGACTAAAGTCAATGATTTCCTAAGTTAAGTCTCTAAAATAGGGCAATGGCCATAACGACCTAACAAACGGCCCGGGCATCGAACCACCAATCCCAACAAGTCATAAATGATTGGGGCCACTACAGGCAAGTTCTAATAGTACAAAAAAGGTAAAAACGCAATAATGACTGGAAGGGTCATTACATCATCCACTACTAAAAAGGACTTTCACCCACGAAAGTCAAGAAAAAGAAGTACCTGAAGGCTCAAACAATTGCGGATACTAAGCCCATATCTCTCTCTTGGCCTCCCAGGTAGCCTCTTAAATCGGATGATGCCTCCACTGGACCTTAACCACAGGAATATCTCTAGACCTCAATCGCCTAACATCTCTGGCTAGAATGGCTAACAGCTCCTCAACAAAGGTAAAACTCTCATCTAACTGCACTGAATCCCACTGCAACACATGTGACTCATTCGGAACATACTGCCTCAACATCGATACATGGAAGACTAGGTGCATAGCTGAAAACATCGGAGGCAAAGTTAACAGATAAGTAACACTACCAAACCTCTGGAGAATCTCAAACGGTCTAATATACCTGGGGCTGAGCTTGCCCCGCCTACCAAATCTTATCACGCCCTTCATGAGCCATACTCGAAGGAATACTAGGTCACCAATACTGAACTCTAAGGCATAAAGTCTACGATCTGTGTAGCTCTTCTGCCTACTCTAGGCTGCCCGAAGTCTATCCTGAATCACCCGAACTTTGTATAAGGAATCACAAAGTAGGTCTATGCTTTGCAGCCTGGGCTCAAAACCATCAAATCAACCCACTGACGATCTGCAACTCCTACCATACAAGGCCTTTAAAGGCGCCATGCTAATACTCGAGTGATAACTATTATTATAAGAAACCACTACCAAAGGCACATACTGATCCCATTAACCTCCAATGTCAAGAACACAGGCCCGTAATATGTCCTCCAAGACCTGGATAGTTCTCTTGGACTAGCCATCTGTCGGAGGATGGAATGCAGTACTGAGCTGAACCTCTGTACCCATCTCTCGCTGAATAGTCCTCCAAAACTGAGATGTAAACTGAGTACCGCGGTCTAAAATAATGGAAGCTGGAACCCCATGCAAATAAACAACCTCACAGAGATAAATTTGAGCCAACCTCTCTACACTATAGGAAGAATGAACCAGCAAGAAGTGTGCAAACTTAGTCAGCCTATCTACAATAACCCAAATAGAGTCAAACCCTCGAACAGTACGCGGCAACCATGCTATAAAGTCCATAGTGATCTCCTCCCACTTCCACTCAGTAATAGAAAGTCTTTGAATCAATCCATCTAGTCTTATGTGCTCGAACTTAACCTTCTGACAGTTCAAGCACCTAGATACAAACTCTGCTATGTCCCGCTTCATACCACTCCACCAGTAAAGCTATCTCAAATCTCTATACATCTTAGTTGCGCCCAGATGGATGGAGTATCTATTATGAACCATTTTTAAACTAAGTTAAAAACATTTCATAACTCGACTATATTTATTTTAGAAAAAGATATAAGAGTAAAATAGAGTCGCCACCTAATTTTAGAAAAATCAGGAAACCATTTTAAGAAAAGGTGTTTTAAAACCTTTATTTTGCAAAAAACTAGAGAAGAGGGTAAGTGTTCAAGTTATCTCCCGAGGAAGGTGTTAGGCATCTCGGAAAATTCACAAATGCGGTTGACCAGCGGATTTAAACATAATTTGTGACTAAAAGAGGTATAACTCATTTGGAAATGGGAGTTTAAAAGTTATTTGCTTGAAATCATTTTATAGTGCTTGAATTATTTTCATTAATTCAACTTGTGAATAAATTTTATAATTTCTGCTATATAGAAAATAAGTGGTTTACTTCTGACAAATGCTCGTGATATCCTTAAAAATGGAACTTTGAATTAAATACTTTAAATCTAACTTTCAATTTATGGACATATGAATTTACTTTGACAATAATAGAGCTGCTTTGGGCTTAGACCCAATTTGAAAATCATTTTAAAGAAGCAATTTGAAATGGGTACTTGCACCAAGTTAGTTATAAAAAAAGTGGTTAAGCTTTGAAAAGGAATTCTAGGAGCTTTAATATCGGCAACGCTCCTTTTGAACGATAAGGATAACTGGCAATAATAGTTAATCACTCTCTGCTTTGGGATTTATCTAAGTTAAAAGAGACGAGTAAAGAGTTAGTAATTACATCAGTACACAATCATAACATGAAATAAACCAGACATAGATAGAGAGATTGACAAATTGGGCTTCAACCCAATCCCTTTGCTACTGCAGACTGCTGCAACAAGGCCAATGCCTACTCTCTTTTTCTGTTTGATGCAGTTTTTAAGAGGGAGAGAGACATAAAAGGATGGATAATGCAATTTCCAAGTCTAGCAGCAACGTTGAGTCTAAAAATAGGACTCTTCAGCTCCGGTTCGTACCATGTGAAAGAAAGAAAAATGAAAATAAGGATTAGAAAAGAGACATGATTTTTTTATAACGGAGAATACAAGGGTAAAAAAGTATAATAAAATGAACACTCAACATATAGAATTAACTTAAACATATATTTGGTATCTCATGCTTTTGCTGGAAACATAAAAATTTGGATTAAATAACTGGACATGCTTGTTGTTGGGTTTAAACTAAGGAGCTCTAACCGAAAGTAAGCATTGAAATTAAGCAAATGAACTAAACATTAGTTAAGAAGCAAACACAACTTAATGCATATGATTCAACCAAAGAATCTACATATAGGACTCAAACATGATGTTTATAAATGGGTTCATTAATCTTAAAGACCGACTTGATCAAATGAGCAAAAGAGGAAATGATTCATATAAAACTTAGACTATGTTTTTTAAAAGAACAAAATATGGTAGGATGAAAATGATCTTTTCTCACGGGAAAGTCTCTTGGTATATATAGCCTACTTAGATCTAGAACCCAACCTTATATCATGTTCATTCATATATGTTGACAAATAAGTCAGTAAGCAAACTTCTATGTTAAAATCCATGACATCTAAATGTAAGAACAACAAAGAGACACTAACATTATTTCACATTATGCATACAAAGTTAATATTTCAGACTTGAAAGTTAAAGTAAAGAGGAGTTACGAACCTTTTGTGGTGCAGCGAACTAGTGCAAGATAGAGTTTGAGAATCACCTTGACGTATTCGAAACTCAAAGCTTTGGGGTAGAAAATTATGTGCAAAGATTCAGACCTTGAGGGGTAAAGATTTGTGCAAGAAACTCAAGACCTTTAGAGTAGCCAACTCTATAAAACTCAAGTCTTTTCAAGGGAGAAAACCCGTGTAAAAAATCAATATTTTTAGGGTAGAAAGCCGTATCTTATAATGAAGAAATGTGGTTCTATTTATAGAACTCCCAAATTCTAGGGCTTGAGCAAGGGGCGGGAATATTAGATCCATTTGAAATTCGAATTCAGATTTGAAAACGTGGATTTAAAATCCAAGAACAAGACAAAGACCATTAAGGTCTCTGCCTTGTGATGCAGACGAGAGAGAGAAATAAAATTGAAAAGAGAGAGAGGAGGGATTTACCATTGAAGGAGAAGACAATACTCCATTAAAACTTGCCAAAAATAGGCGAGCATGACCTGAAAATGCCAAAAGCTGGCGAGCTTTTAGCCAAGAATGGCATCGTTGCTAGGGTTTACGCTGAGGAGATAGAGGTAGCATGAAAAAGGAGAAAGAGATTAGGGGTCTATTGTATTGCTGAGAGTAAGAGATATGGAGTCTTAGGGCTTTAAAAGGTTAGGGCCGGGTCGCATGGGTTTCTGAATTGAGTTTGTTTTGGGAGAAAAGAAAGGGTCTTGGGTGCTTAATGAAGAGATGGGCCAGATCTTTTAAAATTGGGCTGCATTTCATACAAATTTGGATTAAAATGGTCTGAAAGCATGAGTAACAAAGAGTCTATAAAGTGGCAGGGATTGCATTTAAAAAGTAAACCAATTTGCATTACAAATATAACCATAACATTGAAAGAATAGCCAAACGACCTAAAAATTGATTCTTTTAAACCAACCCCTCTTTCGAATTAAATCAATTTGAAGTAAAATCGAGATAAAATAATTATTTGATTAATTAGCTAAGCTTCTTGACTTAACAAAGTAAAATAATTATTAATAAAAAAATGGACTAATTATAGTAATTAAGTTGCAAATAAACTTCAATTTGATAAAATAAAAATGCATACTTAAACAAACGCTATTTTTGGTACAATAACAACTTTAAGAAAATAATATGTAAATATTTATAGATAATATATATTAGAATATATTTTGCCAAATGAAATGGCAAAATAGCGCCAAAGAAATTTAGAAAATATTTTTCGCTATATAAAATGATCATTTTAATTTGTTTGAAATTCAAGAAGCTTAACCAATTATACAAAATGTGGAGGGTCAAAATTGAGTGTCAACAGCTGCCCTTTTCTTTGGTCAGGGATGAGGAAAGAAGGCCTGGGCAAAGAAACTAACAAAACCAATTTTTTTGACCACTAATTCATCTCCTAAAAAAAATTAAAAACAACACGAATTTTGAAGAATCATGGATGGACTCTGGTATTGAGTTTCCTACATATCTATGGTTGCATGAGAATTAGCGCCACATATATATATATTTTTTTAAAAAATACGCTTGACTTATGCACGATTTAAAACATTCAAAAACTGCCCCAGTGTTGAATTATTGAGAGACTGGGGAGGTTGGAAATGCCAGTGATAATAGAATTGGAGTACGACTGCGCTTGTCTATCAAGCTTGCCTACATATTCCATATACTGAAAATCAGACCGAATATAGTTTGACTCAATCAGTTAGAAAGTTATTCCTTATGAGAAGATAATAGATGGCGTGTTGTTCAATTACGGAAAAGAGGCTTGCAACCTCCTAATCATAAATGTGGCGCGCTTCACACTCATAATCAAGAATTTACATGTACATAATTTCCATGTATCTCACGTATATCATCACCTAGAATAAGAATTGATGATACCCCAGTGTTGATTTAAAGATTATATTGGGTGAAGAACTTAGAGACAAGAACCTCGAAATGAATAACCCACATGCCTTATTAAACGGGTGTAGTTCGAATATGGAGAAAGGTGATCCTCAACTCTCGCATGAAGAGTTTGATAATCCTCTTCGGCAATTGCCCCAGTTCGCTGCTAAGAAAAAGTTTCACATTTATGCTATGCTTCGTGGCTCTTTGTTGCAACATGATTCCTGCTAAATTTCTACAAAATCTAGAATGCATTTGTTAAAAGTAGTAGGAACATGAATATATGCGAGATTAGAGTGAATAATAATGGAGCAAGATCTGTGCTAAATCTTTCGTGATATTTCAATTAGTGTAGGTGCAAAGTTAGTGCCAGTGCAAGGTTAGGCGAATGCGAGTGCAAGTTTGTGCCATTATTAGTTAGTACGTATGCCAGTTAGTGCCAGTGCGAGTAAGTGCAAGTGAATGCAAGGTTAGTGCCAGTGCAAGTTACTGCTAGTGCAAAAAATGAAATTTGTGCACTTGTTATTTTACAAAATAAAGAAACTTCAAACCATCTTGCGAATGATGCAACTCCATTGATGTGTCGGGATTTGACGGCACTTTCGACGCTTAAAACATAGGATTTTTAGTAGTTCTTGAGCGTGTTTAGTTAGATTTAATGTCGTTTGTTAAGTGTGCAGGGACAAAGTATGAAGTAGGAAAGAAAGCAAAAAAGTTGAAATTTCTGGGCTAAAATGAAGCCACCACGGGCTTCACATCCACGACGGCCCATGGGGCTGACCGTCAAAGAGAGGCAACAAGAATGTTAAGACTGGGTAACCCGGATGGGCTGGCAAACTGCCCGTGGTAGTTACGACGACCCGTGGCATCACTCATCAAGGTGGCCCAGTGGATAGTGCAAAGAGACAAGGAAGGACGACGGGCTCCACAATGTCCCTGCCAACCCAACGTCCCGTCACAAGCTGCCCGTGAAAACCAGGCAGGGGAACTACTAAGAGACTAAGCCAGGCGACGTGAGTCTGCGATGGGCGTCGCAACTGCGATGGCCCGTCGACCTCCATCCATAAGAATATGCCAGAGGACCTTCCTGAAGACCTAATGAAGGTCGACGGGCAGCCACGATGCCCGTCGCCTCAGCGACGGCCCGTGTGGTGACCTGTCAGAGCTGACCGCATCTAGATTTCCTAGTTTAATTAGGATTTGTCTCTTTTGTCTATAAATGCTTTCCCCTAGGTTTTATTTTCGGGGTTCACGAATTATTTCAAGTTACTTTCGGATATTTTGTTACTTTGATTTTGGTGTTGAATTCGAAGACTAGTTCTTGATAATTTGAAGTGTTCTTGAGAATATTCTTCAAGATTTCGGTTTTTCTTATTCTTCTTTGTAAGTATCTTCTGATGATTGATCAAACAAACATTGATTGCATACTTATGAACATGAATAGCTAAATCCACAACTAGGGTTGTGGAAACTATGAAGGATTAACGACATAGGCTAAGTACTTAGGTAATCTAGGGAGGTGTTCATGCATGTATTATTCCTCCCTTCTCTTTGATTGCTTTTTAACGGTTGCAAATGTTAGAACTCGCCTTATCCTTACTTTCCTGACCAAGGAGGTAACGGATGGAAAAAGGGTTGTAAATAACGAGATTCGAGGCTATCAACCCTCGTCTAATAGCTTGACCTTGTCCGGGAACAACTAATCTGGGATTAAGGGTAAGGGTTAGTAAAGCGACACCCGCGGCCGGACCAAGGCATGTGGTGAGATTCACCTAGTTGCCGGACCAAGGAATTAGGTGAACCTAACTTACCAATTCTGCATGCTAAGCACCAACCTAGTGAACCAAGTACGAAAGCCTTACTAAGTTATGATCTCATGGGGACCATTGCCCTAGTCACTTCTCTTATTGATAAATACTCTTGAAATTAACATTGGTTACCTGATACGTTGTTGTTACAATAATTACTTGTTTCTACAAAACCCCCCCTTTTATGGGAAATAACTGACTAAAAGCTTGAAGTAAACACTAGTCGACCATAGTCCTTCCATATTCCCTGTGGGATCGACCCCAACCTTTAATTGGGTTCTATATTTGAACAGCGACCGCTTGCGCTTCTTTTAGAGGTGTAATTTGGGCGCATCAAATTTTGGCATGCTCTGCCTATTTGAATTATCAGTGCTTTTCTTTGTTCGCTTGCTTGTTTAATCACTATGACCCCACCCAGGGCATAACATTTGCTCGAAGGGATGATAATTAGACAACTTCATTGCTATGTCTGCTTGGAATTTCCTGCATTCAAAGAAAATTTGTGAGTTGGGGAGGGGAGGATGATTCACACCGACTTGAGATTTCTGACTCTGCTCCTTGCTCTCCTTCTTGCTGCTATTAACCATCCATATGCTCGAATGCTCTTTTCCCAGTTGAAACATGTAGTAATACACATCCTTTGATAATAGCTTTCAAATTGTCACCCCAGTTTCTATCCTAAGAGATAACGATAAATTTAAGAGATATGACCGAGCCCACAAGGCACCTACATATCCCGTAGAAACAAGAATCAGGTCAAACATAGTTCAAAACATAAAGCAAAGAGAAATTCTAATAATAGGACTGATGAACGCTCAAATCGTTCTCCCCAAAGTTGGAGGTCACAGAGATCGTGCAACAAAATCAAATTTATAATCTTAACTTGTGTCGGGGTCGTACCCAAGGGACTTGGAGTAGCTAAATAAAGATTGTATTGAGTTGAGTTCAAAGCGAGAGTAAATGCTCAAAATAGAAAGTAAAAGGATGGGGGAATTGAGATGTTTTCACTACAATCACAATTCAATTAAAAAGCTATAAAACGAAAGTGGGTGTACCAAGTTGATTAGACGACTAGGGATGCATATCCGATGGGGATTTAATTATGGGATAGGGTGATTATCAATTCATACTTATTCTTGCTTATTGACATAAGTAGCATTGGTCATGGGTAAGAATTGTTTATCTCTCGATCAACAATCTTATATCCGATGATTTCGGTTAGAGCATCATCAGTTTAATCAACAAACAACCAATCTAAGCTTGGGGAGGTCATACTATCTCTAGCTTAGACCCTTAAATGGGTGATTCCGTCGATAAGAGCTATCTCTAGCCTCAAATCTGAGTGGAGTCCCAAGTTCCCATTAGTAATTTCACATCCGAAATCATGAAATACTTTCTCAAGCAATCACATAGTCAAGTAATGAAAATTAATGTTTGCAACCACCAATTTTAGGATTAAAATTTGGTGAAATTACTAGACCCATGTCAAATAAGAAAATATAAGAAAGAATAAATAACACCCACACCCATCATCAATACACCCCTAGACAAGATAAATTAGCCACTCATAGCAAGAGAGAAAGAAATACCAGTTGGTTAAGTCAAAATCTCTTCCATTAGAGCTGAATCTCAAGTTCTAGATTCAATTTGAGCACACAAGTGTTAACCAAGAGAATTAGATTAAAATCCTCTTCTCAATGGAGGTAAAAACTTAGTCTCAAAGCAAAAAGCTCTTCAGAATATTCAGGACTGAAGAAAGTTGCTTACAATTGTGCCTAAATAGGCCTCTTATAGTTTCTCAAAATGTCACTAAAAGTTAGGACAAAAATACCCTTTGGTAGGTGTGCGGCGTGACATGTGATTCTCACGTTGTGATATGCGCATCACACACTGCGTTCAGTTAGACTAGTGACTCAACTAACTTGGGAACTTCATGCGAAAGGGGTGCGGTTTGCACCTTGGGATGTGCGTGTCGCACAATGACCGCACTCCTTAACAGACTCTTCAGTGGCTTTTGAAGCTTCATACGGAGGAGGTGCAGATCGCACCTCATCTTGTGCGCAACGCATGGCCACCGCACCTCAGGACAGAATCTCCATCTTTTTAGAATACTTCACACTTTACTCCTTTTGAGATCCTTTTGGGTATATATCCTTGTTTTTCATCTTTTATCAAAAGTACCTGCATAGACATCAATAAAGGCCATAAGAACCTCTAAATCTATTCAAAACATAGCAATAATTCATGGATATAGGCTCAATAAGTTGGTAGATTACCGACTTATCAAACCCCCAAACTTAAACTATTGCTTGTCCTCAAGCAAGATATTCACAAGGCAAGGAATGAATTATGCTTTATGTTCAATCAAGGCACAACAGACTACTCTACACTTAAAATTATGAAAAAAAAAGAATAAGCGAAAGACTCAAACAAAAGACTCAACTACTATGCTCATCTCAATTTGAACCACCACAAATTTAAGGCAGTTGATTATTTCAAAACCTTTTCCAAAAACACATCATTTCTCATTCAAAATCAAGGGAATTTTGCCATTTAAAATAAGACATTTAAGCTTCTCAAGTCATCGACATGGACCATCAAGGTTTGCCTCGAGATTCGCCACACAACTTGTCTCATTCATTCCCCTCAATTGAAATAGAGACTCTATGTTTCAATTTGAGTGCATGATGCCACTCACCATAAGAGAGAATCCCACTCACAATCATTCAATTCACAAAACACGGGATTATAGGAGAACCAAGAAGACTCTCACTCTCTGAAGGAAGGTCAAGTGCATACACGTCAAACCATAGGCTTTCCCTTTATGTATATCACCACTAATGTAGGGTAGCTAAGCTCAGAACCACCAAGGACTTGCGGGTTACGATGTTGGCTATGGCTAAGGTGAGCATGTCATTTGGTTTAAGTGACTACACCTCCCTAATGCTCTTTGTTCTCATTTCGAACACCGCTCACATTTTCCAATTTCAACTTCACCTTATTTCTCCCTGACACAACCCAAAATTTCTCCTTTTTACTCATGATCATTCATACTCCTTATACCACCTTCACTTGGTAGCACCTATTTTTGCAAATTTGCTTATTGGATTGATCTTTTGGAGCAATTTTCAATTCGAAATGAAGGTGCTACCTTGCACTTGAAGTGCACTTCTTTTCTTCTATTTGATCACATGCACCCCCAAACTTAGGCATTTGCCTATGTTATCTTTCGTTTCCCCCCCAAACTTAGGCTTTTAGCCTACAATTCATTTTCAAGCAATTAGGGAGGATGGGTGCCAAAATAGAGGTTCCAAAAAGGTCAAGGTGTTAACAAGGTACCAAAGAACGGTCACAAGATCAAAGGGGTTCATTAGGATTTGATGTCATGGGAAGTCATTTGGGTGAAGTGGCTATTAAAAAGGGCCTAAGGTCATCTTCCAAGCTCGGTCAGACCTAGAATTTTGCCTTGAATCACTTTCAGGGCAAGTTCTAGACGATACTTATGCATAAGAATCAACGTAAAGCCTCACCACAGAAGGCATCATGCCACAAGACCTCTTTCATTAGTCTCACAATCAATTGGGGCAAATGATTTTTGAAAATCTATTCCGAGTTCATTACACACTCGTTTGTGAGTCAATCAAGCCAAAGTGAGAGTGTGCAAGTCATGACAAGAGAATGCTTTTCCTCAAAAATTTATTTTCCTTCTTCCTTTTATTTTCAAAACAATTTGCCAAGATATTTTTTTGGTGGGCCTATTTCGAGACAAGCAACTACAGACTCAATTCTAAACTAAAACTTAGCATTTTCCCTTAAGAAAGTCACCTCTCAATCTATCATAGGAAAACACCAACCCGGTTCGACACACAAAAAAGAAAGAAAAGCAAAGGAAAATAATTAAAACTTTTGCTCCTTGGGAAAGAACCGTGGTATTAAGAAAACCCTCAGAGTGTATTCCTAAACTACTATTAACAAGACGATATCCAAGCACCCCCCAACCGAAATGGAGAATTGTCCCTAATGATATTAGCTAGAGAAGGTAGAACACTCCCTGAGGTAGTTTTGCAAAACGCATTATAGGTGGTGCGGCCGCATCTCAGTCGCACAATCAAAGTGGCTAATTTAAATTTCAACCTGCTTATTGCTTGTGCACAGGCTGTACGACCCGCACTCCGGGGTATGCAAAATGCCACAGTAATCGCATGGTGGTGTGACATTCTGGGAAGAACTGCCAGTCTTCTGCTAAGAGGTGCAAACCTGGTGTGCGACGTGCACAACTTCTCATGCGATCGCACACCAATCGCACATTTAAACCTTTGTTCATCCTCGAACAAATCATTACACACCCTAAAACATTTTACATCTTAAGACACCAATTGAACAGGTCTACTCACACCCAAGTTAACTAGACAGTTTAATCATGACCCATAATCCACTCAACACGCATACATCAATAATATATTTACAGATTCTTCATTCAAACCACACAACCTCTAAAATTGACTCTTCATGAAAAATAAGGCTAACTTGATCATGTGTGAATATAGCCATCATTAGTACACCAAGTTTTCACCATTTTGTGCCCTCACATTTAAGAGAGATGCCCATTGCTCACATCATACATACATATTCAAATTGGGGCATATAGATAAGAAATTCGCTCACTCTCACAAAGAAAGTTTCATGCATAACAAGACATACCATAGGCTTGCCCTTAGTGTAATACTCTATTAACAAAGCATTTGAATTGTAGGATCAAAAGGGCTTTTACAGGTTGAAATGTCGGCTAAGGGACGGGTAGGAACACTTTGGCCAATGGTGACTACTTTCCCTATGCACTTTAAGACGCTTACTTTAAACTTTTTCACTATTTTCCTTATATCACCTCAACTTCAACTTATTTTCATGTTTCCCTTCAAAGTACCCCTTTTTATTTTGGTTTATTGCCCTTAACCTTCATTCACTTATTGATATCAAGAAGATTTTTCTAAACTATTTTTTTTGTTTGTTTGTTTTTCCTCTTCTTACTACCAACATACAATTTTTTTTTTCACAAGGGCACCACATCTAATTCTTATTCTTACCACACCAACCTCCCTCTATCTTTTTACCTTTTCTCTTTTGTTTCCTTCTTCCTTTAAGTCTTTCAACTACAAAGTGCATTAGGGGCTCTTTGGATCAAATTAATATAGGGTAATCAAATAAAGAGGATAGGCTAAAGATGCGGCTAGTCAAAGAAATAGACTTAAGGCTCAATGGGGCTTAACTAAGAATAATACAAAGGGTGGCACAAACAATAGTCAAAAAGAAGTGGCTTACAAAGAAATGCCTTGATCATATCCCCCCAAGTCAATACTATGTTTCATTTTATACACACAAGGGGCAAGTTCTAGATATCAAGATATACAAAAAATACAACAAACACTCACCACACATGGCACAATGGTTCAAAAATAACTTCCTAAGACTTCATATTCACCACACAATCAAATTGAATGAGTTAACATTATTAAGCCTATCTTTAGATTTTATGAGTCAAGTTAAAGAGCTTATGCGTCTCTAAATAAAGTTTCCTACTTTTTATGCTTCTTTTGAGTGAATTACCCATGACGTCTAATGTATACTTATGTGAAGCACCTAGAATTCAAAAGGCTATGATTTCTAATCTTTCTCCTTCCTATGACTAATTTTACCTCAAGACGGTCGTCATCCATCCATCGTCGAGAAAATTTCTCTATCTATGACTAAACAAAATTAAAAACTACTCCTAAAAAATAAAAATTACCCAGTTCAAAGGGCACCCCCTTGGAAAAGAACATAAAAGAAAAACTAAGGGGTGAATGAGATATGCCTCTAAAACAAACTAAAAATCTTTTTGTATTTTTTTTTCCAAATAAAATAAAATCCTATGGCATACTCACCCTTAAACTCATAAATATTGGAAGAATTCTCACCCCACACTTAAAATCATGCTTTGTCCCCAAAGCAATTTATAGAAAAAAGATGAAGAAGAAGGGTGAGAAATACTCCCTGAGGCCTTCTAGGGCCTAGCTAACAACATGTTTCTTCAATTTTGATGAAAAGGGGTGAACGGCCCCACACTTAAGCTTAAACCATGCTCCTTAGCTTTCAAATTCGGGTACTCAGACTTTCCCAAACCTGCAAAATCAAAACAAAAATAAAAACGTGACAAAAAAAGAAGAAGAAGTTACACTACTAGTTGGGTTGCCTCCCAACAAGCGCCTGATTTAACATCGCGGCACAACGCCATCACTACACCACTTTTCTTTCCACTTAGAACTTATGAATTGCGCCCCTAACTTTGCATCAAACTTTATGCTCTGCTCAATGGGCGGTGGTATAAAGATGAAAGAACCAAGTAAATGATGTCGCATCTTGCACTTCTTGGCCCTTAAGTGAGGAATGTCGTTTTGTCTTTTTGGAGTGGCAAACTTTAGAATATAAGGGCCTTGTTCCTCATCTACACACTTATCCACCAGTTCATATGACTCAATTTCCATGTCATCATCTAAACACAAGGTAGAAAAATGAGTAGAATGAGGTCCAACGGTATCTAATCTCAAACTTGCATTATTTTTGACAAGCTCACTTTTATACTCCCTCTCCCTGTAACCCTCAATCAAAGAATGATAGTTGAATGGATGTAATTCTTCTTTATGCTCCACTAGTTGGCCAGCATCCACAACAATTGATGATTGGGCATCAGACGCCTCAACCTTTTTCTTTAAGTGATCCTCCTAGTAATGGATATCTGAGCCAAATTGGTCTATCTCTTGTCTGAGCTCAACCCTACCTTCTATCAGCTGTGTCGTCATGTGTGTAAGATCATAACGGAGAAACTCATGAAATTTAACTTTTTCCTTTTGTTCCCTTAGCCAAGATTGGCTCACTAAGTCTGCTTCCTCACATCTTTCTCCTAGTAGGGACTCACTTTCTTCTTCTACTAGGGGTTCATCTTGGGTACACCACTCGCCCGGAGTTGGAAAATTTTGACAAATACTCTCCAGGTGGGGTCCTCCACAAAAACAACAAGAATCATCATCCTTCGACCACCATCTATCCTCGGCTGACATATCAAGAAGAGTGATAAAAACGTAAAAGAAACTAAAAAGATAACTATGTAAATATATATATATATATATATATATATATATATATATATATATATATATGTACAACTTAAATAAATAACTTGAAAAAGTCTAATCTAGATAAATAATTAACTTCTAAGTCCTCGACAATGGCGCCAAAAACTTGTTGCGTCCTAACGCACACGCAAGTGTACGTGGTCGTACAAGTAATATAGGATTGTAAGTCCAGATATCGTACCCACAGGAACTTGTCGATTAACTATTCACTAAATTAAACTGGTTCTAATTATTTATTCAAGTGTAAAAATCCAAAGGTGAATTTATTCTTAACTAATTTAGAAATAAAAAGAAGAAGTTAACTAATGAATAATTAACCAAACAAAGAGCGGATTTTCACGTAATCAATGTGATGAAATAGATCTAGGACTATGGATCTGCTAACAATCATGTTTAATAAGCAATTTCATTGACTTGTTTGTTTATCTAGTTGTTGATTCCGGGGTTGATATTACAAGTATGGTCTCTCGAGTCTCTAGTTGCCTATTCAAAATAGCATCACAACTACATCGTTGAGCGGGGATGTGACATCTTATTTTAAAAGCATTTTTATTTCTTCCCGTATGAACCAAGCAAGGCGTTCTAGGTATATCTCTATCCTAGTCGCTAACCTACCCTTTACGTTACAAAAGAGAGGTCTTGCTCCCTACATTCTTTGTTCTATCTCAATGATTCTTCTCTCGAGTTCAGAAAGAGATTATATATTTATTTTAATGATCGTGAAGCATTAAAATAGTAAGCATATGAATATAAGAACAACTAATATGATGAACAAATAATCAAATCAATTGTCTACTAAACAATCATGTAATTAGCTACCACAATCCTAGAACGAGAAGTTTAACTCCACATAGACATGGAGCAATTACAACAAATCATTCAAAGAAAAACGTAAAAATAAATAATAAAGGAGAAGAAAAGATGAAACCAATATTCTCCGGCCTCCACGGAGGCTCCTAGCTCTTCGTAGGTCAAAATTATGTAAAAATCATGATTTGTGATGTATTTATAGAGTAGGAGGAAAATAACCTCTTTTCCTACTTGGATTTGGAGTAGAAAAAAAGCTGAAAATTTTCGGCTTAGGCTCTGGCGCGCCGCGCCACCCATAGCGCCAACTTTAATCTTCTGAAGTTTGGGGCCTAAGGCGATGCGCCACCAATGCGCCAGTCTCACCCCTCAGGAGTTTGGGGGCTGGGGCGATGCGCCACCGATGCGCCACAACCCAAATTTTCTTCCTTTGCCCTCTTTTTCTCCCGGAACGTTGCTAACTCCTTTCCAATGCTTTTATGCTTCCATTTTAGCGCTCATGGGTTGTTTTTCTCCATATTTTCCCTGCAAAGCATCTAATCACATATATTATCTCACCACCATGAAAATACAAATAATCATAAGGATATACATCACTTTTTCCCTTGAAACAAGGCTAAAATATGGGTAAATGAGGCAATTAAGCGTATAAATACGCCCAAGATCAAACTGCCAGTCTTCTACTAAGAGGTGCGAACCTGGTGTGCGACGTGCACAACTTCTCATGCGATCTCACACCAGTCGCACATTGTGTAGTCCGACTTGTCAGCTTTTTGGTAAGCGCATGCGACCTGATGTGCGATGCCCACCTTCTACGGTGTGACCGCATGAAGCATCGCACTATCTGATCATTGATCCCATATCTTTGGCTCGACTCCCAACTACAAGGCTAACAAAAACAACATATAAAATAAAACCAGGAAGCAAGAAAAGTACAAAAGAAAAAAGTGCTTGGGTTGCCTCCCAAGAAGCGCTTGGTTTAACATCACGGCTCGACGAAGGTACCTCCCTCTCAAGTCTCATCTAAGTAAATAGCTTCTACCATTGCAATTTCCTCCGAAATGCCCAAGTACTTCTTCACTCATTTCCCACTGACTTTGAATATCGAGCCATCCTCATTCTCAAAATCTATGGCTCCATTGGAAAAAACTTGATGCACTTTGAAAGGACCCGACCATTTGGACCTTAGCTTTCCCGGAAAAAGCCGAAGTCTCGAATTAAATAGGAGCACCCAGTCTCCCGGGTGGAACTCACGCCTTAAGATTTGTTGATCATGATATCGTTTCATCCGGGCCTTGTAGATAGAGGAACCTTCATAAGCTTGCATCCGGAATTCATCCATTTCATTGAGGTCTTCCACTCTAGCATGAGCGGCTCTCTCCCAATCTAAGTTTAGCTTCTTCAAGGCCCACATAGCTTTGTCTTCCAATTCAACCGGGAGATGACAAGCCTTGCCAAAGGCCAGTTGATAGGGGGACATTCCAATCGGGGTCTTGTAAGCCGTCCTATATGCCCATAGTGCATCGTCCAACTTGCGTGACTAATCCGTTTGGTGAACATTCACCGACTTTGAAAGGATGGACTTAATCTCCCGGTTGGACACCTCAACTTTCCCTCTCGTTTGTATGGTAGGGAGTGGCCACTTTGTGTTTGATGCCGTATTTATCAAGTAGTGAGCTAAAAAAATTGTTGCAAAAGTGCGATCCTCTATCACTAATGATGGAACAAGGGGTGCCAAACCTCGCAAAGATATGCTTTTTGAGAAAAGCAGTCACACTTCTCCCTTCATTTTTTGGTAAAGCCACCGCTTCAACCCATTTGGACACGTAGTCCATAGCCACTAGAATATAGGTGTTCCGATGTGAGCTTGTAAAGGATCCCATAAAATCGATAGCCCATACATCAAACAATTCTACCTCAAGGATAGGTGATAGTGGAAGCTCTTGGCGCCGAGATATGCCCCCTCCGTGTTGAAACTTGTCACACTTCTTTACCAAATCATGGGCATCTTAGAACAAGGTAGGCCAATAGAACCCACTTTGCAACACTTTAGAGGCCGTGCGCATGTCCCCATAGTGTCCACCAACAGGTGACGAATGGCATGCTCTAAGAATGGGTAACATTTTAATTTCTGGTACACACCTCCGTATTATCCCATCGGCGCAAATCCAAAACAAGTTGGGCTCATCCCAATAATATTTCCAAATGTCGTGGAGGAATTTCTTTTTCTGATTCGAGTTCAATCCCTCTGGGAGTAGTTTGCTTGCCAAGTAATTAGCAAAATCCACAAACCAAGGTGTCAAATCATGAGAAGCAGCCAAAATTTGCTCATTTGGGAATGAGTCATTGATTTCAAGCTCCCCCACAGGACTTCCTTCTTCTTCCAAACGCGATAAGTGGTCAGCCACTTGATTTTCATACCCCCTCCAGTCCTTCACCTCAAAATCAAACTCCTGAAGAAGTAACACCCATTTGGTTAATCGGGGTTTGGCATCTTTTTTAGTCATCAAATATCTGAGTATTGCATGGTCAGTGTGCACCACCACCTTAGTCCCCAAGAGATATGCCCAAAATTTCTCAAAAGCAAACACCACAGCCAATAATTCTTGCTCCGTAATGGTGTAGTTAGTTTGGGCTGTGTTCAAGGTCTTACTTGCATAATAGATAAGGTGGAAAAGATTTTCTCTTCGTTGGCCAAGCACCACCCCTAAATCTATGCCACTGGCATCGCACATAAGCTCAAATGGTTTTAACCAATCCAGAGAAGTGATAATAGGAGTAGAGGTTAACTTTTCTTTCAAGGTGAGGAATGCCTTCATGCATTGATCATCGAAGTCAAATTTGGCCTCTTTTTCTAGTAGCTTGCATAAAGGATAGGCTACCTTTGAGAAGTCTTTGATGAAATGCCTATAGAATCCGGCGTGGCTAAAAAAAACTCTGGACGCCCTTCACAGGTTTTGAGGAGGTAGTTTTGATATAACCTCAATTTTGGCTTGATCAACTTCAAGCCCCTTTTCGGAGATCTTGTGCCCCAAGACTATCCCTTCCTTCACCATGAAATGACATTTTCCCCAATTCAACACCAAATTCATCTCCTTACATCTTTTAAGTACCTCCTCTAGATGCTCCAGACAATCGCAAAACTCATCTCCAACAACAGAAAAGTCATCCATGAAAATTTTCATAGTGTCTTCCACCATGTCCGAGTATATTGACATCATACACCTTTGGAAAGTGGTTAGGGCATTGCAAAGCCCAAAGGGCATCCTCTTGAAGGTAAAGGTTCCATATGGGCAAGTGAAAGTGGTATTTTCTTGATCTTTCGGAGTGATAGAGATTTGATTGTATCCAGAGTAAACATCTAGAAAATAATAGAAGCCACGACCTGATAACCGGTCTAGCATCTGATCCATGAACGGGAAAGAGAAGTGGTATTTTTTGTCCAAGAATTTAATTTTTGATAGTCCATGCATACTCTCCAACCGGTCACTGGTCTGAGTGCGATCAACTCGTCTTTCTCATTAGGAACCACGGTAATTTCTCCTTTCTTTGGCATACATTGCACTGGGCTAACCCAAGTGCTATCGGATATTGAAAAGACCACTCATGTGTCCAACCATTTAATAATTTCTTTCTTCACCACCTCTTACATTGGTGCTCAATGGAAGGAATGCTTTCCTCTTGGAGGTTTATTTTATGTGTGCATATTCCCGTAGGTATACCTTTGATATCCGCTATGGTCCAACCTAGATCTCTGATATGATTCTTCAACACTTTAAGCATAGCTTCCACTTGCTTGTGGCTTAGATTGTTGGAAATAATGACCGGCAAGGTCTTGTTAGCACCCAAGTATGCATACTTCAAATGGGAAGGCAATGGTTTGAGCTCCAAGATAGGAGGATCAATGATTGAGGATTTAGATGGTGGAGTTTCCCTATTATTTAGGTTAAGATCAAGTTTCTTTGGGGGATAATAATAGGATCCCATTCCCACTAATGCACAACAAACCTCGTCGAATTCCTTTATACCCTCACCATCATGATTTAATAGTACCGCTTCTAAGACTTCATCAACGAATCCCTCTCTCATGTGCAAATCGATGCTTTCCTTGATTTTTTCAATTGTGAAAGCCATTTGGAGATCACTTGGTTGCCTCATAGATCTGTTCACGTCGAAGGTGGCTTCCTCATTATTCAATGCAAACTTTAACTCTCCCGAGTTCATTTTTCGCAAAGTGTGTCCTATTTTTAGGCTAGGATTCCCCAAGATGATGGGTATCTCAAATCTCCCTTTGAAATCAAGTACCACAAAGTCCACAGGGTACACCATTCACCCTACCTTGATCAAAATGTCACAACCAATCCCCACGGGGTGCCTAATTGATCGGTCTGTCATGACGAACTCCAAGTTTGTGCTAGTGGGCTACCCCAACTCCATTCGTTTGAAAGTGACCAATGACATCAAGTTGACACTTGAGTTTTCATCGCACACCAGCCTAGAAGACTTGTGAACTCCCTTCAAATCACAAACCGTGTGTACACCCGGCATCACCGCATCATTGGTGAAATTCCTCGCAAGAATTGCAGTACTAAATGGAGATAGCTGAACTGCCCCAACATCTTCTAAGTTGCAAGTGGTGCATAATTCTTTCACGAACTTGGCATACTCAGGCATTTTGTTAAAAGCGGTACTCGCAAGCAAATTGATGGTGATTCTCTTCAACGTAGACTTGAAATCATTCGGATTCTCATCCATTCTTTCTTGCAAAAGTCGTTGAGGGAATGGAGGCAGACAAGTAGGGAATGGTTTTAGAACTTTAGTCTCCTTGCTCTCACGTTGAACAACTTTGGTCACACCATTTCCCTGAATTTGCTTTTTCTGAGGCTTGCTTATCATTGGCATTGCAACATCAATGTGGTCTAGGGAGCTCTCAACACCACTACCCCTCTCTTCACTCTCGGCTTACCTAGATTTGAATTGTGAATTAAGCCAAAGCATTCTATCTTCATGACGTTATGGAGTGCGATTGAACGGTTTGGGCAAGACTTCCAAGGTTATGGCTCAACTCCTCAATGACTTTGTAGGTTTCCCTTAATTTTTCTAACACCCGCACAAGCATACTTTCTATTCCAGAGTCTTCATATTATTCATTCCGACCTTGACTCCCAGTTCAGAACTACCCAAACTATGAGGGTTGAAATAGGAACCCGCCTCGTGGACAGCTGTAAGCACCTCATCACTACCATCATTTGAGCTCTCACGATCTTCTACCGACCTCATACCTCCCAAAACACCAATGGTGTTAATGGTTTCAACTCACTCATTTGAGATACTCCTTACCATTAATTCAAGGAGTGTGGAAGTGATTGATAACTCTCTATTCCTCAGTGCATCATTCTTTAACCACTCCTTAATCTCTTTAGTGGAGGTCGCACCCATTACTTCCTCGGCTCCCAAAAATCCAACTTATGGTCCGACAAGGTAGAAAAATCAAGCGCAAATAGGCTGAGTGAAAAGTACAAGCATTGATGTTTGAACGATGTGTGACTGCAATCAACCACAAGCAACACACAAAATTAAAAGAAGCAAGTACTCTCAAAGTGATTTCAAATCAACAATAAAAAATAGCTAACAACTCAATTCCTCGACAATGGTGCCATTTTTTATGAATGCTCAAATCGTTCTCCCCAAAGTTATAGGTCACGGTGATCGTGCAACAAAACCAAATTTATAAGCCCAACGAGTGTCGGGATCGTACCTAAGGGACTTGGAGTAGCTAAATAGAGATTGTATTGAGTTGAGTTCAAAGCGAGAGTAATGCTCAAAATAGAAAGTAAAAGGATGGGGGAATTGGGATGTTGTCACTACAATCACAATTCAATTTAAAAGCTATAAAACGAAAGCGGGTGTACCAAGTTGACTAGACGACTAGGGATGCATATCCGATGGGGCTTTAATTATGGGAAAGGGTGATTATCAATTCATACTTATTCTTGGTTATTGACATAAGTAGCATTGGTCATGGGTAAGAATTGTTTATCTCTCAATCAACAATCTTATATCCGATGATCTCGGTTAGAGCATCACCAGTTTGATCAACAAATAACCAATCTAAGCTTGGGGAGGTCACACTATCTCTAGCCTAGACCCTTAAATGGGTGATTCCATCGATAAAAGCTATCTCTAGCCTCAAATCTGAGTGGAGTTCCAAGTTCCCACTAGTAATTTCACATCCGAAACCATGAAATTCTTTCTCAAGCAATCTCACAGTCAAGTAATAAAAATTAATATTTGCAACCACCAATTTTAGGATTAAAACTTGATAAAATTACTAGACTCATGTCAAATAAGCAATTATAAGCAAGAATAAATCATACCCACACCCATTTGTTAAGCACCCATCATCAACACACCCCTAGACAAGAGAATTTAGTCACTCATAGCAAGAGAGAAAGATATACCAGTTGGGTAAGTCAAAATCTCTTCCATTAGAGCTGAATCTTAAGTTCTAGATTCAATTTGAGCACACAAGTGTTAACCAAGAGAATTAGATTAAAACTCTCTTCTCAATGGAGGTGAAAACTTAGTCTCAAAGCAAAAAGCTCTTCAAAATATTCAGGACTGAAGAAAGTTGTTTACAATTGTGCCTAAATAGGCCTTTTATAGTTTCCCAAAACATTGCTAAAAGTTATGACAAAAATGCCCTTCGGGAGATGTACGGTGCGACATACGGTTCACACATTGTGATGTGCGCATCGCACACTGCCTTCAGTTGGACCAGTGACTCAGCTAACTTGGGAGCTTCATGTGAAGAGGGTGTGGTTCGCACCTTGGGATATGCATGTCGCACAACAACGCACCCCTTAACAGATTCTTCAGTGGATTTTGCAGCTTTATGCGGAAGAGGTGTGGATCGCACTTCAGCTTGTGCATGTCGTATGGCCACCGCACCTCAGGATAGAATCTACAGCTTTTCCGAACACTTCACACTTCACTCCTTTGAGCTTCTTTTGGGTCCATATCCTTGTTTTTCATCTTTTATCAAAAGTACCTGCATAGACATCAATAAAGGCCATAAGAACCTCTAAATATATTCATAACATAACAATAATTCATAGATATAGGCTAAATAAGTTGGTAGATTACCGACTTATAAAGGACCAAAGCCAAAATTGACCGCCTATGTATCCCAACAGGGAATTCAGGTCAAACGTAGTTCATTACAAGGAAATCGAGATTTTGCTAATAATAAGACCGAAGCCAAAATTGGCCGCCTACGTATCCTAGAAGGGAAATCAGGTCAAACATAGTTCATATTACATCAAAATAGTACATAAAGGAAACAAGCTAAATTAAACTTTTAGAAACAACATCTCTAGACTGCATCTAGATGGATGAGCTTTGGCCATACTCCCCCATCCATTTCTTGTTGATTATAAGAACTCAGACACTAAGTATATCATCACCAGACCATGCAAACACATCCACATATTCCTTTAGCAATTCAGCTAATGCCTCTTTTTCTGATGGCGTCAGACATGCACCGATTCTATCCTTCTTCTCCAATCCTGAGTCACTTAGACTCACCAATTCAGTGTGAATCAAGCTTTGTTCAAATTCTTCAGCTGGCTTATCATGTTGCACATAGTCGTCAAGCTTCTTCTTGAGAATCATAGAATTGACAGATTTATTATTTTGCATGCAAGATTCTTGATGAGACACGAATGGAACAAGAGTCTAATTATTCAGGGACTTCCCTGGTTTAACATCCCAAATAGTTGATATCTCAATGGTATCTTTCAGGATCCCATCAAAATCTCTAATTTTTCCTTCGGTGAGGGACAAACTTTTGCTCATTTCAAAAGGATTATCTCCAGCTGCATTATCAAGCACTTGAGCGACAGACGCATTTGAAAGTGACTTATATGGCAACAAGATAGAACCCAACACAGAATATAACTCATTTCCTTGAGATCAATTTTGAGAGGTTGCTTCATGGTGGTTACATGTCCTAGACTAAAAGTGGTATTTTCTCCCTTTGTTGCCGGCACAATAGTTTCTTCAAGGCTCCACTCATCATCAGTGGTGATCATATTCACGCTCATACTTCCATGATTTGGCAAAGGGTTATTATTGACACTTGAGGGATCTTCTTTAACCTGAATCACTTTTTCTTTGATCAATTGTTCGATCTTATCCTTGAGGGAAAAACAATTCTCTGTATCATGTCCAGCAGCCCCCGAGTGATACACATAATGCTTAGTCTCATCAAACTATTTTGGACGAGGTTCAATATTTCTCCAATGGATTGGTTGAATAATTCCTGATGCTTTTAACCTTTCAAAGAGCTGCGCATATGGTTTAGCTAAAGGTGTGTAAGCCTTTCTCTTATCAAAATTGGGACGAGGCTTGGATGAGGTTGTTGTATTGTTTAGAGTTTGGTAATTGTATGGTTTCTGGTGGTATGTGGATGTTTGTTGGGAGTAGGTTGGTTGGGTATGATAAACAAGGTAAGAAATGGGTGAATATGATTGGATGTATAGGCTTTGAGGTGACTGATTATGGTAAGTGTAAATCTGATTTGGCCCTTGCTCTTGAACGTTTGTTACAACTGCAACTTCCTCTTTCTTCTTCTTATTTACACCTATAGCTCTAGCTTGGATCGCCTGTAATGCTACAAAATTTGTGACTCTCCCGGTCTTGATCCCATCTTCAATAGCTTCCCCTATCTTGATGAGGTCGGTAAACGATGCCCCTGTCATAAGTAACATTCTTTCATAATATGGGTTCTCTTGAGCTTTGGTGAAAGTGTCTTTCATCTCTTTTTCATCCATTGGGGGCCGATCCCTAGTCGCTTCTGATCTCCAGTGAATGGCATATTCATGAAAGGTTTCAGTTGTCTTCTTGCTTCGCTTTTCAAGATAGGCTCAATCAGGGATGATCTCAATGTTGAACCTAAATCTTTCCATGAAATCCTCTGCCATGCTACTCTAATTATGCCATTCTTTAGGGTCTTGTTCAGTGTACCAAGTCAATGCATCTCCAGTCAAGCTTCTGATGAACAACTTCATTCTTATAGCTTCATTTCTCCCCACTCCGGCTAACTTGTTATAATAAGATCTTAGGTGATTGCGAGGATTTCCTGAGCCATCAAATAATTCAAACTTGGGAGGCTTGTATCCATTAGGCAAGTCAATATCGGGATGCACACACAAATCCTCATACTCGAGTTTCTCCCCCTTTTTGGATATTCACATATTCCTGACTTCCTCCCTTAGCTCACGTATCTCTCTATTACATTCCTCCTCTTTTGTCTTCCATTCTTTCTCTAACAAGCCATATAGATTAATAGCCAGTGCTAGGCTAGTAGATGGTTGGGCTTTTGTCACATATATCGGTGGAGCAATATGTGTTGCTAACATAAGTTGAGGTTTTAGGTGATTATAGATTGGTGGGATATTTTGGGGAATGGAAGTCGGGGTGGCATATAAGGAGTTAATAGGCCCTTGATTTTGGTATGCAGGAAATTAGGTAGTATACTGTGGATAAAAGGGAGTTTAGTTTGGAGAGCTTTGGTAGCGGGAATTGGAGTGACGTATTGTGGGTTAGTAGGGAGTTGAGCGGGTGATGGGGGTGGCATAATGAGGGTCACGAGCAGTTTGGTTAAACGGATTTTGACATGGAAGAGATGGATAGGAATATTGTGGGGTAACATGAGCTTGACTTGTGAGGGATGGATTCGTGGGGTGCACATTCATGTTTGGTGCATTTACGGGCTGCGTGCCTTGTGGAGGAAAGTAATCAGGCATGGGTGATTCTAGGGATGGAAAGTGAGGCGGTAATGGAGCAGAAGCTCTTGTCTCTTGAGGCGGAGTATTGGAGATAGGTAACTTGCCAAAATTCTTGACACGTTCAACTTTTCCTTGCAAATTAGCAATTTGTTGCTCCAACCAAGCAATGTGTTCATCATTAGAAGTGTCATCCTTAGATCCTGGAGCCTCAGGATTATCAGTAACTGTGACATCTTCGATGCCTAAAAGATCTGCTATTGGTGGATTGGTTGCATTAGTTCTCAGCCTTCGTACAATCTAGACAGGAAGAGTTATTGCATCATCGGCCATCTCAAGTGTCAGCGTGAATAGCCTTTTATTTGGGGGAATAATAAAATAAAAATAAAAATAAAAGAAAAGTACAAACAGCGGTGTTAGACGAGGTAAAAATAAATATTGATGAATAAAATATAAATTATGTAGCAAATACTAGAATTTACAAGACAAACAACTTGTGGAATAACCAAGTAATTCATATTATAGCGCGTCCTAATATGCAAGGTACCTCTTTTATGCCTGAGGTAGGCCTAACGAAAATTTAAAGGATAAGGATGTGCCGTTATATGTCATTCCATTGCTCTTCAATCAATTAAACGCACATATATTCCCCAAAAAAGCTTTATTACATCTTGAATAAAATATAATAGAAATACTCCTAATAAACTAGTTTAAATCTTCGTATCTTGACTTTTATCCCATTTGTTGATGTCTCTAAGGTGGATCTTCCATCAACTAAAGTTTGGAATCTTGATGGTCATCCACACTGCAAAAAAAGGAGTTAGATTATACCTTCCCACTAAAATCTAATTAATTTAGAACAAATGGTCAATATTTTGGCACAGTTATCCCTCAAATATGCACACAGATAATGCTAGAGTGTCACTGGTATCGTGAACCCACTTGGACATTTTGGTAAGGTAAATTAATGAACTTAATACGCCACGGGTATTAAGACTCCTAGGTTTGCATGCTGCATGTTCCCTAAAAGGTGTTGGTTTAGCTCTATCCTATGTTGACTAAGAATGGGCTTTTTCAAAGTAGACTAGGTCCCAAGTAGACAACTTGAGTTGGAAATATGATAGCCATTGGACACATGACGTACCCGTAAACTATCATATTTCTGAGAAAGTGTTATTTATAAAAAGAGGTCACGGGATCGTGAACCCCTCTTAAATATAAATAAAATTACATGCCATGGGGCGGAAGATGCTATGAAAATGCAATTGACAATATATAATTTAAACAAATAAATGAAACTTAAACATATGAAGCAAATAGGGGTCATCCACAAAAGTTAGAAAGAAAATAAAAATCCTTTTGGTTAAAACCTAGACGAATCCCCAGCAGAGTCGCCATTTGTTATGTCACGCCCCGAGACTACCCCCTGGACGTAACACGGTGCTTAGTGTCATAAGTGACCCCAAGCTAACCCATGTCATGGCATATCTATACAAGTTCAAATTTGAAAACAAGTACTGTGCGAAAGATAAATACCATTTAACAACTGAAACGGGGAAAAACCCAAATATCTGGATAGTTGAATTAAATATAAATAGTATAGTGCCGATTGAAAACAACACTAACAACTATTGAAATCTAATCTATGTCTGAAAGCCTATAACTGATATGAGTTGCTGAGACATGCCCCCAACTAACTCTAATAAGACTGAAAACTAAAAGATAAAGACTGAAAGTAAAGCCTGTCTATCGTCCTCAAACTAGGAGGACTCACCAAATTAAGCTGCTGAGTACGGACTGGAAGTCAACTAAATGCGGTCTGGATGCTGAGCATCTAAACCTATATCATGAAATGATGTAGCATAAAAGTATGCATCAGTACTTTGAATGTACTGAGCATGCATGATATGTACTAAGCTGGGAAGTAAAGAACTAAAGATAGAAATAGGTACACTGACATATAACTGAAAGCTGAACTGAATACAATGACCATGTACAAATCATGAATATAACATGCTGAACTGAATAGTGTAATAAATACTGAGTATATGGTCAGTGCAACATGAATCTTACTGTGGGAGATACTATTAACTGACATGCCCCAAGTTGAGCTAACCATGGGGCCAACCTTTAACCCTGGATGAGAGGGTGTCCATAACTTGCCAAGGGTATGAACAAATCTGATGTGGATCCACTAAATGATGTCCACAAGGGACAAGGGTGTCAAGCCTAATCTGATGGGTGACCCCTTTAGAACCTATGGTGGTGCCGTAGTTTTGGAACTCAGGGATTGCTACTAAAGGTCTCAGCCTAAAGCTGACGGGTGAGCCTTCATCCCTTAGTTCGCTCGGTGCTAAGTCTACTCCCAACTGAATATACACTAACATGCAATTGTAACACTGGATATCTCAAAATACTGATAAAATCTGAGAATGCACATAAACATACTGAAGGTTATGGCATTGAAATTCTGAAGCATGATTATCTGACTGACTTGCCTAACAAGCATAAATTATGAAGTATTGAACATTATGATAGACTAGGGTTCTGAATTTTATACATGAACTGTAACAATTTTCCAAGAAACATGAACTAAGCATCATATAATTTATAACATCTGAATGGTAAAGAGAACTCTGAGGTTTATGAACCCTAGGTCTAATCAATCATGGAGAACTGAAGGAACTGGTTGAATTCTATGGACCTAGTGGCTGTAAGGAACCCACTAGTGAAATCCCACATACCTGGTGAAGAAAATCCTTGCAAGAAATTGAAGTTGAAGCTTGGAGGAGAGAACCCTAGGCTTGTAAAATTGGAGAAGACGCTTCTTTTCTATTTTAGAATTCAACTTAGAGAATCTGACTTGTTTTGGGGAATTAGACTTAATAGAATAAGACTAAGGCTTTTTATAGTCGGAGCTAATATAGAAAGGAAAGGTCTAAACTACCCCTAAGAAATTAACTTAAAAACTGCTGGAAAATTCGCGTCTCAGGCTCCACGGATGGGTCCTATGGATCGTGGAAAGTTCCATGGCTCGTGGAACCCTATTGTGGTTCTTGGATGCTCTTCTTGGCTGCGGGTCTGATAACCACGAGCTAAGTTCACGGCTTGTGGAACCACCCACGGCTCGTGAAACCTTCTCGTGGTTCCTGAGGGATTTGATGACCCTCAGGTCTGAGTTCCACGGATGGATCCCATGGCTCGTGGAAACTTCCATGGCTCATGAAACCAGCCTGTGGTTCTCAGAGGGAATGTCAGCCCTCTGATTTGATTCCACGGATACAATCCATGACTCGTGGAACCATCCACGACTCGTAGGACTGACTCATAGTTTCTGATAGTTGAAATTTTTGGATTGTTTCAGGCTTTCTGAGTAAGTCTGGGCTTGGATGTTCTGGGGTGTTACAATATCTCCCCCTTGGGATCATTCGTCCTCGAATAAAGGTTAACTAGGCTGAGTTTGGAGGGAAGGAGCTGCAATACCTACCAACTAAGTACTAGAAACTGATGTATGACTAAACTGAGTTCCATGAACGTGCAAATGTGCTGAAATGCAAGGATAACTTAAGGAACAAGGTACTAGGACTGATTTACACAAGAGTAAACTTAGAGACTGGAGAGGAACTATTACTTCAAGCTGAAACTGAAGCGGAAGGAAAGAGGTGAGGGTACTTGAACATCATGGCTGCTTCTGCTTTCCAAGTAGCTCCCTCTATGGACTGATTCCTCCATAAAACCTTTACTGAAGCGACTTCCTTTTTTCTCAACCTACGAACCTGATGGTCAAGAATATCAACTGGAACCTCCTCATAGGTGAGGCTATTCTTCACCACCACACTCTCAAGAGGTACTATCGATGCTGGATCACCCACACACTTCTTCAACAAGGAAATGTGAAAGACTGGATGAACCGCTGCTAGTTCTGCTGGCAACTCTAACTCTAAGCCATATTACCAACCCTTTTCAGGATTCTGTAAGGGCCTACATACCTGGGACTGAGCTTCCCTTTCTTGCCAAATCTCATCACTCCCTTCATAGGTGACACTTTCAGGAAAACTCAATCATCAATTTCAAACTCTAAGTCCCTTCTCATCATATCTGCATAGGACTTATGATGACTCTGAGTTGTCCTTAATCTCTCTCTGATGAGCTGAACTTTCTCCATGGCCTCATGAACTGAATCTGGCCCAATCAAGGCTGCTTCACCTACTTCGAACCAACCAACGGTGATCTGCATCTACGCCCATAAATTGCCTCATATGGGGCCATCTAAATACTGGAGTGAAGCTGTTATTGTAGGTGAATTCTATGAGAGGTAGGTGATCATCCCAACTACCCTTGAAATTGATCACGCACACTCTCAACATTTCCTCTAAGGTATGAATGATACGCTCTGCCTGACCGTCCGTCTGCAGATGAAATACTGTACTGAGATTCACCTGAGTACCAAGAACCTTCTAAAAAGACTTCCAAAAAAGAGATGTAAACTGAGGGCCTCTATCTGAGATGATAGACAAGGGAACCCCATGCAACCTAACTATCTCGCTGATGTAGAGTTTGGCATAATCCTCCGCTGAATCAGTAGTATTAACTTCCAAGAAATGGGCTGACTTAGTGACTCTGTCCACTATCACCCAAATAGAGTCATGCTATCTGTGAGTACGAGGCAATCCCATAATTAAATCCATGTTAACCACTTCCCACTTCCAAGTAGGAATACTAATCTCCTGAGTCACACCTCTTGGTTTTTGATGTTCTACTTTAACCTGCTGACAGTTGGGACACTTAGCCATAAAATTTGTGATGTCCCTCTTCATGACGTTCCACCAATACACTTCCCGTAGATCACGGTACATCTTAGTAGCACCTGGATGAATGGAGTATCTGGAATTATGGGCTTATGTAAGGATCTGCTGCCTTAACTCACCCACCTTAGAAATAGGCGACCTTGATAATGAAGCACACCATCTCACCTTTGGGAGAATACCTCAACTTTCTGCTGATGAACCGCACCCTTCAGCTAAAGCAATATGGGATCACTATCCTACTTCTCTTTAACCTCCGCTACCAATGAAGATTCTGATCCATTCTGGACTATCACACCACCCTCTAACGTGTCCATAAGGCAAACTCCTAAGCGAGCAAGCTGATGAACATCTCTGACTAATTTTTTCTTCTCTTCCTCAACATGTGACACACTACCCATGGACAGTCTGCTGAGGGCATAAGCCACTATATTGGCCTTACTCGAATGGTAGAGCACATTCATATCATAGTCCTTGAGGAACTCAAGCCATCTCCTCTGATGAAGATTTAACTCTCTCTGGGTGAACACATACTGGAGGCTCTTATGATCTGTGAATACATTAACATGAACACTATACAAGTAGTGTCTCCAGATCTTTAAGGCAAACACAACAGCTGCAAGCTCAAGGTCATGAGTCAGGTAGTTCTTCTCATGGACCTTAAGCTGTCTGGAGGCATACGCTATGACCTTACTCTACTGCATCAAAACACATCCCAGCCCGATCCTGGACGTGCCGCAATAAACCACATAACCATCTAAACCCTCTAGTAGAGTCAAGACAGGAGTTGTAGTCAACCTAGTATTCAATTCTAAGAAACTTTTCTCACACTCATCTGACCACTGAAACTTGACCTTCTTCTGAGTCAACTTGGTCAATGGGACAGCTATAGATGAAAATCCTTCTACGAACCTTCTGTAATAACCAGCCAAACCCAAGAAATATTTGATGTCTATCGGAGAGGTGGGTCTGGGCCAGTCCTTTACTGCCTGAATCTTCTGAGAGTCAACTCGGATGCCATCACTAGACACCACATGACCAAGAAAAGCAATTGATTTTAACCAAAACTCACACTTACTGAACTTGGCAAATAACTGGTGGTCCTTGAGAGTTTATAGAACGGCCCTTAGATGATTCACATGCTCCTCCTCATTTCGAGAATAAACAAGGATATCATCGATGAACATAATTACGAACAAGTCTAAATACTGCTTGAACACTCTGTTCATTAAGTCCATGATAACTGCAGGAGCATTGGTTATCCCAAAAGACATAACTACAAATTCATAGTGACCATACCGAGTCCCAAAGGCTATCTTCGGGGTGTCACTACCTCTGACTCTGAGCTGATGATAGCCGGATCTGAGGTCTCTCTTTGAAAAACCACTAGCACCCTGAAGTTGGTCGAACAAGTCATCAATCTTTGGGATAGGATATTTGTTCTTGATTATGACTTTGTTCAACTGACGGTAGTCAATACACATCCTGAGAGAACCGTCCTTCTTATGCACGAACAACACTGGAGCACCCCATGGTGAGATGCTGGGTCTGATGAAGTCCTTGTCTAGAAGGTCTTTCAACTACTCTTTTAATTCCTTTAGATCAGCTGGAGCCATTCTGTAAGGAGGAATCAAAATAGGCTGGGTATCTGGAAGGAGATCTATTCCGAAATCGATTTCCTTTTCGGGAGAAACTCTGGAAAGATCTTCTCGGAACACTTCTGGAAACTCATTTACCACTGGGACTGAGTCAAGAGTTGGGGTCTCGGAGTTTGAATCCTTAATCCAAACAAGGTGATAGATATACCCTTTGGAGATCATTTTTTCTGGCCTTAAGGTAGGAGATGAATCGACTTATAGGCACAGAGTTACTACCCTTCCATTCTAAGATTGGCTCGTTAGGAAACTAGAACCAAATTATCCTAGTTCTACAATTGACTGAGGCATAACAGGAATGCAACCAATCCATGCCCAGAATGATATCAAAATCTACCATTTCTAACTCTACAAAATCTACTGAGGTGATTTTCTGGGAAACTGTGACAGGGAAATTTCTGTATACTCATCTAGCTATAACTGGGTCACCAACTGGAGTAGAGACTGAGAAGGATTCTGGGAGGATTTTTGGACTGACACCAAAGTTTACTGCTGCTATATATGGAGTTATAAAGAAAAGTGTGGCCCCTGGATCTAACAATGCATAGACATTAGTATTAAAGACTCGCAACGTACCCGTGACTACATCAGGAGAATACTCCTGGTCTTGTCGAGCCTGGAGAGCATACAACCTGTTTTGGCATTGACCACCACCTGTTCCAAAACTGTTATAGAATCAGTCTGAGTCTGTGAACGAGCATCCTTGCCCTTCTGAGAATTCTTAGGGCACTTTTTCATCCTGTGGCCTAGCTTACCACACCCAAAGCAATTTCCACTGCCTGCCATGCACTCACCTTGGTGGTTTCTACCACAATTTTTACACACTGGATTTTGTACGCCCACTATTAACCGTACCTTGGGACTTAGAGCTAGACGCTCCATCCCGTCGATATTTCTTGAACTTAGGCACTGGGGCACTAGCAGAAGATGGAGCTGGAGCTGAATTCTTCTGATGAAACTAAGAGTGGTTACCACCTTCCAACCTCTACTGAGAGTAGATAAAGTCACCTATCCTAGCCCTCATAGTATCTCCTCCCTTTTCCTTGATCTTCTCCTCTTCAATCTGCTGGGCATAAGTAACCAACCTGGAGAAGTCCATCTCTTTAATCAGCATGGCAGTCTTGCACTCCTTGACTACATCATCCGACACTCCAGATACAAACTTGATCATACGAGCTCTGGAGTCTGCTACTATTGCTTAAGCATACTTGGATAGCTGAGTGAACTTGAGTGCATAGTCCTTCACGCTCATGTCATCGTGCTTCAAATTTATGAATTCCTGAAACTTGGCTTCCCTGAGCTCTAGTGAGAAGAACCGGTCCAGAAAAGCTATCTTAAAGAGATTCTAAGTCACTAGCCCTGCATTGGCACAACGGTATTCCTTCCATTGTTGGTACCAAGTGTAGGCCACTCCCTTCAACTGATAGGCAGCCAGATCTGCACCCTCGACTGGAATGACACCCATAATGTCTGTCACCTTCTGAAAATCATCTAAAAACTCTTGGGGATCCTCTTCCGACTTGGACCCATGAAACTCTGGAGGGTTCATCCGTGTGAAATCCCGGATCCTGGCTGTAGCAGTATTACCCTGAGGTGGAGCTGGTGCCGCAGCCGGCTGATTGACCTGGGCAGTTATAGCCTGGGCAAGCACCTGAAAACAGCCTTGAATTTGGCATGCGTGACTTGCTCATTCAGGGGATCCGCTGGAGCTGCCGAGGCTGGCTGATTCCTAGCATTAGCTCTTCTGGGAGGCATTTTTCATTGAAATACGAAGAGCATGAGTTAGAAGAGAAGGAGATTTAAATAGAGTTTATACTCTTTAGCATGAACTGGAAAAGAAAGAAAGGGAAGTTGTTCCTAATAACATCTCATAGCTCCTCCCCCATAAGTGTGGTGCGCTTCACACCCATGAAGAAGACTCTACTTGACGCAGATTTCAGACACCCTAGGACACTTAAACCTGATGCTCTGATACCAAGTTTGTCACGCCCCGAGGCTATCCCCTGGACGCAACACGGTGCTTAGTATCATAAGTGACTCCAAGCTAACCCATGGCATGACATATCTATACAAGTTCAAATTTGAAACAAAGTATTGTGCGGAAGCTAAAGACCATTTAACAACTGAAATGGGGAAAAACCCAAATATCTGAATAGTTGAATTAAATATAAATAGAATAGTGCGGACTGAAAAACAACACTAACAACTGCTGAAATCTAATCTATGTCTGAAAGACTCTAACTGATATGAGTTGCTGAGACATGCCCCCAGCTAACTCTAATAAGACTGGAAACTGAAAGATAAAGACTGAAAGTAAAGTTGTCTATCATCCTCGAACTAGGAGGACTCACCAAATCAAGTTGTTGGGTATGGACTGGAAGTCAACTAAGTGCAGTCTTGATGTTGAGCGTCTGAACCTACATCATGAAATGATGTAGCATAAAAGTATGCGTCAGTACTTTGAATGTACTGAGCATGCATGATATGCACTAAGCTAGGCAGTAAAGAACTAAACATAGAAATAGGTACACTGAAATATAAATAAAAGTTGAACTGAATACAATGACCACGTACAAATCATGAATATAACATGCTTAACTGAATAGTGTAATAAATAATGAGTATATGGTCAGTGCAATATGAATCTGACTGTGAGAGATACTATTAACCGACATACCCCAAGTTATGCTAACTATGGGGCCAACATGTAACCCTGGATGGGAGGGTGTCCATATCTTGCCAAGGGTACGAACAAATATGACGTGGATCCACTAAATGATGTCCACAAGGGACAAGGGTGTCAAGCCTAATCTGACGGGTGATCCCTTTAGAACCTACGGTGGAGCCGTAGTTTTGGAACCCAGGGATTGCTACTAAAGGTCTCAGCCTAAAGCTGACGGGTGAGCCTTCATCCCTTAGTTCGCCCGGTGCTAAGTCTACTCCCAACTGAACGTACACTAACATGCAACTGTAACACTGGATAGCTCAAAATACTGATAAAATCTGAGAATGCATATAAACATACTGAAGGTTATGGCATTGAAATTCTGAAGCATGATTATCTGACTGACCTGCCTAATAAGCATAAATTATGAAGTAATGAACATTATCATAGACTAGGGTTCTGAATTCTATACATGAACTGTAAAAATTCTTCAAGAAACATGAACTAAGCATCATATAATTTATAACATCTGAATGTTAAAGAGAACTCTGAGGTTTATGAACCCTAGGTCTAATCAATCATGGAGAACTGAAGGAACTGGTTGAATTCTTGGGACCTAGTGGGTGGAAGGAACCCACTAGTGAAATCCCACATACCTGGTGAAGAAAATCCTTGCAAGAAACTAAAGTTGAAGCTTGGAGGAGAGAACCCTAGTCCTGGAAAATTGGAGAAGACGCTTCTTTTTTGGTTTAGAATTCAACTTAGAGAATCTAACTTGTTTTGGGGGATTAGACTTAATAGAATAAGCCTAAGGCTATTTATAGTCGGAGCTAAAATAGAAAGGAAAGGTCTAAAATACCCCTAAGAAATTAACTTAAAAACTGCTGGAAAATCCGTGTCTCAGGTTCCACGGATGGGTCCTATGGATCGTGGAAAGTTCCACGGCTCATGGAACCCTATCGTGGTTCCTGGATGCTCTTCTTGGTTGCGAGTCTGATAACCACGAGCCAAGTTCATGGCTCGTGGAACCACCCACGGCACGTGGAACCTGCTCTTGGTTCCTGAGGGATTTGATGACCCTCTGGTCTGAGTTCCACGGATAGATCCCACGGCTCGTGGAAACTTCCACAGCTCATGAAACCAGCCCCTGGTCCTCAGAGGGAATTTCAGCCCTCTAAACTAATTCCACGAGTACAGTCCATGACTCATGGAACCTTTCATGACTCGTAGCACTGACTCATGATTTCTGACAGTTGAAATTTTTGGATTGTTTCAGGCTTTCTAAGCTAAGTCTGGATTGGAAGTTCTGGGGTGTTACATGTCACGACCCATTTTTAAACTAAGTTAAAAACATTCCATAACTCGGCTATATTTATTTTAGAAAAAGATGTAAGAGTAAAATAGAGTCGCCACCTAATTTTAGGAAAATCAGGAAACCGTTTAAAGAAAAGGTGTTTTGAAACCTTTATTTTGCAAAAAACTAGACAAGAGGGTAAGGGTTCAAGTTATCTCCCAAGGAAGGTGTTAGGCATCTCGGAAAATCCACAAATGTGGTTGACCAACGGATTTAAACATAATTGGTGACTAAAAGAGGTATAACTCATTTGGAAATGGGAGTTTAAAAGTTATTTGCTTGAAATCATTTTATAGTGCTTGAATTATTTTCATTAATTCAACTTGTGAATTAATTTTACAATTTTCGCTATATAGAAAAGAAGTGGTTAACTTCTGACAAATGCTCGTGATACCTTAAAAATGAAACTTTGATTTAAATACTTTAAATCCAATTTTCAATTTATGGACATATGAATTTACTTTGACAATTGTAAAGATATGAATTATCTTCACGTTATTTAAGAAAATTTGACATTAAACCTGAATTTATATAGAGTTGCTTTGGGCTTAGATCCAATTTGAAAATCATTTTAGAGAAGCAATTTGAAATAGGTACTTGCACCAAGTTAGTTATAAAAAAAGTGGTTAAGCTTTGAAAAGAAATTCTAGGAGCTTTAATATCGGCAACGCTCCTTTTGCACGATAAGGATAACTGACAATAATAGTTAATCACTCTCTGCTTTGGGATTCATCTAAGTTAAAAGAGATGAGAAAAGAGTTAGTAATTACATCAGTACACAATCATAACATGAAATAAATCAAACATAAATAGAGAGATTGGCAAATTGGGCTTAGAATCTAATCCCTTTGCTATTGCAGACTGCTGCTACAAGGCCGACGCCTACTCTCATTTTTTGTTTGGTGGAATTTTTAAGAGGGCGAGAGACACAAAATGATGGATAATACAAGTTCCAAGTCTAGCAGCGATGTTGAATCTTAAAATAGGACTCTTCGGCTATGGTTCGTACCATATGAAAGAAAGAAAAATGAAAATAAGGATTAGAGAAGAGACATGATTTTTTATAATGGAGAACACAAGGGTAAACAAGTATAATAAAATGACACTCAACATATAGAATTAACATAAACATAATTTTGTGTCTCATGCTTTTGCTGAAAACGTAAAAAATTGGATCAAATAGCTGGACATGCTTGTTGTTGGGTTTAAACTAAGGAGCTCTAACCGAAAGTAAGCATTGAAATTAAGCAAATGAACTAAACGTTAGTTAAGAAGCAAACACAACTTAATGCATATGATTCAATCAAAGAATCTACATATAGGACTCAAACATGATGTTTATAAATGGGTTCATTAATCTTAAAGACCGACTTGATCAAATGAGCAAAAGAGGAAATGATTCATATAAAACTTAGACTATGTTTTTTAAAAGAACAAAATATGGTAAGATGAAAATGATTTTTTCTCATGGGAAAGTCTCTTGGTATATATAGCCTACTTAGATCTAGAACCCAACCTTATGTGCTGTTCATTCATATATGTTGACAAATAAGTCAGTAAGTAAACTTCTATGTTAAAATCCATGGCATCTAAATGTAAGAACAACAAAGAGACACTAACATTATGCATACAAAGTTAATATTTCAGACTTGAAAGTTAAAGTAAAGAGGAGTTATGAACCTTTTATGGTGCAGCGAACTAGTGCGAGATAGAGTTTAAGAATCACCTTGACGTATTCGAAACTCGAAGCTTTGGGGGTAGAAAATTATGTGCAAAGATTCAGACCTTGAGGGGTAAATATTCGTGCAAGAAACTCAAGATCTTTAGGGTAGCCAACTCTATAAAACCCAAGTCTTTTCAAGGGAGAAAACCCGTGTAAAAACTCAGTCTTTTTAGGGTAGAAAGTTGTATCTTATAATGAAGAAATGTGGTTCTATTTATAGAACTCCCAAATGCTAGGGCTTGAGCAAGGGACGGGAATATTAAATCCATTTGAAATTTGAATTCGGACTTGAAAATGTGGATTTGAAAATGTGGATTTGAAATCTAAGAACAAGACAAAGACCACTTAGGTCTCTTCCTTGTGATGCAGACGAGAGAGAGAAAGAAAATTGAAAAGAGAGAGAGGAGGGATTTACCAGTGAAGGAGAATACAATACTCCATTAAAACTTATAAAAAAATGGGCGACCATGACCTGAAAATGCCAAAAGCAGGCGATCTTTTAGCCAAGAATAGCATCGTTTCTAGGGTTTACGCGGAGGAGATGGAGGCAGTGTGAAAAAGGAGAAAGAGATTAGGGGTCCGTTGTATTGCTGAGAGTAAGAAAGATGGAGTCTTAGGTCTTTAAAATGTTTGGGCCGGGTCACATGAGTTTCTGAATTGGGTTTGTTTTGGGAGAAAAGAAAGGGTCTTGGGTTCTTAATGAAGAGATGGGCCAGATCTTTTGAAATTGGGCTGCATTTCAGAAAAATTTAGATTAAAATGGTCTGAAAGCATGAGTAACAAAGAGTATAAAGTGGCAGGGATTGCATTTAAAAAGTAAACCAATTTGCATTACAAATATAACCATAACGCTGAAAGAATAGCCAAACGACCTAAAAACTGATTCTTTTAAACCAACCCCTCTTTCGAATTAAATCAATTTGAAGTAAAATTGAGACAAAATAATTATTTGATTAATTAGTTAAGCTTCTTGACTTAACAAAGTAAAATAATTATTAATAAAAAAATGAACTAATTATATTAATTAAGTTGTGAATAAACTTCAATTTGATAAAATAAAAATGCATACTTAAACAAACGTTATTTTTGGTACAATAATAACTTTATGAAAATAATATGTAAATATTTATATATAATATATATTCGAATATATTTTGCCAAATGAAATGGCAAAATAGCGCCAAAGTATTTAGAAAATATTTTTTGCTAGATAAAATGATCATTTTAATTTGTTTGAAATTCAAGAAGCTTAACCAATTATACGAAATGTGGAGGGTCAAAATTGAGTGTTAACAATATCTAGAACAATGAGCCTCATGGAGAATCACATGAATCAACTCCCCAACTCTCAGAACACAAAGGCGACCATCAAATCTCTGAATACCATCAGAATCTAAAGTAGCCCTTCTAGCCTCACCCCGAATTACCTGATCACGAATATCACACAACTGCTGATCCTCAAAGTGACGTGATGAATATGATCAACCAAAGTAGAACGGATATCAACACTGGTGATAACTCTTCTGGGATCTGACAAGTCAAGCCTAACCAAACGATTAGCCAAGGACTGGATGTCCAAGACCAACGGTTGCTTCGAAACTTAAAGAGAAGCCAAACTGACCATACTCACTGCCTTCTAGCTCAAGGCATCCGCTACCACATTTGGCTTACTCGGATGGTATAGAATAGTAAAGTTAACGTCCTTCATTATCTCAACCCACCTCTGCTACCTAGAGTTTAGCTCTCGTTGAATCGTGATGTACTGAATACTATGGTGGTCGGTGTAAATCTCACAGTGAACTCCATATAGATAGTGCCTCCAGATCTTGAGTGCAAAGACTACCGCTACGAACTCCAAGTCGTGAGTGGGGTAGTTGCGCTGGTAATCCTTCAGCTACCTCGACGTATATGCTATTACACGGCCCTATTATATCAACACATAATCAAGTCTAACTGGGGAAGCATCACAATATACTGAGAACCCCTGACCCTCAACTGGTAATGTCAACACCTGAGCTGAAGTCAATAAGGTCTTAAGCCTCTAGAAACTATCCTCTCACTGATCAGACCACTTAAATAGATCATATTTCCTAGTCAAAGGTGCTGCTATGAAAGAAAATCCCTCAACTAACTACCTATAATACCTTGTCAATCCAATAAAGATGCGAACCTCGATAGGAGTAGTATGCCTCGGCCAATCACAAACGGCTGCAATCTTTCCTGGGTTCACTCTAATCCCATCCTTAGACACCACATGTCCTAGGAATGCTACTAACTCAAGCCAAAACTCACACTTGAGAACTTGGCATAAAGCCGATGATCTCTCAAAGTCTGGAGTACGATCCTTAAGTGCTGCTCATACTCCTCCCTACTTTGCGAGTATATAGATATGTCATCAATGAAGACTATCACAAGCGTATCCAAATATGGCTTGAGCACCCTATGCATCAAGTCCATAAAAGTTGTTGGGCATTAGTCAACCTAAAAGACATCACCAGGAACTCATAATGGCCATAACATGTCCTGAATCGTATCTTAGGGATGTCCTCCGCCCTAAACCTCAACTGGTGGTAGCCTAACCTCAAATCTATCTTAAAGAACACTGTTGCACCCTGGAGCTGATCAAACAAGTCATCTATATGCGGCATCAGATACCTGTTCTTTATAGTTACCTTATTCAGCTACCGATAATCAATACACATCCACATCGAACCATCTTTCTTCTTTACAAACAGAACTGGAGCACCCCTAAGTGACACACTCAGCCTGATGAAACCCTTAGCTATCAAATCCTGAAGTTGAACCTTAAGCTCCCTCAACTCAGCTGGAGCCATATGATACAGAGTAATGGAAATGGGCCTGGTACCTGGCTCTAACTCAATGAAAAAGTCTATATCACGCTCAAGCGGAAGGCCTGGCAGGTCGGTCAAAAACATATCTAGGAACTCCCTAACCACAGGGACCAACTTATGAGAGGAAGTGTCGGTACTAACATCATGGACATATGCTAGATAAGCCAAACACCCATGTGAAATCAATTTTCTATCCTGAAGATAAGAAATATCGCAAATGGTGCATGGCTAACAGAACCTGCCACACAACCGGGGATACACCGAGCATGGTTATGGTAACGGTCCTGGCATAACAATCCAAAACTGCTCGGTGAGGGAATAACTAGTCCATGCCCAGAACCATATCAAAGTCTAGGATGTCTAAAATTATCAAGTCAGCCCAAGTCTCAAGATCATCAATAGCTATCAAGCAGGATCTAACAATCTGATCTACTACTAAAGAATTGCCTATCGGGGTAGCAACAGATACATGAATAGATAATGTCTTACTAGCCAACCCTAAAAAAGGAACAAAGTACGCAGAAACATATGAATATGAAGAACTAGAATCAAACAATGCTAAATCTGACTGAAGGCAGATAGAAATCGTACTTGTGATCACCGCATCTGAGACCTTTGCCTCCTGTCTACTAGGGATTGCATAGAACTAATGTCGACCTTCACTTGACTGATCGCCATCCTAACCACATGTCTTGTCAAACTGGGCACCACCTCTACTAGGGACACCACCTCCTTTGACTGGTGGCTGCACTACCCTCAAAGACTGAGCCGGCTGAGCGGCTGGCTAACTGTACTTGCTACGGGCACTCTCTGGCAAAGTGACCAAGAATACCACACTCGTAGAAAGTCCCTGATGGCCCACCCTTGCATGATAAACTGACTGAACTTGTATGGCCACCACAGCCTGATGCCCTAGATGTACCCCTCGATGACTGACCACTATAACCATGCTGACTACCATAACCCTGATCAAACTGAGGCTTAACTGAAGCCTGAAGTGATGCTTGAACTGGCCGGCTAGACTGACCCTGATGCTACTGTGGTTGATCTCCTCAGCCCCACTGACCTGAACCTCTACCACCGGATGGGAACCACTGTAACCACTCTAATAGCGTGGCCTTTTATCTCTGGCCCCAGGGTCCTGACAATGCAAATCCTCCATAGTGCGGGCATAGTCCGCAATAGCCTGAAATGGTTGCCCCACTAGCAACTAGTATAACTGTAGTCTGTCGAAGCTCAATCCTCAACCCTCAAACAAATTGACAAACTTGGTCCGGATCTATAGGAATAATCATAGCCCTAAATGGGGCCAACTGGTGAAAATGGTTCTCATACTCAGACACTTTCATAGACCCCTATATCAACCAGGTGAACAACTTCCTACAGTGCTCACGGTCACTCTACGCCAAGAACATATCCATAAAGGCCTCGTAAAACTGTCTCCAAGTCAACTGAGGAGACTCAGAAGGTTTGGAAGCTACCTGGGCCCTCCAGTTGATAGGTGCTATAACCTACTTCGTGAGTATCCAATAGACCAAGATGGTGAAGCATCTCCTCGCAAGTAGAAATAAAGTCATAAGCATCCTGTCTGGGATCACCAGAGAACCTCGACGGGGATAATTTCAGAAACTCGCCCAAAGCCTTCTCCTTCAACTCTGTCGTAATTAGGCAAGGACAAAGAGGCTGAACAATTGTAGGCACTACAAGAACCTGTGCACAGGGAGCCACAGTAGCTGACTGCGCTCCTAAGCTTTGAACACCAAGGGCTTCTTTCTGACCGAATGTCTGGGCCATATCAGAAGGCTGACCCCCAACCATACCCAACAATTGAAGAAGCATGCTCCGAATATCTAGGGTAAGAGCTGAGGCTGGTGCTGGCACTAACACAAATGTTGCTATTGGCCCTGGTGCCACCTAGGCTGCCCCCTGGTCCATGGGCTGCTGGTTCAAAACTGAATCAGGCTCATACTCGGCCTCAGGAGCTATAACTTATGCCGCTGCTCAGTAACATCCTCAACCTCTAGCTCTACGACCACCCCGGCCCCTAGTTGGAGTCAAGTGTGCTAGTGTTGAAGGCTCGCCCTTGTCCACTGCTGAAGATCTCATACGAGCCATCTGCGAAAGTGTGAACGGAATAAATAAGATTCCAGGAGACTATATAGGATAAGATGCATGATATAGAAGCAATAGAAGAGCAATGTTTCCTAATATTCCATTGTAGCCTCCCAAAGATAGGGTACAGACGTCTCCGCCCCAATCTGCAGGACTCTACTAGACATTGACTCCTATACCGATGACATGGTAAACCTAGGCTCTGATACCAAGCTGTCACGACCCAATTTCTCAGGTCATGATGGCACCTACAACCCCTCTATAGGCGAATCAATCCCCGTAGCCCAGAACAGTTAGTAATAGGCTATTACTAAAGCAAAGCACGTACAAGAAAGAGTAATAAGCGAAAGAATGTAAATAAGACATAAAAAAGACGAAACAACCTGATATATATATATATACACACAAGGAAGCTAAACCATCCCATGACTTGGTATCATAGTATAGCAGCCACTACAAAATATACAAAGTACGAGAGGGTACAAAAGAAGAATATACAACTGTCTCTGAATAGCAAAAGAGTAAATAGTACAAAAGAAGATATAAAGTCAAGACCCGATGGCTAGGAGCTCACCCTAAGTTTCAAATGCCCAAAAGCTACGAGTCTGCACGATCAACGACAATACCTCACACTAGGATCTGCATTAGGAAGATGCATAAGTGTAGTATGAGCACTAATTACAAAAGCAACGGGTACCCAGTAGGCATCATAGGCCGACTGAGCATATGTAAGATATAAAAATAGTAAATATCAGACAAGAAAGAAGTAGTCACAAAAACAAACAGAGGAAAACACACGGAAGCTAGAAACAGATAGAAGACAAGGAGAAACAAGTATATTATGCTTGCCACAAAAGATATATATCACAGAACATATATGAAAGAGTAGAGGACGCACCTGGATCTTTGCAACAATAATGTACACAGAGAGTTTAAGGACATGGCGGTATACCGATAACCTCAAATAACAGGGAAAGACAGAAAAGCAATATACATAGTCATGCTAACAGTATAATTCCCAAGGTAAGTATGATAGAACAATAACCCACAAGTATTACAATAAGAGCAAGTAAGCTAATCTACCAACAGTCCCAATGGACACCCATACACCAGAGGAACACATACAAGTTAAAACAAACCCTCCAGCATCCTATACTTCCAGAGCGTACACTCAACAAATAGCAAACAAAGGTGAAACCGTGCAAACAAAGAATGATATGATATAAAATGTCAGGTGGTACCATATGCACCTCCTTCGGCGCCCGTAGGCCCAGTAGGTATGACCCATAGAAGGCTTCCCCCGTATACCTCTACTCCATCGTATACCCCTCCTCCGGTACTCTCGGTATGTAGCCTCTAGTTCAGATCGGCAAGGTCCATGGAGGTCTCCGAGACTACATACAAACTCACAATATCTGAATATCCATGCCCATAATCTATCCGAGTCTCAAATTAGTAAAAAGTTCATATCTAGCGCTCCATCCTAGCTGAGCCTAGTATCGTATTAAATCAGAAGAAAATAGGTCTAGCACTCTGGCCCAGCCGAGTCTAGTATCATCTTAAAATCAGTAGAAAATCATGTTTAGCACCCCACACTAGCCGAGCCTAGAATCAGTGTGAAAACTATTACAAAATTTGTTTTACCTTCATAAAATCTTTAAAACCAGTTTTAAGTCCGTTTCAAACCATTTATACTGAAAATGGGCCCTCATGGCCATGCAAGGTTTAGAAAATTGGTGATAGTTAGGCCCGCAGCCATAATAGTAGTAAATTAATATAGAAAACCTCTTTCACATGATAATAATGATATGCTCAAATACAATCAATAGCCCAATGGTTCACAATCAACCTACTGGCCCTGTGCAGGCTCAATCTGCTCTACATCATATATAACTAACTCATAAATTATAAATTAATATCTGGGACTCACGAATATTTACCAAATCCCACCAGACTCACGAATATTTACCAAATCCCACCATTTATGGTCCAAAGGCGAATACAAAGGCCACACAGGGCCACAAGGGTTAATTCTACAAAATGAGTTCAAATACAAAATCCAACGTAGGAAATAAGAATGGACAGGAAGAAAGAAAACAAGGTATGGGGTGCAAACCTAGTAAACCCAACCCAAAGATTCTAAATAGTATAATTATATTTTATCTACGCAAAGTCTAAGGTGGGTAAGCCATAACCTACCTAGCATCCAACGAATAGCCGCTGAAAAGCTGACGCCCAAGCCCGAACTGCTCTGAGAAGCCCCAAATAACAATCACACTATCAAAAATATAATCTACTCATCATTACAAAGCTAATGATACCCATAATGCTAATATTTAGTCAGATCAAAATCTGGGTCAAAAGCGAGCTCGTGGGCCCCGTAATGCAAGTTGGAAACGAAAGATACCACAAGGTTCCTAACATTACCAGAAATGCATGCTCGAAAATTGAGTGGAAAAAGGACAAGGGAAGGGCTCCAAACAGCCCTAAACCTCAAGAACCAAATATAGGAATTAAGGAGAAGAATTTACGGAATTAACGAGAAGAAAACTTATAATTGAAGATGGAAACTTCATCATGGGAACAGAAACAATCACCGTAACATTTGACCATGAAATCACAGTGAATTTTGGATATTTGAGCTCAAGAACTATGGAGGAAAACATTTTGGGAATGAAACAAATGATGGAGAAAGAGTTATATTTGTTGCCATGCTCTTAGGCACAGGAGAGGACTAAGCACCACAGGGGAGACCTCGCCACGGTGGGTGAGGAAGTGAAGGTGCGGCCCCTGCTGAATCCACCAGGCACCATAGGTATGGCACCCAGGGCGCAGGTGTGACCAAGGCACCACTGCCGCGCCTGTATCAGAAACAGCAGCAACCAGCTGCAAACTCAACTCAAAACCAATCTGATCGCACACTCGGGAAATATTACAAACCTCGTAGATATAAACCTAAGGTGCTACCCTACCAGAAATGACATTCTGGACTCAATAAAATCAATGAAACTCCCAAAGGAGATCATTTCATAGAAAAGTGGGTCCCACGCCTAACTAGCCAACCTTAACCAAATCGGAACCCAAAGGCCAAAAATGAGTTTGGAAGCCTCGAGACCTAGACCAAAGGTCCCCTTAGCCCAAAGTTGGCATTTTGGAGCTAATAGCACTGATGGAATTCCCATCTGAGGCTGTCTTCTATGAATGTTAACAAAAGTCAAACTTCCAAGCCCAACTATCCTGAAATTCATAGAAAGGGAGGTAAAACCAAATCAAAAGCTCCGAGGCCCTGACTAAAGGTACTATTAGACCAAAGTCCACACTCTGGAGCTGATAAAACTATCGGAATTCAATTCCAAGCATGTTTGTTAAGAATGTTGACTAAAGTCAACGATTTCTTAAGTTAACGCTCTCAAAATAGGGCACTGACCATAACGACCTAACGAATGTCCCAAGCACCAAACCACTGGTCCCAGTAAGTCATAAATGACTTGAGACTGCTACAAACAAGGTCTAATAGTATAAAAAAGGTAAAAATGCGAGAATGACTGAAAGGGTCATTATAATTTATAGCCAACAAAGAGTAGTATGAAATAGGTGCTATTATGCCTTATCAAAAAGTCACAATCCATAGAAAAAGTCATAACTCATTGAAAAAGTTACAACCTATCAAAAAAGTCACAATCCATAGGAAAAGATGCCATTCAAATTACATCCTTTCTCTTGGTCTCTTTTTGAGAAAACACTTCATTTCCCATTAATACCTTTTAAAAACCCAAAAATCCCTAACATGAATGGGGAATGACTATATTATGAAAAATATGCATGAAAATATTGTCTGATTCACAAATAAGAATTAATCTCATTTGGATAAGTAGGTTTTCCTATGAACTTTTCATAGTGAACATATATCAGATATACTCGATCAATTGGTAGATTTGATATCTTTGAACCATTGAGCTTTGGTCGTATACCTAGATAATCATATTTTACACAATCAATCCTGAAGTATCTTTGGTTCTCATTGTTTAGTTTGTTTCAGCCATGAACACTGCCTCGTTTTATAAGTACATAGAAAATTAGCCTTACAGAATCCTCCTTGAAGAGGCTTACACTTTCTACTTATATAGATGATTTCTAAACGTGTAATCCTATAGATATATCATTTGATGTAATGACCTATTCTGTCGTTATAGTGTGGTTGGGGTGTAAGTGCCCAGTTAGAGTTTTTCCTAAGTTGAGAGTTGATAAAATCTCAAGCTTGGGTGAGTTTTGATAGAAATCTGGTGTTATGTGCTTAAGTGGTAATTCTTGATTCGTAGTACAATATTTGATGTTGTGGTATTTTGTGGTGGATAGTCGAGTGGTGTAGGGTCCTGTAGAAAATTTTGGTATGGTAAACGGGTTCATAGAACTCCAGTCATGGTAGTTATCATGTCGGGATTGATCTGTGATGTCTAGAAATCAAGGTTGTGTTATGAAATAGGGAGTTTTGGGTGAGTTTTTGAAGTTCTATTTTTATCATCACTATAGTGGAGGATTTTTTGTCATAGCGAGTCCATCGTAGTGGACAAGTTCCACCGTAGTGGGCCTGACAAGCCACTAAAGCCCACCATAGCAAGCTAAGTCTCACCACAACAGTCTCTCCATAGTGAGAAAAGGACCATCATGGTGAGATACATGAGGCAAATTACCTGTTAAGTTTGATTTTTAGAATTTTATTTCCCAGAACTCAAAGTCTCATCATAGAACTGTTGGGTGACGATTTTCCTCTTAGGCTAGGTGATTTTCCTCTATTAAGGTGATTAATTCATTCCTCTTATTAATGTTTAATCTCTTTTCGATTGTAGAATCATAGGAATGAAGATTAGTGATGGAATTATGGATTTAGAGCTCTAAAAGTATAAAAACTGGGGAGAACCCTATGGGTAGGTGTAATTTCACCTAGGCTTGATCCTAGGATGTTATTTAATACTTTCTAGCATGAATTGGATAGTCCTAATCATGTTCTGAATGAATTGGGAACCTTAAGTTCCATAAAGGTGTGACCTTTAGCATAAAAATGGCTTAAAAGGGGGAAAATTGATTAGAAACCCCTTGAATATTGATCATATGAATAATGTGGGGCTAGTTGGTGATTAATTAATACTTGGAGAATGCTACAGACCTTGTATAAGGGTAGTATAATAACCTATTCTATTGTTACACTGAATTAAGGCATAAGTACCCGGCTAGAAAAGTTCATAGGTGAGAATTAAAAATCTCAGGCTAGAGTGAGCTTAGATGAAAATATAGCATTCTGTGCCTTGGAGGTGATTCGTGCTCCGTATAATGTCGTATGGTAGTGTAGTGTCTAGATTTGGATAGCCAACTACTGTAGGATCCTATAGAAAGTTTTCGGATGAGAATCAAAGTCATAGATCTACGAATATGATAGTTGCCGCATCGGGAATAAGTTGTGGTGTCTATGAAATAGTGTATGTTGTGAAATAGGGTCTAGGAGTGAAATAGCAACATTCTAGAAATCTCCCTTTTCCACGATGAGAGGATGCTTCATCGGGATGGTCCATCATGATGAACAATCCTTAATGCAATGACCTATCGCAACGAAGAAAACGTCCATCGCGATGAGAAAATGGTAGTATACCTGGGTGTTCTTCCGTTTTCTGAGTTATTTTTCCCATAATTCAACTTCATCCTAGAGCTCTTAAAAGTGGTTTCTCCAAGTAAACTAGGGCAACCTTCTCCGTTTGAGGTAAGTAATTCGTAGAACTCTTTGTTTATTGATTCATTATCTTTCTTAGACCTTGGGAGAAGAATTAATGATAGATTTCTTGCAATTAAGCCCTAGAAGCATGAACTTAGGGAAGAACCCTATGGGTAGGTGTAAAATCACCTAGAATTGATCTTAAGTTATGCTTTTATGAGTTCTAACATGAAATTATTAGTTCTTAACATGTTTAAGGCTAGTGGGGAAGCTTGGGTTCCATAAAAGTGAAATTTGTAGGCCTAAAAATAGTGAAAAAGGTATGAGCTTGATTAGAAACCTTGGGTTCTTGATCCTATGAATGTAATGAGTCTTATTAGTGATTAATTAACCCTTGAGAAATGCTAGAAACCTCATTAAGCAAGTAGAATAATTGGGTTTGATTCCCAAAGCCTGAAATGAAGGATAATTGGATAATTACTCTTATATTATTGTTATTGTTAGACCTTGTGCATTTCGGAGAGTTAAGAAAGGACAAGGCAGTGGTGGATTAGTTTGTGGGTGTTTATCTTCACTCGAGGTAGATTATGGTTTGAATTGGAGTTAAATCTCACCTTATTACATGTTTATAGTGGAATTGTGTAACTTGTGATTGGTCTTCAGGCGTGGTTATATTATGTATGTTTTTCCTATTGTGCTTGTCTTAATAGGCTAAGTGAATAAAAAGTGAAACGTGAGCTGAATTGGCTAAGTATTAATAGTATCTTGGACACTAACTATCTTCGTGAGAGTAGGTCTGAAAGCCTAGTTATATAGACATTGTTGTTGATGCTTTTGTACGGATTGGATACCACACCGGTAAGGTACATGGATACCTAGGGTCCCTTGCAGGTCATGACTAGTGGGCAGAAATAAGATCAATAGCATGTGTGTACACTATTTTACCTTATTTGTATTATTGTATGGCTTACTATGGTGAGATGGTTGAGACTGAGGTGAGACTAGAGATACAAGCGATATGAGCTAAGATTGATGGGCATAGTGATATGTGATATAATTGCTGAAAGTGATTACTCATCTTCCCTCTTATGATGATATTCTGTGAATTGTGAACTCAATATTATTTCTATTTAATTGACTTAAAAAGATTATATGTTGGCTGATTATGTGCTAAGTTTTGAAGTCCTTTTACTTATTATATGTTTTTGCTACTTTCATGTTATATTATTGGGTCGACCTATGATACCTACCAGTACATAGTGTATTATACTGATACTACCATGTGCTCCTTTTTTTATTAAGTGCAGACCATATTTCAGAGGCTTAGACGCGACCTCAGCTAGAGTAGAGAGTTTGACTGCAGATCCAAGGGTGAGCACTACTTCTCAGGCTGCCATGGATCTTCCATGAGTTTTTGTCCTTCTTCCATACAATGAAACTTTCTTATCTTACTACTTTTAGTGATTATTGGATTCTTAGACTATGTTGGTTTAGAGTTCTGGATGATGACTTTCAGTTTCTGGGGATATATTAGTTGACTGTTTTTCGCACATTCTTTTATTTTATATATATAAACATCGATTCATTTATGACTTAAGTGAAATGTTTATCTATCTTCTTTTGAATTTGTTAAGTCTAAGAGTTGAGTTTGGGTTGTTTGATTCTCCCACCGGAGGATTAGTGTAGGTGCCAATCACGGTCTATTTGGGTCGTGACAGATAGAGTTAGTGAGTTAAATTTCTAAGGCCTGAAATGAAAGAGTAAATAATTAATTACTTTTGTAGCTGTTGTTTATAGACTTTGAGGGTGTTTGGGAATTAAGGAAAGGAAAGGCTTCGGCGATTGAACTTGCTTGAGTTAAAATTCTTCACTCGAGGTAGGTTATGATTTAATTGAAGTTGAGACTTGTTTTAGTGCTTGTATATTATGAATTAGGTGACTTCTGATTGATCTTCAGACATGTTTGAATTGATGATTGTGATCATGTAATTGCTTGAGTGATTAAGTTGTTTTTATATTTATAAACTTGATTAAAGAACTTGAAATGATAAAGTGCACGTGTGATTAGTGCACATAATTTAGCCTAAGTGATAGAGAGTGGAACCATAGGTTCACATTGATTAAGGGATCGAGTACCACGTTAGTATGAATATTGTTGATATTATTATGGTTCGGTACCACGCCAGCACTAATATTGTTAATGTCATTATGGATCAAATACCACGCCAGTACAAATATTATTGATGTTATTATGGATCGAGTGCCATGAGCCAATATGGATATTGATATTGATTATAATGTCACGGGTCGGGTATCATGAGCTGGTATGATATATGGGCCATGGTGCATCCCCTGCAAGTTATAGCTAGTTGGGCAGAAATAAATTCCTTTAGCATGTATGTACACATTTACAGTTACTTTTACATTATCTTTTGATATTGTAAGTTAGAATGGAATATTGAGATGAAACTAAGGGTAATGAGTACATTTATGATGGATAGGTGGACAAAGATTCCCGTGTGATGAGACTACGACAGTGTTAGAACTTGAGTTGCTATTGTGATATTCATTGACTTATAAAATTTTGTTACAGATTTGGTTGACTTGACTTGATGTGATTAATTATTGACTGAACTACTTGCTAAGTGTTGAATTCTATTTTGCTTGTTATTTTATTTAACTGAATACTTGTGCTAAACTGAGTCGACCTATGATACCTAATAGTACATAGTGATTTTTACTAATACTACCCTGTAATCTTCTTTTGTTGCGTGTAGACCGTGTTCTAGAGGCTCAGACACGACCTCATCTCTAGATAGGACTGCTGATTATGATCCAAGGCCGAGCACTACATCTCAGGCTGCCATGGATCCTCACTTGGATCATTGTCCTTCTTTTGGGTGATGAAAATGCTTTTTTATTTTGTTAGTATTTTGGATATCTTAGATATTTAACTATGTTTAGAGTTCTTGTATGATGACTTTTAGGTCTTGGAGAAATGTAATAGATAGTTTGAATATTTTCGCACTTAATATTTCTCTAGTTTTTGACTATCATTGATTGATTAAAGTTGATTTTGTTATTATTTCATCTAAAAATTTTTAAGTGTTTGGGTTAAATCTTGAGTTGAATAGTTTTTCCACCGGAGGGTTAGTGTGGGTGCCACTCACAGTTATTTGGGTCGTGAAATTTGATAATCCCATATCAAACTTAAAAATCATTGAAAATTGATAACATTTTATCTTGATACTGAACATTGTCTTCATCCTGAGAATAGACCAATATTTTATTATGACAATATTGAACCATCAATCATAACTTTATTTTTCTCCTTGAACCTAGATCTTGGGATCTCCAGTCTTCTAGGTAGAGTTACTGCCATATTGACTTGTCCTCGGTCATAGTCTTGTTCTCTTAGGTGATTTCCCAACCATCTCTCTAGTTAGGCCTTTTGTAAGTGGATCTGACACATTATCCTTTGACTTTACATAGTCAATTGTGATAATTCCACTAGAGAGTAGTTGTCTAACAATATTATATCTTCATCGGATGTGATGAAATTTTTTATTATACATAATGTTGACTAGCTTTTTCTATTGTTGCTTGACTATAACAATATATGCATATTGGCGTCAATGTTTTGGGTCATTTCGGAGTTATTCAACTTCTTCATCGACCTTTGTTTAAATCTATGAACTTAGACTTCATTGTGGAGCTCACACTAAAAAAACCCAATAAATTGTGACGGTTTATTTATAGGAGTCATAAGAAACCCCCACTACACATTCAATTTGTGGTGTTTGTGCCAACCCCAACAAATTAATTCTTTTTGTGGCGGTTTAAGTGTGAAGGTTGTAAAAAAACCCACTATACATTCAATTTGTGGCATGTGTGCAACCTCCCCAAAATTATTCTTGTTGTGGCAATTTTTTTGTGCAGGTTTTTACACTACAAAAGAATGAAATGATCTCCTTGATTTATTTTGGGTATAACGATGATTTATAACCACTATAATGAGCATAAAATGGCAATTTTTGATGCCGTCACAACCCCTTCCGCCACAAGAGAATAGAAAAGAAAGAAAAAAGAAAAGAAAGAGAACAAAAAAAAAATGTTAAACCTTTCCCAAACTAAAATAAAAAAGACAAAAAAAATTAACTAGGCGCTGACGTCAGCCCCAAAAAAAAAAAGAAATATGCCATTTTAGGGGGGAAAAGGGGCAACAAAGTAATGAACATTTAAGTGTAAATATTTTGCTTCTTGAGGGTATAACTGTAATTTTTTCAACTATATTTTATTCGCCTAGATCAATTCTCTTGGGTTACCTGAGACCGACTCAAGAAAAATTGGGCTCCCAGGCACAACAGAGTGTTATGTAAACATGGAGAAAGAGTTCGGTGGACTAAAATGAGGTTTTCATGTAAATAAGAAAAATAAGGATTAGTTATCAATTCAGAAGAAAATAACTAAATCACACCAAATATGAGTTTTTTTAATGTTAAAAATACACCAGGTATAATTAACATATGTAATTTTTTTAATATTAAAAATAAATAAGATATAATTAAAATATATAAAGTAAAAAACAACGACTTAATTTTTACAACATCACCTATCACATTCACTCCCCATTACCCAGTAAAAATTGAAGGAATTAACGCGTATATACCAAATTTATATATAATTGGCAACTTATAACTCAAAACTATTAGCAAATTCTAGCTATAAAAAAAATTGACAATTATTAGCCAAATAATAAAAGAACGACAACTTTGGTTATAAATTTTCGAATCCATGCTCCTAACCGGCACGAAAGTAAGACAATTAATCATCCACTTTCTTATTACCTTGTGTGTATATAACAAATAATATGTATTCCATAAATGAATACATTACAAAATCAAATTACGTATACAATAGAAAAATATAATTTTAACAAAAAATAATATTTTCTGAATTAAAAGAAATTAACTAAGATGAATGCAATTTTAACATGTGTATTTATTCATGAATATAACAATTATTATATATACAATTGATGAATAAAATTTTAACTAAGTAAATGCACACCTTATTTCTGCTTCAAAAATAAAATTCAAGAAATAAAAAATTCACTCAACTATCTAACAACAAAAACAAAGAAAACCCAACTTGTGAGGATAACTCGTTTTATGTGTATAAAAAAACCTTCAAAATGATAATTAACACCAAGGACAAATTGAACTTGTGTATACAGAATGTTCTTTCCTTAAAATCTAACAATTTGATTCATATGAATTCTTTACTTCACGAATTTGATTCGTATGAATTCTTTACTTCAAGAACAATTTATGTTTTACCTTTAAGATAGTGATTAACACTAAGGGTCAATTAAACTTTTGTATACATTAATGTATACCTTCAAAATAAAATTAAAAAGTTCATTATTTTGAATTCTTTATCTGGAGATGGAGATTATCACGACTAGATTGTTCATTATATTTAGAATAAAATCATTCAAATAATTTGTAGAACAATAAAAAATTAATTAACGATTTTTATTCCTAAAATCCTAAATTTTCTGGAGGAAAACACACTGAAAGATTATCCAAATTTTCTTCGGATTCGATTTCCTTAATTAGAAAAAATCATGGGTGTATGAAGTAATGGAGTAATAGAAGAGAATAATTAGGACACAAGAAGAATAAAGATAAAAATTGTTGAAATAAAGAGAGAATATAATGATCCTTTCCATTGTTACGGGTGAGCCAATCGTGCAAAAATCTGGGTTAGAATTTTTTTGAAATTTGAAGTTAAAATTTTTAGGCTAGGCTAGTCTTGAATGACATTCGAGCGAGATATAGTCTAGGGTAATTCGAGAATGGATTGGGTAAATGTAATAAAATGTGACTTTATGTTTAGCTAACAAGATAAAAAATCTGTAGGACTTTTCGAAAGTGAATTGGGGTAAGTAGAACTCCCGGTATCGAACTTGACGTAAAAGAGTTAGTCCAAATTATCATGGTTTCAGGGTGCATTACAAAAAAGGCAAAACTGGGAAAAACCCTCAGTCTATGCCTCGCCACACCCGCTATAGCGGGTGGCAGATTGCTACGGGGCTGCCGCTATAGCGGGAGTCAAAGAAGGTCAACCCCACTATGACGAGCGGATTTCACTATAGTGATGCTGCTATAGTGTGATCGAGCCACTATAGAAAGGTAAATCGCTATTTATGCAGAAAACTCCTCAAAAATAGTTTATTATTTTTAAACACATTTTGGAGAGGGTTTAGGCGATTTGGGGCGATTTTCACCAAATTTCTTCGTAAAGGTAAGTTATTTATCCCCATTAACTAGTTTTTTGATTCCTCGACATTAAAATCACTAGTTAAGGGGTCTTGGGGAGGGTTTATGTCATGCTTCGAGGCTACCGTCTAGATGTAATACGGGATCACAAGTGATCTCAAGCTAACTCTTGGCCTTAGCATGAATTAAACTTAAACAACATAAATACTGAGCAGAAGTTTTAAGAGAAGCAATGAGCAACTTAATTCGTTGTATAAATAAAAGTCTAAGAATGATAATCTAAATACAGATGAATATCTGACTCTATGTCTGAAAGCCTCTACTACTGACGAGCTGTTGGGACAAGTCCCCAGCTAACTCTAAATACTGAAAACTGAATAAACAAACTAAAATACTGAAATAAAGTTAAACTCCAAGTCCTCGAATGAGGAGGACTCACCAAGCTGGCTAGATGTGCTGCTAATCTACTAGCCACGAGTCTGGGAATGGGCAACAGAATCTACATCATAATAGGATGCAGCACAAAGAGGTATGCGGTCAGTACTATGGAATGTACTGAGTATGCGAGCTTATGCAAAAATCATGATAAAAACATGTTTGAGAACATACTTAAAATTGAAATCATGCATTAGTAGGAGAAATCATAGTATAAGGACTTCAAGTGAAATCATAAATAAAAATCATAGTTTAAGCATAAATCGTAAAGCAATGAGTAAAGCTTGAAAACTGAATATCATATAACTTAGTAGCTTAAAAATATTCATACGGGAGTTTATCTTAACTGACATAAATCATGATGAGGTATATGGAGTCCAGTGTCATGCACCCATACTGAAAAAGGTTGTCCTAACCGGCCAAGATTAGAATCATATCATAAGGATCCTATCATAAGCCACAGAGGGAAATCTATGGTGGCAACATAGTTTTAGATTTGGGTTATCTGGAAACTTCATCGCTCGATTCTAAATACTACTCCCAAAATATATCATAAGGCTCACATACATGTGACATATCTAGATGTCAAATCTTGTTCATAACCCGGATCTTCATACTACTCACAAACCTTATTTTAGAAAATAATTCATGAGCATTGATGGTACATCGGTGTCTTATCTTTCATAATAATTCATATCTTAAAAACTTGCATGGCACTAGTTCAATTTCATAATCACATACAATTTCATAAAACATAGGAACTAGGCATGCAATTTCTTGAAATTCATGAGATCATGCTATCAAAATACACTAATTTGTTTAAATCAATCCATGCATGCAAAATTGGCTAACTTTAGCCTCCAATTCATGAAATAGAAGTTTACTTGTAAAAACTCATACAAATCATGCAATTTATAATTGGATTTTATAGTAGAATCATGAAAAAACAATTTATAGAAAAGCCCATGAGAATTAGGTAAGAACCCTAATTTGAAAGTTCATAAAAAAAATATAGAATTTGGGGGTTTTGGGCATAAAAATGAAAGAATCCCTTATTGAATACTCACACACCTGAATTGAAGCTTTCTTAATCTAGAACTTGAGGGATGGAGGCTTGAAGATGCAATCCTTGGCTTGGAGCTTGGAGCTTGGAGAATGGAGACCCTTTTCTTCTCTTGGAATTTTATTGAGAGAATGGAAGAGAACATAGGTTAAGTGGGAATAAAATCCCTTCTAATTTGCCTAAAATGACTTAACTTAGGAGTTAAAAGAGTGAGAAATTATAAAAATACCCTCAGAAAAATAGTCTACAAACTTCTGAAAATTTCATCATAGGCTTCTACGGACATGAATCATGGCCCGTAGAATGAACCACGGTCCATGGAATGAAGGTCGTGGTTCCAAGGCACTTTTCAGCCTCTTGACTGATTTCTACGAGGGGAAACCACGGTTCGTGGTTTGATCCACGACCCGTGGATCAACCTCGTGAATCTCAGGCTAAAAACTGATCTGCAAGTTCAATTTCACAGACTCTAATCACGGGTCGTGGTTTGATCCACGAGCCGTAGATGGCTTTCGTGGTTAGTGTTTGTCATTTTGACAGACATACACCTTTTAGTAAAATGCTGATAACATTTTACTCCGGACTCATATTAATGCACGGTCAGTGGCATTGGAAAGAAGACTCGAAGATCTTTAATTTAGTGAGTACTAGGTCATCTAACTTTTTATATTCTAGGAGTTATAATTATTTAAAATTTACCCTAGAAAAATCCTACACTAAAACTCAATCGTTAAGGAAGCTTTCAACTCAACTTTGAGCTAGAGGTTCTTTATGACCCTAAATCATATCTAATACACCTCCAAAACTTAAGAATAGGTCTTAATACTTCTATACATAGAAAATTTATCAAGTTCGGGTCTAATAATATATGCAGAACGGTTCAGATATTGGCTTAGAATTTCTGGGGTGTTACAATATCTTCCTCTTGGGATCATTTATCTTCTAATGAAGACTACTAAGTTGAGATTGGAGGGGAAAAGGATTGCAATCCCATCAACTGAGTTCTAAGAGCTGAAGTATTTCATGGTAACTGATTTCTGACTGAAATATAAACTGAGATGGATTCATGGGCCCTGTATGCATACGGAGAGCATAAGCATAGCTGATGGGACATGAAATTGAATACCTAACATGATAAATGGTCTGGATTAAGAGTAGGGACTCAGCTAAAACTCATAAAGAACGAGCGGATTCTTAGAAATGGAAGTTAACTTAAAAGGACATCAAACTGATAGGGGTAACTATACGAGAAAACCATTCTCTTTTAAACTGAACTTACTACCTTGGACTGAACTGAATATAGGTCCTTCTAGCCTTAGGAATGATTATCGATAGGTTTGAACTAATTTGATATGAGGAGTCTAGTATTCTTGCAAGCTGAAGCTACTGGACATAAGATATGAGCATCCTGGGCAAGGAGTAAACAAGACTATTCCTGCCTTAAATAATTCAGTTGATAGCTTTTATGTAATATCACAGAATTTGATTCAGCTTTTAAACTTAGAATTTCTAAAAAAAAATTAGCTTTCCAGGAATTACGAGTCCAAACCACGGGTCGTGGTTTGAACCACGAGCCATGGAATAAACTCGTGGTTTATATTCAGCAGGTGCAGTCTCTGATATGAGAACCACGAGTGGGTCTACAGACCATAGTTTTTTCTACGGACCGTAATATTCACTCATGGAACTTTATCTGAGGTCTGTCTGTTTCCCCAAGAACCACGAGCGGGTTCGACAGATCGTAGTTGTAACACCCCAAAAATTCTAAACTAATATCCGAAACTTTTTCATGAGTGTAATGATCATTTTCCTAGTGTTGTGAGTGCTTTGGATGCGAATCATGTTCATAAGAAACTCTTATCATCAAGTTAAGTTGCAAGCACCTCAACCAAATGAGTTTTCATGTAAGACTCAACTAGGGTAAACTTCAAACAATCATTTATCCTAGAATAAAAAAAGTTAGATGGCTTAGTACCCACCAAATTAAAGGTTTTTGAGTCTTGTTTCCAAAGCCACCGACCGCGCATTAATTCAAGTCTGGAGTAAAGATTTATGGGAATTTTATTGCAGCACTATCAGTGACTATGGATGGGATGACGACCCGTGAAACAGAACTATAGTCCATACTGTGACTCGTGAAAATAGACCTGAACCTTAAAATTTTCATCTTCAAAACCACTGGTTGGTTCACGACCCGTAGACCAAAACACGGTCCATAAAGTGACCCGTGGTTTGTCAAAATTCAGCTTTTCTTCCCTAGATTCCATGAGTGACTTGACGGGTCATCATTTTGAATCACGGTTCGTCCTGTAACCTGTGGAATCACCTTCAGAGAGGTACCAAATCCTCTAAATTCTATGAGTGGGTTGATGACCCGTCAACCCATTCCACGACCCATCCTTCCATCCAAAATCCCTGGGGATCAGAGGATCCTTATATCCTTAAGTCAGAACCACGAGTCAATAGGATGGTCCATCGTTCTGAATCACGGACTGTAGAGTGACTAATGGATTGAGTTCCAACAGGCTCCCAGAAGTGGCACCTGAAACCACAGATCATTTGATGGTGTCATTCATTTTGACGGTCCGTAGACTGACTTGTGGTCCCTGAAGCTGATTCATTTTATCAGTTTTTCCAAGCTTAAGTCCAGAAGTATTTTTATAATTTTCCACTCTTTTAAATCTTAAATGAGGTTGTTTTAAACCTTTTTAGTAGGGCTTCTACCCCAATTAGCCTATGTCTCTTCTTATTCCCTCATTCAAACATCCAAAAGAGGAAACGAACTTCATAACTCCAAGTCTCAAGCTCAAGATCAAGGGTTTCAATTCCAAGTCTCCATTCTTCTCATTCCTAGTTGAGAAAGATTCAAATCAGGTATGTGGGTATTCAATAAGGGATTCCTTTCACTCTTATGCCCAAAATCCTCAAGTTCTACTTTGATTTGTGAATTTATGAAATTAGGGTTCTTACCCAAATTGGGGAAAATCTTACGGGTTCAGTTTTAAAGCATCAATTCATGGTTTCTCATCACTTATCTATGATTTAATTGAAGTTCCCTAGTTGATTTCAAAGTCCATGCATTAAAGATGATTTCTAGCATGATTCCATTGAATTACATATTTTCAAGTGAAATTTGGCATGATTAGATAACATGAACTTATGTATTTATGAAATTACATGCCTGATCTTCAAGCTATGAATTTATAAAGAAAAGTATATTTTGAATTATGGCTATGCTAAATTTTAAGACTTATGAATTGAAATCGCATGACATGAGATATGTCCCTATGCTTTTCCAACAGTTTTGGACATCAGATATGTCCCTATGTTTTATGAAAGGTTGGCATCTGGATATGTCTACCTAAGCTATGAACATATTTGACATCAGATATGTCATTAGTTATGATAAGATTTGCCATCAGATATGCCCTAGTATTATATGAGCTATATGTATGTTTTGGGAGTAGTATTTAGCACCGAGTTGGATGGGGTGAGAGTAACCTTAGTTCTAGAACTACGTTCCCCCGTAGGTTCATAAGTCCCCTCTGTTGGGCATTAGAATTAGTGATCACGCCACAACTATTCCTCTATACCTTGGTAAGGTATATTGGATCCTCTCGATGGGGCGGATACATAGGATTTCATGTAGCTCACATGGTCTATATCGGTTAAGAGAACCTCCCACAAAAATAGTTTCAAGTTTAAAAATATATTGACTCTTTGCTTTCAGATTTCAGACTTACTACTTATGACTACGTTTTCAGTTTATGATATTGCATTGAGTCATCACATTATAGATTTTACCATTATCATATGATTTTAGCTTTAAGGATATTTTTTTTTTGCATGTTTTACCATGAATTATGCATGATCTCAGTTTTAAGCATGCCTTCAAGTGTATTTTATCATACCATATGCATATCTCACATACTCAGTACTAACGGCATACTTCTTTGTGTTGCATCCTATTATAATGTAGGTTCTGTAGCCCGTCTCTATTTTCGTGGCTAGCAGATCAGCAGCAAATCCAGCCAGCTTGGTGAGTCCTCCTCATTCGAGGACTTAGAGTTTAGCTTCATTTCAGTATTTAGTTTGTTTATTCAGTTTTCAGTATTTAGAGTAAGTTGGGGGCTTGTCCCAGCAGCTCGTCAGTAGTAGAGGTTTTCAGACATAGAGTTAGATATTCAACTATATTCAGATTTTCATTCTTAGACTTTTATTAATATAATTGATTAAGTTGTTCATTACTCTAGTTGAGCTTCCGTTCTTATGTTTTGTTCAAATTTTAACTCATGCTAATGCAAGAGGGTTATCTTAAGGTCACTTATGATATTGGGTCCCGTGTTATATCCAGGGGGTAGACTCGGGGCGTGATAAACTTGGTATCAGAGCCAGGTTCAAGAGTCCTAGGGTGTCTGAAAGCCGCATCAAGTAGAGTTTTTTTCATGGGTGTGAAGTGCGCTACACTTATGAGAGGGAGGCTACGAGGTGTTTTAGGAAAAACTTCACTTTTTTCATGCTCCTTATCATGCAATAGAGTTTAACTCTATTTATTCTCCAAATATATGCATTGTTCCCAGTTCTATTGTCTGTATCTCATATATGAGGTACCAAAAGTAGTAGATCTCAGACTATCTATCAGCGAAGTGCTCTCAGATTCTCTTCCTGAACCTTGTTACTAATTATTCTGTAAGAGGGGAAAGTGTGTACCTAGATCCTTGGGTAGTATTTCCACCCGACAAATTTGTGTTGTAAGCCATTAGTAGTAGAATGAACCTAGAGCCAAAAATTTGAAGTAAGAAGTATAGTAGCCTAGATGGGAGAATGATAGTTGATTGGAGTATGCATTTAGAGATGTGTTTTATTAGATAGGTAATGGGATTATACATCCCTTTGTGTGGACTAAAGAGCAGTAAGTTGTCGTGCTAGTATAGACCAGGTATAGGATGTGAATGAAAGGAGATAGTGTGAGAGTGAGAATGATAGTTTTATGATATGTACAGCCCTTATATGAGATAAGAAGGTGGAGGCCTAGAGCTTGAGGCGAGGGAGAGCCTTAGACTATTGAAGGAAGTGGATATTTGTACTAGAATATGGAGTAGTGTTTGTTCTGTTAGGGCAAAATGATCATAGTTCATTTTAGAGGTTCGTGAGAGGTCCACAGACTTAGAAAGGTAGCATGAATCTAAGGGGGAGATGGTGGGATGTAGAATCAGTCAGATGTTGGAGGCTCAGGTAGTGATGCTATTGGGTGTTAGGACAAATTTAGGAGGGGAGGCAGAAGCTTATTTCCATCCTAGCATCCTAAGTATACCTCAATCATTACGAAACCTTTTGCATGCCTTGTATTATAGCGCCATGGTCCTATTTCAATTTATGCACTCCACTTAGATTCACGCCCATATTTAGCTTCTAGAATGATAAGTGATTACTTCAGACAATGATTCTACTCTTACTCTGCGAGTTTATAAATCCCAGTTGTATGCCTTGAGGTTCGTTATTTATGTAAACTCATATCTCGTAGTATGCTCAGTCATGTCTACTCTGTTAATCTTCAGAACTGCCTTAATAGCTAATCAAATCATGCTATGCCATGTATGTGCTCAGACCAAATTTCTTGAAAAGGTTTGTGCTTATGATTTCCTTGCTCTAGCCATGCTTTATATGTCCAAGGTGTGAGTCACTCATGCCATTGCACTCGACTTCTCAAACCTCACCTTGAGTGGCTATATCACGTTTAGTATAAGTCAAGACCGATCAGTATTCCTTTATTTATGATGCTCATGCTCCCTTTCTTTTCTTTCAGTGATTCTTGTTTATGTTGTTATAAGTGTTAGGGGAGGAAGCCTTATCGTAGCCTAGATGGAAGGCAACAGATTTCTTTTCCTTATTGGTGTACTTGTTCCAACTTGGCTTCTAGGTGTGGGTGAATTGTGAGGTAAAGAATTATTCATATGAAATAGTTAGATGAGGAATTTTAGTATGTCCCTCTATAGAAGTTCTTGAAGTTGCAACACCTAATTATGCTAGGGAAGAGGGGAGAAGTCTTGAATAGGGTAAGCTACAAAACCATCAGGTGACCATAGTTATAAGCTTGAATATCGTGATGAAGAACATGTGGGCATTTGCTTTGTACGACTAGTAACCCTTTGATTAGGAGCTCAGGGTTAGAAGGTTGTTGTGATAAGGAGGAATACTATTCTTAGAAGATATTCTAGACACAAGAGATTTAGTCGAGATAGGCTTAAATATGGAGAAAGCAAGTAGTTAGACTCAGACCTTAGTATCTATATGTGTGCTGGTGAGAACTGTAGTTGCTTATGGTCAGTGTGGTAGTTATAGAAGTTAGTGTAGTTAGAAAGGTTTTCCTCAGCTGAAAGGTTGTCAACCGTATAGTTAAGGTAGGAATAGCCTTGTTCTTACTCCCTGCCCAGAATGCTCATATCTTATGTCCAGTAGCTTCAGCTTCCAGTATACTAGACTCCTCATAATAAATCAGTTTAGACCTGCCGGTGATCATTCCAAAGGCCATGGGCCCTATGCTCAGTTCAGCCCTTGGCGGTAAGTTCAGTTAGAAGGAAATAATTTTCTCGTATAGTTCTTCTCTCAGTGTGAGATCCCTTTCAGTTAACTAGCAATTTCTAAAGTTGTATTTGTTCTCTATGAGTTCCAAATAAGTCCTTACTCTTGCTCCAGACCAGTTATCATGTTACATATCCAGTTTCATATCCTATCGGTGTTCTTATACTCTCAATATGCATATAGGTCTCACAAATTGATCTCAGTTCATATTTTAGTCATAAATCAGTTACCATGTCAGTACTCCAGCTTTTAAAACTCAGTTAGTGGGATTGCATCTCTTTCCCTACCACCTCAGCCTAGTTAGTCTTCATTCGAGGACGAATGATCACAAGGGGGAGATATTGTAATACCCCAAAAATTCTAAGCTAATATTCGAACCTTTTCCATGAGTGTAATGATCATTTCCATAGTGTGTTGAGTGCTTTGGATGTGCATCATGTTCATAAGAAACTCCTGTTATCAAGTTAAGTTACAAGCACCTCAACCAAATGAGTTTTCATGTAAGACTAAACTAGGGTAAACTTCAAACAACCATTTATCCTAGAATATAAAAGAGTTATATGGATTAATACCCACCAAATTAAAGGTTTTGAGTCTTCTTTCCAACGCCACCGATCGTGCAATAATCCGAGTCTAGAGTAAAGAGTTATGGGTATTTTACTGCAGCACTATTAGTGACTACGGACGGAATGGTGACCCGTGAAATAGAACTACGGTCCGTACTGTGACTCATGAAAACAGACCTGAACCTTAAAATTTTCATCTTCAAAACCACTGGTTGGTTCACGACCCATAGACCAAAACCACAGTCCATAGAGTGACCCATGGTTTGTCAAAATTCAGCTTTTCTTCCCTAGATTCCACGAGTGACTTGATGGGTCATCGTTTTGAATGAAGATCCATCTTGTAACCTGTGGAATCACCTTCAGAGAGGTACCAAGTCCTCTAAATTCTACGAGTGGGTTGATGACCCGTCAACCTATTCCACAACCCGTACTTCCATCAGAAATCCCTGGGGATCAGAGGATCCTTATGTCCTTAAGTAAGAACCACGAGTCAAAAGGACGATCCATCATTCTGAATCATAGACCGTAGAGTGAATCGTGGAGTTGAGTTCTAGTAGGCTCCCAGAAGTGGCACCTGAAACCACGGATCAATTGACAGTCCATCATTCACTTTGATGGTCTATAGACTGACTCGTGGTCCCTGAAACTGAGTCATTTTATCAGTTTTTCCAAGCTTAAGTCCAGGGGTATTTTTATAATTTTTCACTCTTTTAACTCTTAAGTGAGGTCGTTTTGACCCCTTTTAGTAGGGTTTCTACCCTAATTATCCTAAGTCTCTTCTTATTCCCTCATTCAAGCACCCAAAAGAGGAAAAGAACTTCATAACTCCAAGTCTCAAGCTCTAGATCAAGGGTTTTAATTCTAAGTCTCCATTCTTCTCATTCTTAGTTGAGAAAGCTTCAAATCATGTATGTGGGTATTCAATAAGGTATTCTTTTCACCCTTATGCCCAAAACCCTCAAGTTCTACTTTGATTTGTGAATTTATGAAATTAGGGTTCTTATCCAAATTGGAGAAAATCTTATGAGTTCAGTTTTAAGGAATCAATTCATGGTTTCTCATCACTTATCTATAATTTAATTGAAGTTCCCTAGTTTATTTTAAAAGCATATATTAAATATGATTTCTAGCATGATTTTATTGAATTGCATATTTTCAAGTGAAATTTGCCATGATTAGATAACATGAACTTATGTATTTATGAAATTACATGCATGATTCTTCAAGCTATGAATTTAGAAAGAAAAGTATATTTTGAATTATGGCTATGCTAAGTTTTAAGACTTATGAACTGAAATTGCATGACATCAGATATGTCCTTATGCTTTTCCAACAGATTTGGACATCAGATATGTCCCTATGTTTTATGAAAGGTTTGGCATCTAGATATGTGTACCTAAGGTATGAACAGATTTGACATCAGATATGTCATTAGTTATGATTAGTTTTGGTATCAGATATGCCCCAGTATTATATGAGCTATATGTATATTTTGGGAGTAGTATTTAGCACCGAGTTGGATGGGGCGAGAGTACCCTTAATCCTAGAACTACGTTCCCCCAGAGGTTCATAAGTCCCCTCTGTTGGGCATTAGAATTAGTGATCACACCATAGCTACGCCTCTATAGCCTGGCAAGGTATATTGGGTCCTCTCAATAGGGCAAATACATCAGATTCCATGTAACTCACATGATCTATGTCGGTTAAGAGAACCTCCTACAAAAATAGTTTCAAGTTTAAAAATGTATTGACTCTTTGCTTTCAGATTTCAAACTTACTACTTATGACTACGTTTTGAGCTTAGGATATTGCTTGAGTCATCACATTACAGATTTTACCATTATCATATAATTTTAGCTTTAATGATATCTTTTTTTGCATGTTTTACCACGAATTATGCATGATCTCAGTTTTAAGCATGCCTTCAAGTGTATTTTATCAAACCATATGCATATCTCACATACTCAGTACATTTCATAGTACTGACGGCATACTTCTTTGTGCTGCATCCTATCATGATGTAGATTTTGTAGCCCGTCCCCAGATTCGTGGCTAGCAGATCAGCAGCACATCTAGCCAACTTGGTGAGTCCTCCTCATTTGAGGACTTGGAGTTTAGCTTCATTTCAGTATTTTGTTTGTTTATTCAGTTTTCAGTATTTAGAGTTAGTTGGGGGCTTGTCCCAGCAGCTCGTCAGTAGTAGAGGCTTTCAGATATAGAGTCAGATATTCAACTGTATTCAGATTTTCATTCTTAGACTTTTATTCATATAACAAATTAAGTTGCTCATTACTCCATTTAAGCTTCTGTTCTTATAGTTTGTTCAGTTTTTAAGTCATGCTAATGTAAGAGTGTTATCGTTAGGTCACTTGTGATCTTGGGTCCCGTCTTATATTTAGGGGGTAGACTCGGGATGTGACAGTAGTTTATTCTACGGACCGTCCTGTTCACTCATGGAACTTGATCTGAAGATGAGCTTTTGTGCCAGGAACCATGAGTCGTGGTTCAGTCTATGGCTCGTGGATTGCACCCGTGATCCTTGAAGTTGTAAATTTTAACAGCTTTTTCTAAATTAAATCCTTGGGTTATTTTGGTAATTATCCACCCTTTTAACTTTTAGGTGAGGTCGTTTTGGCCACTTTTAGTAGGGTTTCTACCCCCAATTAGCCTAAGTCCTTCATTACTCCTCATTCACCTCCCAAAAAGAGGAAATAACTTCATCAACTCCAAGTTTCAAGCTCCATAGCAAGGGATTCAATTCCAAGTCTCTATTCTTCTCATTCTTAATTGGGCTAGCTTCAAATCAGGTATGTGGGTATTCAATGAGGGATTTCTTTCACCCTTATGTCCAAAACACCAATTCTTCTAAATTGAATTTATGAATTTCAAGTTAGGGTTCTTACACAATTCGCATGGGCTTTTCTATTAAGTGTTTTCTTATGATTCTTCAACAAATTATAAGTTCAATTTCATGATTCACATGGGTTCTTGCAAATAATTATTTATCTCATGGTTTGAAGGCTAACCCTAGCTAAATTTTGCATGCATATCTTGATTTAAGAAAAATTGCATGTATTGATATTATGATCTAAAGTACTTCATGAAATTGCATGCCTAATTCTTCAAATTAGAATTTAGAAAGAAAAGTGAATTTTGGCTATGCTAAGCTTTAAGACTTATGATTTGAATTTGCATGACATTAGATATGTCCTTATGCTTTTCAAATAGAATTTTGGCATTAGATATGTCACAAGTATGTTATGAGCTATATGTATATTTTGGGAGAAGTATTTAGCACCGAGTGATGAAGGTTCTAGATAACCCAAATCCATAACTACATAGCCACCGTAGGTTGCCCTCTGTGGTTTATGACAGGATCCTATTATGATAAGGTTCTAACCTTGGCCGGCTAGGACAACCTATTTCAGTGTGAGTGTATGACACTGGACTCCATGTAGCTCACCATAGTTTAGTTCAGTTAATTGAAACTCCTGTATGAATATTTTTAAGCCTTATGCGATGTTATTTCTTACTTTATGCTTAAAGTATGATATTATTTATGATTTCACTTATTATGTATAAACTCGGTTTTATCTATGTTTTAAGCACATTTTTACCACATTTATGCATTTCTCACATATTCAGTACATCCTATAGTACTGAAGCATATCTCGTGATGCATCATATTTAAGATGCAGATTCAGGCTCCTTTCCTCAGGTTTGTGGCTAGGCATTGCCAGTTATCCAGATTCTGTTGGTGAGTCATCATCATTCTAAGGCTATAGCTATGCTTGTTACTTTTATGTCTTTCCTTCGGATTTCCGAGTTAGCTGGGGTCTTGTCCCAGCAACTCTTTATGTTAGTTTAGAGGCTTCAGACATAGCTAGACTTGCATTCTGTATTTCGGATTCGGTATTCTTAAACCTTTATCTTATGTAGACATGGTTGCCTATTTCTACTAGTTATGCTTCTGCTATGATTCTTCGTGTATGCTCAAGTTATGCTATGACCAAGGGTTAACTTGGGGCACTTGTGGTCCCAAGTCCCGTGTTATGTCTAGGGGGTAGTCTTGGGGTGTGACAATTTAAGCTTAAGAACACCTTTTTAACTATACTAACTCCTCTGAATACTAAGGTCTGAGTCTAACTACCTGCTTTCACCATGTTCAAGCCTATCTTGACTAAATCTCTTACATCTAGAGTTACCTCCCAAGAATGGTATTCCTTCTTATCACAAAAATCAACTAACCTTGAGCTCTGATCAATGGGTCACTAGTCGCACAAAGTTAAGTCCCCATGTACCTCATTCTGACATTCAAGCCTATCATTATGATCACCTTATGGCTTCTTTGTATCTTGCATTATCCAAGACTTCTCCTCTCTTCCCTAGCATATCTAGGAGCTGTAACTTGAAGAACTTCTATAAAGAGACATACCAAAATTTCTCATCTAACTATTTTACATGAATGATCCTCACCTAACTTCTCTTCCATGCTTACAACCTACTACTTCCCATCTAAGCTACTACTTAGCTTCCTCCACTAACAACTATGACAACACAAGCCAAGATCACTGAAGGAATAGAGTAGGATCATAAGCATCACGAATGAAGAAATACTGATCGGTCTGGACTTACACTTAGCGTGATCTAACTACTCAAGGTGAAGTCTGAGAAGTCAAGTGAAAGGGCATGAGTGTCTCATATCCTTGACATACAAAGCATGGTTAGAGTAAGGAAATCACAAGCACGAATTATTTGAGAAATCTGGTATGAGCATATACATGATGTAGCATGATTTCATTAGCCATTGAGGCATATCTTGAGAACTGAGTATATAGAGCTGAGCATAGTGTGAGACATGAGCTTTCATATATGACGGGTCTCATGGAATAAAGCTTGAATTTATAGAATCATAGAGTAAGACTAGAACTATTGTCTGAAGCAATTTCTGGTCATTCTAGGAGCTGAGTATGGGCGTAAATCTGCATGACGTGTGTGGATTTGAATTAAGACAATGGCACTGAAATACAAGATATGAATAGGGTGTTGTAAAGAGGGAAGTATACTTAAGATTCTAGGATGGAAATAAGCCTTTGCATCCACCCCTAACTTCATTCTAACACTCATCTCCATCACTACAAGAGTCTCACAAATCTGACTGATTCTACATCCCACCATCTCCCCCTTAGACTCATGCTACTTTTTAAGTCTGTGGACCTCTCGCTAACCTCTAAATGGAACTATGATCATTTATCCCTAATAGAACATCCATTCCTCCAGAGTCTAATATGAATATTCACTTTCTTCTATGGTCTAAGGCTCTCCCTTGCCTAAAAGTATAGGCCTCAACCTGTTTATCTCATATAGGGGATATACATACCATAATCATAATTGTCAACCTATCCCTCACAATGACATGTCAAGCTTACGTGGTTCTAACTCCCAAAGCTTTCTCTTCCTACTGCCCACCAAACCAAATGTGTTAAAGCCTATACCGAGAGGCTCAAAATCATCTATCCTTCTCTGCCCCCCATACACACACACACACACACACACATATATATATATATATATATATATATCATGTCTATATATTCACACCTGCTGCAACTTATCACTTAAACTCTTGCATACACTATACCAAGCCTACCAGAAAAATACCACAAAACTATCATTCTCACTCTCATACTATCATCCTTTTGTTTACATCCTATACCTGGTCTATAATAGCACAACAACTTACCACTCTTTAGTCCACACCAAGGGATGTATCATCCCATTACCTATCTAATAAAATACAACTCTAAATACATACTCCAATCAACTATCATTCTCCCATCTAGGCTACTATACTTCTGACTTCATATTTTTGGCTCTAGGTTCATTCTACTACTAATGGATTACAACACAACATCTGTCGAGTGGAAAGACTATCGAAGGACCCAGGTACACACTTTCCCCTCTTACGAAACAATTAGTAACAAGGTTCTGGAAAAGAATCTGAGAGCACCTAACTAATAGAAAATCTGATATTTACTACTTCTGGAAGCTCATATATGAGGTATAGACAGAAAAACTAGGAACAACGTATAATTTTGGAGGATAAATAGAGTTAAACTCTATTGCACAATAAAGAACATGACAGAAGTGAAGTTTTCCTAAAAATGTCTCGTAGCCTCTCCCTCATAAGTGCGGCGCGCTTCACACCCATGAAAATGACTCTACTTAATGCGGCTTTTAAATACCCTAGGACTCTTGAACCTGATGCGCTGATACCAAGTTTGTCATGCCCTGAGGCTACCTCTGGATGTAACACGAGACCTGAGACCATAAGTGATCCCAAGCTAACCCTTGGCCTTAGCATGACTTAAACTTAAATAGCATAAAAACTGAGCGGAAGCTTTAAGAGAAGGAATCAGTAACCTAATCCCTTGTATAAATAAAAGTCTAAGAATGGAAATTTGAATACAGTTGAATATATGACTCTATGTCTGAAAGCCTCTACTACTGACGAGCTGCTGGGACAAGTCCCCAGCTAACTCTAAATACTGAAAACTGAATAAACAAACTAAAATACTGAAATAAAGTTAAACTCCAAGTCCTCGAATGAGGAGGACTCACCAAGCTGGGTGGATGTGCTGCTGATCTACTAACCACGAGTCTGAGAACAGGCTACAGAATCTATATCATAATAATATGCAGCACAAAGAGGTATGCGATCAGTACTATAGAATGTACTGAGTATGCGAGCTTATGCAAATATCATGATAAAAATATGCTTCAGAACATACTTAAAACTGAAATCATGCATTAGTAGGAGAAATCATGGCATAAGGACTTCAAGTGAAATTATAAGTAAAAACTATAGTTTAAGCATAAATCATAAAGCAGTGAGTAAAGCTTGAAAATTGAATATCATATAACTTAGTAGCTTAAAAATATTCATACGTGAGTTTCTCTTAACCGACATAAATCATGATGAGCTACATGGAGTCCAGTGTCATGCACCCACACTGAAAAAGGTTGTCCTAACCGGCCAAGGTTAGAATCATGTCATAAGGATCCTATCATAAGCCACAGAGGGCAATCTATGGTGGCAACGTAGTTTTAGATTTGGGTTATCTGGAAACTTCATCGCTCGATTCTAAATACTACTCCCAAAATATATCATAAGGCTCACATACATGTGACATATCTAGATGTCAAATCTTGTTCATAACCCGGATCTTCATACTACTCATAAACCTTATTTTATAAAATAATTCATGAGCATTGATGGCACATCGGGTGTCTTGTATTTCATAATAATTCATATCTTAAAAACTTGCATGGCACTAGTTCAATTTCATAATCACATGCAATTTCATAAAACATAGGAACTAGGCATGCAATTGCTTGAAATTCATGAAATCATGCTATCAAAATACACCAATTTTCTTAAAACAATCCATGCATGCAAAATTGGCTAAGTTTATCTTCCAATTCATGAAATAGAAGTTCACTTGTAAAAACCCATACAAATCATGCAATTTAGAGTTGGATTTTATAGTAGAATCATGGGAAACTAATTTATAGAAAAGTCCATGAAAATTGGGTAAGAACCCTAATTTGAAAGTTCATAAAATCAATATAGAATTTGGGGGTTTTGGGCATAAGGGTGAAAGAATCCCTTATTGAATACTCACATACCTGAATTAAAGCTTTCTTAATCTAGAGCTTGAGGGATAGAGGCTTGAAGATGGAATACTTAGCTTGGAGCTTGGAGAATGGAGACCATTTTCTTCTCTTGGAACTTTATTGAGAGAATGAAAGAGAACTTAGGCTAAGTGGGAATAAAACTCCTTCTAATTTACCTAAAATGACTTAACTTAAGAGTTAAAAGAGTTAAAATTACAAAAATACCCTCAGAAAAAGAGTCAACAAACTTCTAAAAATTTCATCATAGGCTTCCACGGACATGAATCATGGCCCGTGGAATGAACCACGGTCCATGGAATGAAGGTCATGGTTCCAGGGCACTTTTCATCCTCTAACTGATTTCCACGGGGGGAAACCACGGTTCATGGTTTGATCCATGACCTGTGGATCAACCTCGTGAATCTCAGGCCAAAAACTGATCTGCAGGTTTGATTTTACAGACTCAAACCACAGGTCATGGTTTGATCCACGATCCATAGATGGCTCTCATGGTTATTGTTTGTCATTTTGACAGTCACACACCTTTTAGTAAAATACTGATAACTTTTTATTATTGACTCGTATTAATGCACGGTTAATGGATTTGGAAAGAAGACTCGACGATATTTAATTTGGTCACTACTAGGTCATCTAAATTTTTATATTCCAGGAGTTATGATTGTTTGAATCTGACCCTCGAAAAATTTTACACTAAAACTCAATCGGTAAGAAAGCTTTTAACTCAACTTTAAGCTAGAGGTTATTTATGACCCTAATTCATATCTAATACACCTCCAAAACTTAAGAATATGTCTTAATACTTAGATACATAGAAAATTTATTTAGTTCAGATCTAACAACATATGAAGAACAGTTCAGATATTGACTTAGAATTTCTGGGGTGTTACAGTTTAACTTGATCTAGCTGTAAATTCTTGTACAAGAGGGGTAATTTGGGTGTAAAACCTTTGGGTTTTAGTTAAAGGTTTATTATTTACTCTTGCATTACTATAATTCACTAATGTAACCACGAAATTGGTAGTTTTAAGGTAAATTTATGGTGGAAAAGCCCTAAAATGGGTGGAATGATCATGAAATTAGCCTTGGAGTTTGGCATTAGGTTGTAATCCTCGATATTATAGGTCATTTTATTGATTATGTGTTTATATTCTTGTTTTTAGAACACAATCAAGCCAAGGTTGCAAGAAAGGGGAAATTTCAGATTCAGTAGAGCATTTCAAGCTTGGATTGAGGTAGGTGATGGTTTAAATGTAGTTAAAATTCAATTTGTGTTATGTGTACATGATAACTATTCCTTAGTATTTCTTGTACAATGTATATTCAAGGAAAAATTGTAATTCCCCGTATGTTTGGACATCTTTTTAAGCTTAAAATGAACCTATGTGACCCTTAGAATGATTAGAAATCGATTGGGGATGAGTTTGGAGGCTTAGGGAAGGTTTAGAACTTGAAATGGGACTAAAATAAGCCCTCTGGATTGTGTGACTGCACATATGACCAATCGTCGCATGTGTGACCAATCGTCACGTGAGTTATCATAATAGGCAAGGTCACTGGATAGTGTGGTTGCTTATGTGATCAATCGTCACATGTGTGACCAATTATCATATGAGTCATTACACTAGGCAGACTCTAAAAAAAGGGGGCTCGACGGGATTTTGTTTTTAAGCATTATTTAGATGGTCTTTTGGTCTTTTCCTTACCCAAATTCATTCCCCACTTATTCAAAATGCTCTTAAATCCCTAAGACATGATTCATTCATAAAAAATATGCTGCTTTTCTTCCCCAAACTTCCAAGGAGCAAGAGCGATTAGAGATCAAGGTTCCAAGGCAAAATCAAGTTTCTCTTTGATTTTCTCCGTCAAAAAGATATGTTGAACAATCCTCTTTCAACTAAATCTATTAGTGGTTGTTTTCTTAAATATCAAACTAATTTTTATATGAGTATTAAATGTGGGTTGTTGAATAATTTTCAAAAGGAGAGTTTATTTAATGTTGCGAACCCTTACCCATGAAATTACTCTTTAATTGTTGGTTACATTTGAGAACTGAGATTTATTATTTGAAATACGAAACCTTACTTTTATGAAAGTTTATTGGGGCATATTGAAGTCAAGAAATTATGTTTCTTTTATAAATCACCTTATTATTTGTATTTTGATCTTTGGTAAAAAGAAAAGGATTTCTACATCCACGATTTTAAAAGTGATGTTGTTAACCATGAAATCTTCAACCGTAAGGGGGTATGATAAATGTATTTAAATCCTTAAAATGAAGAAACTAATGATGTATGAACGTATGAAACATTTATGGAATGATATATACGACTTATAAGTCTTGGTATGACAATACCAACTTATGAATGCCTTAAGAATGTTAAGAGTCCCTAATGAACGATTTGCTTAAATTTCTTGAGAATGCTAAAAGATGGGTTTAAGAGAATTAGATGGTTAACCGAGAAAGTATGAGTCGAATAGGACTCATTACCCAAAACTGTGTTTTACTGATGTGGGTATGGTTTTAGCCTGAAATATGGATAAAATGGTTTTGTCCTGAAATATGGATAACCATTGTATGCTTGATTGCTCAGTTATATGCAGTATATGATGTGATTATAATCTAATCCCGACTCATGCAGCAAATATGGGTTAGGGCTTAGCCGATCGAGCACTGATCAGACACACATAGCCCATGGTGTTTAAATAGAAGTCGGTGATACCATCTAGTTCAGAACTAATGTTAATGAATGGTTTTGTGAAATATTTTGAGTACTTGCCCCATACTTTTCCCTATTATGATTTATGTTATAATTCTTATGACTTGCTTTATAAGTTGCTTTATCCCTTCCACTGGGTTGCATACCAGTACTCATCTTACTAACCATCCTCAGATGCTACATCATTTTATGATGTAGATTTTGAGATACATTCTCATGATTTTGTGCAGCATAAGGATCATTCGGGACAGCATCAATAAATGGTGAGCCCTTCATCTTCTGGAAGGTGATTTGAATTCTTATTTCTGATTTTCATTTCTATCTTATGGTATTGTCAGGGTTATGTCCCGGCATAAATATTTTATTCTTATGTTAGAGTATTTTTAGACCTATGTATATGTTGCTTAAAAATTTTGTTCCCAACAGTTGGTTAATTTTTAACTACGTCTTAAATGGGTCTTTCTTCTGCAAATATTTCATTGAATATGCTTATTATGTTATGCTAAAGGGTCTTCTCGGGCCTTTATTGGTCTGGGTTGCCCGTTACATTCAGGTCCTAGTCCCAAGGCATGACAAACTTGGTATCAGAGCATGGTTCAAGTGTCCTAGGGTGTCTATGAAGCCATATCCAGTAGAGTCTTGATTATAGATGTGTTGTGCACCACACTTATAATCATGAGGCTACAAAGCATTTAGGAAATGTTTCCCGTTCTTTTGTACTCCAGATCGTGCAACACTGTTGTCCATAAGAAACTTATCAAGATTTCCTACTCTGCTCTAAATCTGTTGACTATGCCTTTTGTTTGAGGTGATAGAAGCACAAAGCTCGGACTTCTTATGATGTAATCCTATCAAGATGAGTCACCCAAAAGGTTACAAAACTTCACAAGGACTTAAGAGGAGTCCATTAGTGCATTAAAGTCTATTGATTCTAAGTCTAAACCCCTATCTTTAGGAATCATGCGTTTGAGCTGAGGTGAGACGTGCTTTCAGACCCTTTCAAAAAATTTGTTGCAGCTATCACGCTCAAGGGGAAAGGTACATGTGCGAGTGTTGGGATAGTATTTCCACCTGAGAGAAAGTATAAATTAGGGTGTTATGATATATGAGTAGTGAGATGATCCCAAGGCCAGGGATATATGGAGCCACAAGTTTTGAAGACGGAGAGTGCAGGTAGTGAATGATCAAAAATGTAGCTAGAGTCTTGTATCTACTAAGTGAGTGATAGAGATGGTATGCCCGTATGGTGTGAGTTTTAGTGTGTGAGTTTTCTTGTACGGAAAAGCGGAAAAAGGGAATTCAGGATTAGCAAATTCTATGGAAATTGGTAGAAGAAGAGTGGTTAGTTAACGTGTTCTTTTTTTATTATTTGAAATAAGGAAGGAGCATATGATGGCTTGTTATTGTAGTAGTATAGACCAATTATAGGTTGTGAATGTAAGGGTAGACTGTCTATGAATTTATAAATTTAGACTCTATTTTAGGGTCTTGGAGAGAGAGAGAGATTTAGTGATGTTCATAAAACTATAAAGGTAGTTTAAATGTATGCATGAGTAAGTAGATGTGATATGAGAAAGAATGAAGTGGTAAGGGGTTGTAATGGGTTATATTATAAGATTAAGATCGACTATCCTTATCATGTGGTTTAAGTAGACCCAGAGTTTCTTGAATTTATCTAGTAGTTATAAGCCAATATAGTAGATGAGAAGATGTGTCATGAATGTTATGGTACAGTAGTAATTTAGTGAAGGAGATTGTGCTTGTAAGCCATAATTATGTTGGAGAAGGAATTAAGATCGACCACTCTATCAAAGTTTTGGTGGATTAGTGTTTCTTGATTTTTATCTAGTAGTTGTAAGCCTGAATAGCATGCTAAGTTGTGATGTTAACCTTACCTAGTGCTAGACACTAAGGTTGAGTTATGGATGGTCACCGAGGAAGAAAGCATGATAGTTGGGGATGATAATGTTACTTTTATGAAGTTGAGCTAGTTGGCTTGATATAGTGCGTGAGGGGGCTAAGGTTGATAACTTAGGGAAGGTTTGAATGTGTAAGCATGATATATTAATGAGAACTAGTGTTGAAGCAGTTAAATATGGCCAAGTCATTAGATGAATAAGAGCCTTAAGTTTATAAGAATGAGTTGTACCCGAGGTAAGTCATTAGATGAATAAGAGCCTTAAGTTTATAAGAATGAGTTGTACCCGAGGTAGTATATTGTTAGATGAGGTTTTAAGTTGTTAAGTGATAGGTGTTCCTGATTAGTGTTCTTGAGTTGTTTTATATGGAAGAGGCTAGGTAGTTATTATTTGGTGTCCATTGGAATATAATTGAGGGAATTATGGATCTAAAGGGACGTTGTTGAGCCTCTTGGTATTTTTAAAATTCATTGAATTAGGTGGATATGAGATTAGATAAATTCTAGTGGACTGAGGAGTGGAAAATAGATTTTTAAGTGTTAGAGAACGTGGTTGTGTGCGCCCACGAGAGTTAAGTTTTAATATTTTGACTATAGAGTATAGAGGTTAGAGTAAGTTAAGAATAGTGTCTCTGAAAGGATGGCCTAGAAAGGAGTTGGTAATTTTTTCCAAATATAATATATGGGTGAAATTAGCATTCATGTGTATAGTAATACCCCTGTAGTTCCAAGTGTTGTACTTATAGATCTTTTTACAAAATAGGTCTGCAGGCTTAAGATAGTGACCTTTGCGCTAAGAGGGAGATAATGAGGTGGTGAACCAAGGAAAGTCTTAAGTTTCTATTGGTGATGAGTTTCAGAAGAGAGTTATGATGCCTGCCATAGCGACTCATTCTTATTCTAGCATATTCCCTATACTTTGACTTAAGAGGACACTCTATCCATGTCTTATGCCTTTAAATCATGCCTATGTCAGGAGACCAAACTTTCTATGTAGTATCTTGTCCATACTTTGTCCCTAGAACATGAAGAAATAGTGTCTCTTAGCAATCCAAAATTTTCCTCTAAGGTTCTGGGGAACCAATTCCTAAATTACGATGCTCATGATCCATGAACCCATATCTCATGTTATTCTCAATTCTATAAACTCAAGCTTTTTGATATGCCTTTAATGGCTACTGAAATCATGGTACGCCATGTACATACTCAAATCATACTTCTTGAAAGATTCATGCTTGAGATTTCCTTGATGTAAGCCTTGTGTATGTCCACTCTTGATGGTTATGGATGATTATGACATGTCTATACTCAACATAACCCTCAGTTCATATCTTGTGTGTTCAGTATATATGAAGTACTTATGTCCATCGCACCAGACTCCCCAGATCTTATCTTGCATGACAACAAGATTGAACAGCTTCCATGTACCCCCAATGCTCATGCTCTTGTTAAAGATGAACCATTTATACCCCATGTTTATGTTCAAGAGTTAGGCCTCCATTTGCATGGCATGCAGTTCTTGTTCTCACTCTATTCCTTCAGCAGTATTTAGCTTATATTGGGGAAAGTGCCAGAAAAAGGAGGCTAAGTAGTAGCCTAGATGAAAGTAGTAGGTGTTCCCTTTTTTGTGGTGGTTGTGGTGTGATTGTGTCACCTAAGTTGTTAAGTGTAGATGAGATGCGAGATGAGTATTAGTTATGTGTAATAATTAGATGAGAATATATAGTGTGTCTCCTTGTAGAAGTTCAAGAATTGTTGATTATAGGGGATACTTGAGAGAGTTCTTTAATAGTTTTAGCTACAAAGGAGCCGGAAAGGGAATATAGTGATAGGATTAAAGGTAATGTTGAATACTTGAGGGCGATTGCATTGTGTGACAAGTGACTTCTTGATGAAGCTTGAGCTTAATTGATTAAGGTGATAAGGAGAAGTATTATTCTTGGAGGGTAAATCTAGATGTGAGAAGAGACTTTGACGAGTTCAGGATAAACCTAAGAGCAGATCACATTAGATGTAGCACTTTATGCCTTCAAGTTAGGCCTGAACAGGGTGAAAGCAAGATGTTAGATAAAGACTTTAGTAGCTATATGCGTCAATGTGAAAATTTCAAGTCGTAAGCAATGATGTGTAATACTCAGATGAGGTTATGTAGTTGAAAGGTGTTGCTAAGCTGGAGAGATGTCAATCGTAGCATATGATTTGAGATTAGTTATGTTCTTACTACATGCCTAACGTAGTCAGGTTTCATGTCTAGCAGCTTCAAATCGAATGAGATTTACTTCCAAGCCCTTATTGTTTGTACTCTGTGATCCCATGTAAGATGACTAGTATACTCAGGCCATGTCGGTATTTCCCATTCAGAGGAATCATGTTACTCATGCAAAGAATCATGTCTATGCTATTTCCTTGCACTCATAATTCATGCTCAGACGTCTCTTAATAGCTTGTATAATGCTCCTCATATCAATCCAGTTCAGAGTTGATAAATATTAGTTCCAAATAGCCCAAGGGCATCATGTTCAGTTCAATTCACGTTGATAAGTACAGTTTTAGTCAGTCAAAAGTAATCAATTCAGTTCAGACTTGCTAGCACTCATTCCATAAGGCCAAAAGGATTTACTTCAAATCGGTACAACAATTTCCTTCTAGTTACAGCCTTCATTCGAGGATGAATGATCCCAAGGGGGGGATAATATAATGCCCCATATTTTTGACATCTTTTTTAGCTTAAAATGAACCTATGTGACCCTTATAATGATTAGAAACCAATTGGGGATGAGTTTGGAGGCTTAGGGAAGGTTTAGAACGTGAAATGGGACTAAAATATGCCCTCTGGATAGTGTGACTGCTCATGTGACAAATCATCACATGCGTGACCAATCGTCACATGAGTCATCACATTAGGCAAGGTCATTGGATAGTGTGACTGCTCATGTGACCAATCATCACATGTATGACCAATCGTCACATGAGTTATCACACTAGGCAGACTCTCAAATAAAAATGGGCCCTAATGAGATTTCATTTTTAAACATTATTTAGAGGTTTTTTGGTCTTTTTCTTACCAAAACCCATACCCTATTTATTCAAAACTCCCCTAAGTCCCTAAGACACAATTCATTCATAAAAAACACGCTACTTTTCTTTCCCAAACTTCAAAGGAGGAAGAGCGATTAGGGTTCAAGGTTCTAAGGCAAAACTCAAGTTTCTCTTTGATTTTCTCCATCAAAAAGGTATCTTGAACAATTTTCTTTCAACTAAATCTATTAGTGGTTGGTTTCTTAACTATCAAAGTAATTTTATATGAGTATTGAATGTGGATTGTTGAATGGTTTTCGAAAGGAGAGTTTATTTAAAGTTGCGAACCCTTACCCATGAAATTACTCTTTAATTGTTAGTTACATTTCAGAACTGAGATTTATTGTTTGAAATATGAAACCTTACTTTTATGAAATTTTATTGGGTCATATTGAAGTAAAGAAATTATGTTTCTTTTACAAATCACCTTATTATTCATATTTTGATCTTTGGTGAAAAGAAAAGGATTTTTACATCCCTCAGTTTTGAAAGTGATTTTATTAACCATGAAATATTCAATCGTAAGAGGGTATGTTAAATGTATTTAAATCCTTAAAATGAAGGGACTAATGATGTATGAATGTATGCAATGGTTATGGCCTGATATGTACGACTTGTAAGTCTTGGTATGACAATACCAACTTATGAATGCCTTAAGAATGTTAAGAGTCCCTAATGAAGGATTTGCTTAAATGTCTTGAGAATGCTAAAATATGGGATTAAGAGAATTAAATAGTTAACCGAGAAGGTATGAGTCAAACGGGGCTCATTACCTGAAATTGGATTTTATCGATGCAGGTATCATTTTATCCTGAGATATGGATAACATGGTTTTGTCCTGAAATATAGATAACCATTGCATGCTTGATTCGCTCTGTTGTATGCTGTATACAATGTGATTATGATATAATCCTGACTTATGTGGTAAACATGGGTTAGGACTCAGTCGGTCGAGCGTTGATCAGACCCACATAGCCCGTGGTGTTTAAATAGAAGTCGGTGATACCATCTAGTTCAGAACTAATGTTAATGAATGGTTTCGTGAAATGTTTTGAGTACTTTCCCCATACTTTTCCCTATTATGATGTATGTTATAATTCTTATGACTTGCTTTATAAACTGCTTTGTCCCTTCCCCTGAGCTGCATACAAGTACTCATTATACTGACCATCTTTGGATGCTACATTATTTCATGATGTAGGTTTCGAGACACATTCTCATGATTTTGTGCAGCGTTAGGATCATTTGGGACATCATCAGCAAGTGCTGAGCCCTCCATCTTTTGGAAAGTGATTTAAATTCTTATTTCTGATTTTGGTTTCTATCTTATGGTATTGTCGGGGTCATATCCTAGCATAAATTTTTTATTCTTATGTTAGAGACTGCGTAGACCTATGTGTATGTTGTTTAAAAGTTTTGTTGCTAACAGTTGGCTAATTTTTAACTACGTCTTAAATGGTTCTTCTCAAATGGGTCTTTCTTCAAAAAAAATTCATTGAATATGCTTATGATGTTATGTTAAGGGGTCTTCTCAGGCCTTCGTTGGTCTGGGTTGCCCATTACATCTAAGTCTTGGTCCCAGGGTGTGACAAAAGTGAATGACTATTTGATATCCTAAGTGTTAATCACATGCAATGAGTTTAATTAAAAGCTTGTTAGTTTTTACAAGTGGTTCTGGTATTATTGTGGTTTTGATTGTATTGATATTTGTCATTATTGTGGAATATACTGGTATTTGGACATCTCCACAGGACTGGTTGATATAAGATTGGCAGACACTTGATGTATGGGATTTGGTACATGGATAAGAGCTCGTTCCCTGCAGGTCATGGCTTGTAGGCAACCATAAGACCCTTACCATGTGTGCACATGTATTTGGTGAGTGTGACCGTTTCTTGAGTGAACCAGGGATTATGTGTTTTCTTGATTATATTGGTTCCTTGAGTGAACTGAGTTAAGTGTTGTCATTATTATGTTGGTTTCTTTAGTGAACCAGGGATTATGTGTTTTCTTTATTATGTTGGTTCCTTGAATTGAATCGGGCTTAATTTTTTCCTTGAGTAAAATCGAGCTTAATTGTTTACTTTATATACATGTTGGTTCTTTGAGTTGAACCAGGATTAACTGTTTACATGATATACATGTTGATTCCTTGAGCTGACTTGATTGATGTGCTTGATTGCTAAGGTGGTTTCTTTATGTAAACCTGGATGCATGTTAATTGCCATAGTTATTGTCTTATGGAGGGTCTGTGTTACTTGCAAGATGTGACATAATTTTGTTTTGTCTATTACATGTGTAGTTAGGACATGATTTATATTATTGTTGAGTCAGGATTATTGACTGAGAGTCTTGTTGGTGGTCATGGTTCAACTTGACTTGTTATTCTTGTTGACTCATATTGACTGAACTTCATGTTGTACTTGTTACAAGGTTAAGAGTTATGAACTTGGAGTAGAGTTCCATGATAGGGTATCATGGTTGTCTTTTTATACTACGTTATGGTTATGTATTCATATTTCTCATTTTGGGTTAGCTGATGACCTTATCAGTACACCATTGTTTCTTGTGTATTGATACTGCACGTGCTTTTCTTTTGTTAAGTACAGGGCATTTTTTGGCGACTATTTTGAGACCTCAACTGTGATTCAAACCATATTTGAACTCAAGGGTGAGCTGCATCTTCCAGGCTACATGAGTTCTTCACTTGTTTTTCTGGTCCATTATTTTGGACATAGATATTACTTTGGTTTTTGGGGTTGCATCCCCTTCTTTAACAATATTAGAGTTTTGGTACGATGACTTTCAGGTTCTAGGGATGATTTATTTCTGCATACTTGTGTGTACTACCAATTAAGATATTAATTATTGGCTTATTTAATGAGATTGATTTAGTTGCTTAATTTTGGCTAAGTGTTGGATAGTTTATGAGGTTAGTTGGTTCTCTCACCGGGGGGTTTAATGTGGGTGCCACTCACAGTGGGTTTAGGTCATGACAAAGTTAGTAACAGAGCCCTAGGTTCTTTGATCTCATCATACCAAAACGGGTATAGTAGAGTCTTGCAGAATGGTACAGAGACGTCTGTCCTTTTCTTTAAAAGGCTATAGGACCTTAGGAAACTATCCTTTCTTTCTTCCTTCGTGCTATAACTTAATTCCAATTGGTGTCTAGAGATCCAAATTGGTATCTAACCCCCTTCATTCTTTTGTCCACAGATAGTGAACACTAGATTGAATAAAGCAAGAGCAGCAGCTCCAGCTACGGAATCGGCTATTCGAGGATGAGGTAGGGGTAGGGAAAAAGGAAGGGGGAGAGCAACACCCGCCAGGGGTGGAGCTCAGGAAGTAACTGACCAAGCCTGTCAGAGGCCAGTATCACCTCCCCCACTCCAGGATCATTGAAAGAGGCTGAGGCAATGGACGAGGATGGAGTGGAACTGGAGGTGGAAGCACTGGCTGAAGGTGCAGTCCTTCCTCCGATGTCTTATGAGGTTATTCAGCAGGTTCTAGCTTTTCTAAGAGAGTTGGAAGGTACTGGAGCCACTCCCACTGTGCTGACTTTCTAGGTTTTGAGTGCTCATTCCACTTCCACTTTAGCTCCTAGGATGGATAAGGCTTCAATTACTGATGCATTTTCCCATCCTACGTTAGGCCCCGTCATGACCGAGACCAAACATAAGTTGCTGACCAAGTTTTTGAAAATGAAACCTCCTTTATTTCATGGTACTGAGGCTGAGGATGCATTTGAGTTCATCCTTGATTGCTATGAGAGGCTACACAAATTGGGGATTGTGCAACAACATGGTGTTGAGTACGTGACCTTCCAACTGCAAGGGGATGCCAAGGAGTAGTGGAGATCCCATGTGGAGTGTCGGTCACCAACTTTGCCTCCATTGACTTGGGCTTAGTTTCATGCTCTATATTTGGAGAAGTATGTACCCCATACTCTTTAAGACTGCAAGAAAGATGAGTTTTTGTCCCTTGAATAGGGCAATATATCGATTGCGGTCTATGAGGATAAGTTCCATGCTCTATCTCACTATGCTACCCAGTTGTTGGGCACTGAAGAGGAGAGGATCTGATTATATGTTAAAGGTTTGAACATTGATCTTCACATTTTATCTATTCACATGACTTCTACAGGAACGAGCTTCAATGATATAGCTGATTATGTGAAAAAACTTGAGGGAGTTAAGCAAGTTGGTCAGGTTAAGGTATTAGCCAAGAAGTGCTAGAATGTGGGTAACTATAATAGATATTATTCCATAGGTCATAGCCAGTAGGTTCACTTGGATCTCCCCATTCAGTTAGTTTTTCCAGCCTCTACAGGTGGTCATTCAGGGGCTATTCAGTAGTCTCTAGTTGCTAGAGTCAAGGGGGCTTCCTATTCTTTGGCCAACATGCTTTCTCTTGAGCGAGGTTGTTATACTTGTGGTGTTGTAGGGAACTTCAAAAGAGAGTGTCATGTGAGGCAGACAGGTAATCAGGAACAAAAATATAGCAGGGGTGTGGTTCCAGCAGGTAGAGGTGAAGGTGGTAAAGATAAGGGCCATCCACGGATGGGGTAATAATCAAGGAGGTCATCGTGGAAACAAAGGTTATGGTAATGCAGGGAAAGGTGGAGCGAAACCTGCTAGGGAGGTTGCCCAGCTTGATAATAGATCTCACTGTTATGGCTTTCTAGGCAAGACCGAGACTGAGGTGTTTGATGATGTTATTACAGGTACTATTCTTATCTATGACTGGATGGCTATTGTTTTGTTTGATCCGTGTTCCACTTACTCTTATGTATCTGTAAGATTTTCTTTGGGTCTGGACGTGGTTTTTGATGTACTCGATTCTTCTATATATGTTTCTTCTTCAGTTAAAGATTCCATGGTAGTGACCCATGTATATCGTGCATGTTCTGTTTTGTTTATGGGTCTTTAGACTTAGGTAGACTTGATCATTTTGGACATGCTTGATTTTGACATTATTCTGTGTATGACTTGGTTGTCACCATATCATGTTATTTTGAACTATAATACTAAGACAGTGATTCTAGAAATGCCAGGTATGGGTAAACTAGAGTGGGAGAGTGTGTATACGTCTAAGCTGGTGAAAATCATATCTTTTGTTCAAGCTAGAAATCTAGTGGGGAAGGGGTGTTCAACATTCTTAGTTCATCTTCAGGATGTTAGTGCGGAGTCCCCTTCTATTGAGTCGGTTCCTATGGTTTTCGAATTTCAGGAGGTATTTCCTATGGATTTGCCTGGTATGCCTCAGACAAGGATATTGATTTGGAGCCGGACACTCGCCCAATTTCTATTCCTTCTTATCAAATAGCCCCGACAGAGTTGAGGGAACTCAAAATCGAGTTATAGGAACTTCTTGATAAGGGATTTATTCATCCCAGTGCTTCACCTTGGGGTGCTCCAGTTTTGTTCTTAATAAGAAAGATGGTAGCATGAGGATGTGCATTGATTATATGCAGTTCAACAAGGTTACCATCAGGAATAAGTATACCTTACCCCTCATAGATAATCTCTTTGACCAGTTACAGGGTGTTTCGGTATTCTCCAAGATTGATTTGAGGTTGGGTTACCATCAACTAAAAATTCAGCCTGAGGATATACCTAAGATAGCTTTCAGGACTCAGTATGGGCATTACGAGTTTCTAGTGATGTATTTTGGGTTGACCAATGCGTCGACCACCTTCATGAGCTTGATGAATGGTATTTTAAAGTTCTTCTTGGATTCTTTTGTTATAGTTTTTGTTGATGACATTTTGGTTTACTCCAAGAGCAAGGAGGAACATGCAGGTCATCTTCGCATTGTCTTGGGAATTTGAAAGAGAAGCAGTTGTATGCAAAGTTCTCAAAATGCGAATTCTGGTTGTCTTTGGTTGCCTTATTAGGGCATGTAGTCTCGAAAAAGGGGGTGATGATAGATCCCCAGAAGATTGAGGCTGTTAAGAGTTGGGTTTATCCTAGCTCTATGACTGAGGTTAGAAGCTTCGTGGGTCTTTCTAGTTACTATCGCAGGTTTGTCAAGAATTTTGCTTCTATTGCTACCCACTTGACAAGGTTGACTCAGAAGGAGGTGTCATTTGTTTGGTCAGATAAGTGTGAGGTATTCACAGACCATCATAGCCTATAAAATGTGTTCACACAAAGGGATATAAACTTGAGACCAAAGAGATGGATGGAGTTGTTGAAAGACTATGATGTGACCATCTAGTATCATTCGGGTAAGGCCAATGTGGTGGCAGACGCATTGAGCTAGAAAGCGGTAAGTATGACCAGTTTGGTCTGTTTGAGGGTGTCAAGGAGACCCTTGGCTAGGGAGTTTCAAACTCTAGCAGCTAAGTTCATGCAACTTGGTGTTTCAGAAAGGGGTAGAGTGTTGGCTAGTATTGAGGTGAAGTCAACATTCCTCGATGAAATCAAGGCCAAACAGTTTAAGGATGTGGAATTGAATAAACTCTGGAATGAGGTGGTGTTTGGTGAGGCTTCAGATGCCATACTTGATACATGTGGAGTATTATGGTTTAGAGGGCGAGTATGTGTTCCTTGGGTTGGTGATTTGATTCAGAATATGCTAGCTGAAGCTCATGGTTTGCGATATTCTATTCATCCAAGTGTAACCAAAATATACCGTGACTTGAGGCAGCTTTATTTCTAGCTGGGGATGAAAAAGGACATAGTGGAGTATTTATCCAAATGTCACAACTATCAGTAGGTAAAGTACAAGCATCAAAGGCCTGTGGGTTTGCTCCAAAGGATACCCATTCCCGAGTGGAAGTGGGAGAGGATAGCTACAGATTTGGTGGTAGGTCTTCCTAATACCTTGGGGAACCATGACTCGATTTGGGTTATAGTGGATAGGCTGACTAAATCATCCTATTTTATTCTGGTTAAAGTGGACTATAGCTCTAAACAGTTGGCCAATATCTAAGTCAGGGAGATAGTGAGGCTACATAGGGTGACACTTTCCATCATTTCAAATAGAGGTACGCAATTTACTTATAAATTTTAGGGCAGGTTGCACGAAGAGTTGGGCACCCAACTCACTTTCAGCACAACCTTTCATCCTCAGACTGATGGACAGTCGCAGAGGATGATTCAGGTTCTTGAGGACATGCTGAGGGCATGTGTGGTCGACTTTGGTGGCCATTGGGACCAGTTCTTTCTGTTGTGTAAGTTCTCATACAATAACAGTTATCACTCTACCATTGATATGGCTCCATTCGAGGCACTCTATGTGAGGGGGTGTAGATCACCCATAGGATGGTTTGAGGATGGTGATGTAAAACCTTTGGGCACTGATTTGGTGAAGGAAGCTTAGAAAAAAGTGAGATTCATCCAAACCAAGTTGTTGGTAGCCCAGAGCAGGCAAAAGAAGTATGCAGACCGTAAGGTGAGGGGAATGTCATTCAAGGTTGGTGAACAAGTTTTGTTGAAAGTGTCACCTATGAAGGGAGTCATGAGGTTTGGCAAGAAGGGTAAGCTTAGCCCTTGGTGTATCAGCCCATTTGAGGTTCTTAGCGGTGTGGAGCCGATCGATACATAAACACAATATAATGTCTCACTCTCAAAAGTGGCCCTTGATATAATAACTTGAAAGCTTTCTTCTTTTTGGCTTTCAGACTGATAATTCATTATATAACCGCACCTTTCTTCCCTTACTTTTTGAATTCATCTCTCTCTTTTATCTTTCGTTCTCGTTCTCAAAGGTTGACTTACTTGCATCCGGGGACCGACTTCGCACGTATCTAAACCACTCAAGGCTAAGCACTCTGGGCAAACACTTTCGATCATAGCATCCTGTTCTGTCACTAGAGATAGAACATGAACAACCTTTCTTTCTAATGATGAATATAGTTACCTAATCAATGCTGAGAGATTCTACTATACAACATAATACAATATTTTTTTAATGTTGATTATGATATAACTGACCACAAACTCAATCTCATCTTAAGTATAGGCGAGGTTCACTCAATAAGGGTTTGAACTTATCGACGTAACCTTAATCTTCCTTTTTTGCCTCATCTTCTTCTCTTTCTCTTATTTATGACATTTCCTGATTTTCTCGCTATAAGCAACCTATTTCATACCCTTTTTGTCATACTTCCTCTTCTTCTTCTCTTCTTTCTCTCCCTGCCGAGCTTGTTGGAGTACCATTGCCATGCGATGAGGGGAAAAGAATCCCAATGTATGGTCCTAATTTAAACACGCCACCTACATGACTCACTATATAGGTTTAAGGTATATAGGATAATATGGTTCCTCTAAGGTAAGATTTTTCCTAGTTTTGGAGTTTTTCCCAACAAACCTACACCTTACTAATAAAAAAGGGCTTCCCTTTTTCAGCTGCATTGCACTGCCGCATAAACAATGGATCCACTGGGCTGGATGAGCAACCTTCTATCTGGCCTCTGTACCAATAGTAGAGTGGCTTGCTACTTTCAATCAGAAAAGGAAGATTGAGCAAAGCACCCTCCGTCTCAGGGGGGAGCAGAAAATGCCTTTCATTTTCCACCCTTCATCGGCCCTTGCCGCCTTTCTTAACAAGTCCTCGAGCCTCCTTTGCGCCGCCTTCTTCATAGAAGCCACTGGATTTACCCGGAAGTCCAAATTCTATGGTAGAGAATGTTGTAATAATAATTGGGCCATGAGAGACTCTTTTAAGTATTGCAAAAGAAAGGGCATGTTGATAGAGCTGGGGGAGGGAGGTGATAGCATACAGGTTGGCACTGTCACCAAGCTTGTCGGGGGTCCATCCGATATTTTATGTATCCATGCTTAAGAGATACCATGGGGATGCAAATTACATTATCAAGTGGGATTCAGTTCTGTTAGATTAGGATCGTACTTATGAGGAGGAGCCAGTTGCCATTCTTGATTGGGATGTTCGGAAGTTGAGGACAAAGGAGATTCGATCGATAAATATCCAGTATAATCATCATCTAGTTGAAGAAGCCACTTGAGAAACTGAGAAGGATATGCGGGAAAAGTACCCTCACTTGTTTGTGGATTCAGGTACTCTTTTATTTTCTTGACTTGACTCATTTTTCTTGTTTGATCGTTCGAGAACGAATGATGGATAAATTAGTATTTGTTGTAATGACCCTTTCCGTTGTTAGGGGTGAGCCAATCATGCAAAAATCTGGTTTAAAATTTTTCCAAAATTGAAAGTTAAAATTCTTAGGCTAAGCTAGTCTTGGAAGAAATCCCAGCAAGGTATGGTCTAGGACAATCCGGGAATGGATTGGGTAAATGTAATAAAATGAGGCTTGACTTTATGTTAGATAAGATGATAAGGAATTTGTAGGACTTTTTGAAAGTGAATTCGGGTACGTAGAACTCGCAATATTGAACTTGACGAAAGGTGCTAGTCTGAAATGTCATGGTTTAAGGGTGCATTGCGAAAAGGCAAAACTAGGAGAAATCTCGAGTTTTTGCCTCGCCACACCCACTATAGCAGGTGGCAGGATGCTATGTGGCTGCCATTATAGCAGAGAAATTTCCGCTATAGCATGAGTCAAAGACGATCAACCCCATTATGGCAGGCGGGTTCTGCTATAACGATGCCGCTATAGTGGGATCGAGCCGCTATAGCGAGGTAAATCACTGTTTATGCAGAAAACTCCCCAAAAATAGTTTATTATTTCTTAACATGTTTTGGGGAGGACTTAGGCAATTTAGGACAATTTTCACCTATTTTCCACCAGATTTCTTCGTAAAAGTAAGTTATTTATCCCTATTAACTGATTTTTTGATTCCTCGACCTTAAAATCACTAGTTTACGAGTCTTGGAGAGGGTTTAACTTGACCTAACTGTAAATTCTGTGCAAGAGGGGTAATTTGGGTATAAAACCTTTGGGTTTTAGTTAAAGGTTGATCATTTACTCTTGCATTACTATAATTCACTAATGTAACCATGAAATTGGTAGTTTTAAGGTGAATTTATGGTGGAAAAGCCCTAGAATGGGTGGGATGATCATGAAATTGGCCTTGAGATTTGGGTTTAGGCTGCAATCCTTAATATTATAGGTCATTTGGTTGTTTATGTGTTTATATTTCTGTTTTTAGACCACAATCAAGCCAAGGTTGTAAGAAAAGAGAAAACTCAAGTTCAGTAGAGCATTTCATGCTTGGATTGAGGTAGGCAATTTAAATATAGTTAAAATCTAATTTGTGTTATGTTTACATGATAACTATTCCCTAGTATTACTTGTACAATGCATGTTCAAGGAAAAGTGAATGACTGTTTGATATCCTAAGTGTTAATCACATGCAATGAGTTTAATTGAAAGCTTGTTGTTTTTTACAAGTGTTGATTTTGTTATCATTGTGGTTGAATTGTATTGATATCTGTCATTATTATGGAATGTGTCGGTATTTGGACATCTCCACGGGATTGATTAATAAAAGGTTGGCAGACACTTGATGTCTGGGATTTGGTACATGGACAAGAGCTCATCCCCTGCAGGTCATGGATAGTGGGCGACCATAAGACCCTTGGCATGTGTATATAGGTATTTGGTGAGTGTGACGGTTCCTTGAGTGAATCAGAGATTATGTGTTTTCTTGATTATATTGGTTCCTTGAGTGAACCGAGTTTAAGTGTTGTCATTATTATATTGGTTCCTTGAGTGAACCGGGGATTATGTGTTTTCTTGATTATGTTGGTTCCTTGAGTTGAACCGGGCTTAACTGTTTACTTGATATACATGTTGTTTCCTTGAGTTGAATCGGGCTTAACTGTTTACTTGATATACATGTTGATTCTTTGAGTTAAACCGGACTTAATTGTTTACTTGATGTACATGTTAGTTCCTTGAGTTGAACCGAGCTTAATTATTTACGTGATATACATGTTGATTCCTTGAGCTGACCGGGTTGATGTGCTTAATTGATAAGGTGGTTGGTTTCTTTATGTAAATCGGGATGCATGTTAATTGCCATAGTTGTTGTCTTAGGGATCCTTGTGTGGTCCAGCTTACTTGCAAGATGTGACATAATTCTGTATTATTTATTACTTGTGTAGTTGGAATATTATTTATATGATTGTTGAGTCAGAATTGTTGACTGGGAGTCTTGTTGGTGGTCATGGTTCGACTTGACTTGTTATTCTTGTTGACTCATATTGACTGAACTTCATGTTGTACTTGTTACAAGGTTAAGCGCTATGAACTTGGAATAGAGTTGCATGATAGGGTATCATGGTTGTCTTGTTGTACTACGTTATAGTTATGTGTTCATATTTCTCATTTTAGTTTGGTCGATGACCCTACCAGTACACCATTATTTTTTGTGTATTGATACTACACGTGCTCTTCTTTTGTTGAGTACAGGGCATTTTTCGGTGACTGCTTCGAGACCTCAGTTGTGATTTAGACTGTATTCGAACTCAAGGGTGAGCTGCATCTTCCGGGCTACCATGAGTTTTTCACTTGTTTTTCTGTTCCATTATTTTAGACTTAGATATTACTTTGATTTTGGGGGTTGCATCCCCTTCTTTAACAATTTTTAGAGTTTTGGTATGATGACTTTCAGGTTCTAGGGATAGTTTATTTTCGCATACTTGTTCTTACTCTCAATTAAGATATTAATTATTGGCTTATTTAATGAGATTGATTTAGTTGCCTAATTTTGGCTAAGTGTTGGATGATTTATGAGGTTAGTTGATTCTCCCACCGGGAGATTTAATATGGATGTCACTCACGACAAGTTTAGTTCGTCACAGAGAAAAATAAAGATCCACTTTTCAGAGACATTGAAATATTTGACAATTTTATTTTTTTTTAAAAAAAGAGAACTTTACATAGTTAAACAATGTTTAAAAGAACATCGCATGTTTTTAGCATAAAAATAGATATATAAAAAATAGCCAAGAAGATCATTTATTTTCCATAGTTAAGAAATGTAACCCTCCCCCTTTTCCTCAAATAATCCCTAAAATAGTGCAGGAAAATAGCTGGAGAATTGTTTCCTTTCCTTTTCTCAAATATCTGTTTTTTTATTTTCTTCTTATCTCAAGAAAATTCTCTCTTTTTTTTTGACATTCAAATTTTGATATTACACATATTATTTTAACATATTATATATATTGTTAGTGGTGTTATAAATTATATATTATTGGTATGATGTATTTTATTTATTTATTTGTATATTATATTTGTACAATTTATATTTTCATATAGTATATATTTACCGGTATATGATAATTGATTTTCTTTTTGATCAAATAAGATGAAAAAATTCATATAAAATATAAGGCGTGTTTGCTATGAAGGAAAATATTTTTCATGGAAAATGTCTTATGGAAAACAAGTTGGTTTCTTACTTATTTTCTCATGTTTAGTTGGTGAGTGAAAAACTTTTTTCGAAAAATATTTTTTACTGTTTGATTGATGAGTGAGAACACATCTTTCAAAAAATATTTTTTTAATTTTTGATTAGAGTATAGAAAATATTTTCTAGGGGGTAGGTTGGGGGTGGGTAGGGGGAGGGGTGGTAGGTGGGGTAGGGGAGGCTGGGTGGGGCATCGGGGAGGGGGAGTTGGGGTACAAAAAATATTATTTTTTTAAAAAAAAGTAATATTTAAAAAAAATTAAAGAATTGAGTTTTGGGTGAGGTGGAGGTGGAGGGGTAGTGGTAGTGGGGGCTGGGGTACAAAAGATATTTCATTTTTAAAAAAAAAGTGTAATTTTTTTTTAAAAAAAATAATTAAAAAATTAAATTTTGGGTAGAGTGGAGGAGGTGGGGTAAAGTGGGGTGGGTGGGTGCGGGTGGGGTACAAAAAATTACTTTTTTTAAAAAAATAATTTTTTAAAAAATAAAAATAAAAAATTATGTTTTGGGTGCGCTGGAGGGGGGGAGGGGGGGTAAGATGGGGTCGGGTGAGCGGTGTGGGGGTAAGATGGGGTCGGGTGAGCGGTGTGGGGTACAAAAAAATTTAAAAAAATTATTTTAAAAACTTGGGGTGGGTGGGGGGTTTGGGGTAAGGTGAGGTGAGTTGTGGGGTGGGTTGGTGGGGTGGGGTGAGGTACAAAAATAAAATTAAAAAGATTAATTTGTTTTTTAAAATAATTTTTTTAAGAAAAAAAATTGAAAAAAAATTGAGGTGAAGGTGGGGGTGGGGTGGAATAGAAAAAATATTTTAAAAAATTGAGTGAAGTAGGGGTGGGGGTGGAGGTATGGGGTGGAAGTAGGGGGGTGGAGAGGCGTGAGTGTTGGATTGAGGTCTTGTGAGGGTGGAGACTTGTTTTTCCAACTTTTATTAGAGAAGTCATTTTCCTTATTTCCAAGGAACTTGTTTTCCTAAAGAAAATATTTTTAAATTTTTTGACCAACCAAATACAAGAAAAATAATAAATTGACCAGCCAAATATAAAAAAATAGAGAAACATTTTCCTCCATACCAAACACACTCATGGTGTTAAAAATTACATTTGAGATACTAAAAATATATATTATATTATATCAAATATATAGTATTAAAAATTATGTGTGGCATACTTATATTATATCAAATATCTAGTATTAAAAAATTACATTTGACATATTATAAAAAAATATTTTTTTATGTCGAACATATAGCATTAAAAATAAAAAAACTTAGAATGAACAAAACAAAATATAAACAAATATGCGAGAATGAGGGAATTGATATCATTTATAGGAGAGAGAAATTAGAATTAAAAAAAAGATATAAATTTGGATCCTTAATTTTGTGGGACTCATTTAATGCATTTATTTAATTATGCTAATTTTTATAAGTAAGCTAAAAACGATATAAATTGTGTTATTTATGAAAAGATGCAAAGTTATGTCATTTATGTAATTAAATATATAAGTATGTTATACATTGTAAAAATCTCAAAAAAGAATGAAAAATATTTGAAATATAAAAGTAGGCTATGCAATAGCTCAATAAACGAAAAAACTCATTGTTTGCCAAAAATAAATTAAAAAAAGTAAGCTATTTATTGTCAATTTTATCTAAAGGTTATCATGTTGTGTTATTTTAAAAATAAGAAAAACTAATCTATATCTATATATCTATTTATATATCTATATCTATATCTATATATATTATAAAGCAGAGGACGAAGCATCAGAAAAGCCAAGTGGAAAGCTACTGAGAAGCCACGTGGTTATTTTTAGGACAAAGCTTAATATTATTGTAATAAAAATTTTGAATTGAAAGATTAAAAATATTTGAATTTAAAAATATAAATCTTTTTTAAAAAAGATTTTCAGTTAGCTTAAAATTAGCAACACATAGTTGAAGAGTTCTAAATGAACTCTTACTATTTGAATACATTTAATTTAAATATAAAATAAAAAATAAAATATAATAATAATAATAGTATAGTAGTAGTAGTACGTAGTAATAGTGGTGGTATAATAATAATAATTAAAAAAAATTAGTAGTAGTGCATACGTAGTGGTAGTGGTAATAATAATAATAATAATAATAAAATCATTTTTATTATCAATATATTATTACTATCTCATTGATTTCAAATATTTATCTCAATTTAAATATATAGTCTATATGAACTATATTACTAATAGTAATTTAGATTTTTTCAATGTCGTTAGCCTACTCTAGTCTCAACTATACGATTATGATGGAAAAAAAGTCGACTTATAAATCATTTCAAAATTATAAATCACCTTAATCAATAATATTTGAAATATTATTAGGATTTTAAAAGAATTTGAAATTGATGTAAAAAAAATAAACTTGAATCTGTTAACAAATATTTTATAATTGGCACAACAAATATATGTTAATTAAACATTTAGAAATATTTGAATTTGAAAATATTAAATTTTTTTTTAAAAAAAAATTATCATTACCTTGAAACTAAGAACGTAACATTGAAATGTTATAAATAAACTTTTACTATTTAATAAACTTATCACTCTTAAATGTTATAAATAAAAAATAATAATATTCAATAGTATTAGTTGTAGTACGTATTATAATAATAATAATAATAATAATAATAATAATAATAATAATAATAATAATAATAAATAATAATAGTAATAGTAGTACATACGAAGTAATAATAGTAGTAGTAGTAGGAGTAATAATAATAGTATCTATATAATAATATTCAATAGTATTAGTTGTAGTACGTATTATAATAATAATAATAATAATAATAATAATAATAATAATAATAATAATAATAATAAATAATAGTAATAGTAGTACATACGAAGTAATAATAGTAGTAGTAGTAGGAGTAATAATAATAGTATCTATATCTAATAATAATAATAATAATCTATACAATATTTTCTATGAATATTAAATTATATGGTGCAGTAAATGAAGTTAGAAAATTATTTTAAATTTGTTATAAGGATAAAATGGTGAAGATTATGTTGGAGATACTATTTTGAATTGTAACACAAATATTGAATTGATAATTAAAAGAATTTGAATTGAAGGAAAGATAAAGATTCTATCCAAATCTGAATTTGAAATATTTTTAAACATGCAAACTTTATTCAATTTCAAATATTTCTCTCAATTCAAATATATAGATATATAAATAAGAAAAACATGCATTGTATTTAAAATGGAAGGATAAGGAAGAATAATAAGATAATTTTCTTTTAACAAATTATTTTGATATTTGTGAATTTGAATTTAAATAAAATTTGAATTGGAATGAATTTCTAGCTTCTTAAACTCTCTTATATATACTCCTATCATGATAAATAATCTTAAGTTCTCTCTCTCTCCTCTCTCATTAGTTTTATTCGTGAATTTATTTACTGTATTTTTCATATTCTAGATTTTTTTAAAATATATTTTTGCTTCGTTTATGTAGATGAGCGGTGATTGTATTATGGGCTATATTCTTTTTCCGATGATATATAGGTCTGAATTCAAATGAGTAGTAACATATTTCATTCTTGATTTTATTTATTTTGAAAAATCTATTTATCTAATTTGATTTACGAAAATTTTTGGATGAAGACAAGAAGATTAAGTAACTAGTAACTCAATAGCTTTTCTTTTAATAAAAAGATATTTCTTTTATTTATATCTATTTTCGTATTTAAGATATTTTTTCATAGTTATTTATATCATTGATTTTCTTGCTATTTTATTTCTTACAAAATATAAATAGACATTGTCTTTATTAGGATAAATTTTGTGAAGCTTTTTAAATTGCTTGAAAAATAATTAATTAGTGTTAAAAAATTTAGGTAATGAATGAATGAACACTGATATAACTTATAAATAGACGGTAAAAATATTTACTTGAATTTCTAAAAAATAATTAATATTTTTTAATTGTTATATAATAAGAAAAGTCATACACTAAATAAATAAGGTTACGTAATCAAAATCTTGATGGATCAAGATAAAGCTACATTAAATAATAAGAGAATTTTAATTAACATATTTAAAATATAAAAAAAATTATGTAGGTAATTTAATAATTAAAATATAAATTCATATTGAAAAGAATATAATTATTTTTTAGTTATCTATTGTATATAAGACTAAAATGTCATATCATGCAATATTTTATGAGACTATATGTAAAGATTTATAAGGTTTTAAAGATAGAAGAGTTTTGAATTTGAAAAACAAAAAGAAATGGTATAAAAACTTAAGTTTAAAATATCATCATAAGGATTTAGGTAAATTTTAAATTATATTAGACTTAGTTATATCTATTTATCCATTTGATGACATACTAACTTTTAAATTCAAAATATCAAATTTAAATAAACTCTTTGTTAGATATACTCAAATTTCAGTCAATTTTGTTATGAATGAGAACGAAGGTAAGAAGACCTCCCTTATAAAAAAAGAGCTTAAAAAAGTTATTATTTATACTCTTTTAAAATTATTCAAATATAATATGATAATTTAAAAAACTAAAAACAAGATTAATTTCATAAAGAAATTAAAAATAAGAGAAATAGCATATTATTGAATTTTTTTATTAGCTTAAAACTAAAAATTCACACTTAAAAAGTTTTAAGTGGATTCTTGCTATTTCATAAACTTATTCCTTTCAAATGTTATAAAATATATATGAATATATTTTATTTAAATATCAAATGAAAGATAAAAATTATGATAATAATAATAATCTATGAATAATAAATAGTAATAGTAACAGCAGTAGCAACAACAACAACAACAACAATGATATGTGAGATTTAAATAAAATTTATATAAAATTAATTTATTTTTGTAATTATAAAAGAGAGGATAAAAGAGAATAAATTTATTTTTGATTTTTTCTTTTTGAAAGTTATCAGATTTTTATAATAAATATTTAAACTAAAAAATTAAATTTAATTAAACTACACCAAAAAAAGCCAAGTGGCAAGTTACAAAGAAGTCACGTGACAATTTTTAAGACAAACCATAATAGTATTGTAATAATATTTTTAAAATTAAAAGATTAGGAACCTAACATTGAAAAATTCTAAATAAACTTTTATAATTTCATAAATTTATCCTTTCAAATATTATAAAATATATTTAAATAATAATAATAATAACAATAAATAATAGTAGTAGCAGTACATACGTAATAATAATAGTAGTAGTAGTAGAGTTGTTGTAGTAGTAGTAAGAGTAATAATAATAATATCTATATCTAATAATAATAATAATAATAATAATATTTATATTAATATTAAAATATTGTAATAAAATTTTAGATTAAAAAATTAAAAATATTTGAATTTCATAATATTAAAAATATTTTTTGGTTAGCTTAAAACTAGAAATCCGTAGTTGAAGAGTTCTAAACTAGAAACGTTCTTAAAATTCGAAATATTTGAATTTGAAAATACATTATCCTTTTAAAAAGAAAAAAAATATTATGAATTATAGTATAAAAAAATTGAAGGGCACGATTTTCTTTTAGATGAGAAAGTATTTTTTCAATTATAACGAGTAAAATCTTAAATTATGTATACCACGTAACTAAAATCTCGATAAATGAAGAACTCAATAAACGTTAAAATATAAAATCGTAGTAACTTAGATTCTTAGATTTAAACTAAGTATTCTATATTTTGAAACAAAAAAGAAGAAAACTTATGGTGTGTAACATGAAAAAAAAAATAGTTCAATGCTGAAGCAGATAAAAGTAGTTAAAATACAGTAAAAAAAATATTAAAAAATTGTGAGGGGAGGGGGAGGGGGAGGGGGAGGGGATTAATATTTGAATTAATTTAAAAAAATAATAAAATAATTAGATAATACACATATTATTGTTCATAAATTTTAAATTGAAGAGACGTAAATAATAGAATAATCAAAATGAAAAAATGAAAAAGTCATAAGTAAGCAAAATAGATATATCTATTTATATTAATAAGAAGAACACTTGATAATTATATTAAGCCAAGTGATAAGCTAATAAGAATATTTAAAAATATCAGAATTATTATATGATTCGTTGTCTTTATTCATATAGATTTAGTTATGGTGTTGGTCTCTGTGTGTAATGGGGGGAGGGGGGGAGGATACATTTCATTGAGGAACAATATGACTATTACAATATTATTATGATTTAACATGTTTGAATAAAATATCACAATTTTTGTATAGTTTAGAAATAATATTTTTATTCGCGCATCGCGAGGGTACGTATACTAGTATACTTAAAAAGAGAAAAGTCTAGCCTAGGATCTTGTCAAGCGGTAACTTAAGATGATGACACGTGTAAGTATTTAGGACAAATTAATTAAGTTAGGTATTAGTTATTATTTTGAATTTGTATTTAAAAATAATTAAATATCTTCATTTTATTAAGAAAATATTTTATTTAAAACCTATTCAATTTCAAAGTGGAGATTACCAATTTAACAAATCATGCAAAAATTTTTAAAAAGTCCTATATTTAAAAAACAGTTTCTTGATTAATTAATTACTCTTTTAATCTATCTACTCAGCGTTTTAATTATTTTAAATATCTTTCAATTTTATTTATTTTCAAAAATAAAAAACTTAAAAATGATAAAATCAGAAGTGAAGTATTTCATGGTATCAAAGCCTAGAATATGGTATATATGAGAATGATATATTATAAAATATTATATATATTATATATAAAATATTATATATTTTTATAATATTATAATTATAATTATAATTATAATTATAATTATAATTTATAATTTATAATTTATAATCTATCTATATAAAAAAACATAGGCAGAAGCATCAAATGCAGCCAAGTGATAGCAGAGTAATACACCACTTTGCATTAATTACCTAATTAATAGTACTAATTTACCAATTAACTAAAATGGAAGATGCTTCATAAACAAACTGCATTATCTTTTGAATTTAATTTAAATTTCAATAAACTTCTTTACAGTTTTACTTTTTTAAATGATAACCGTTGCATATTCATGTTTGATTCAATTGCTCCATTTATCATCGTAACCAGATTGTCAAATTTCCTTTCATGTATGAACATTCGAAAGATGGAGTCTCGGAAAAACTCAGTAAGCCCCATTTCTCAATTTTTTTTATCACACTTTCTTGCAGATTACAGGGTTTTGGGGGTTAATCATCAATGGTTGACGTTTGATATTCCTCTTCTATCATTAACACCAATTTTTATCGAATTAGATTTATATAATTCTCACAAATTTGAAGCCTTAGACATGATCTGTACTTAATGCAACCTGCAAATTAGAGAAAGAGAATTATTTTCTTTACATCTCAATCAATGATTGTTTCACTCGATTCCTTGCAACGACTTACAGGAGACTCAATCTACAACAATATCCCTCAAACATAACTGTCTGAGATTTCAGTTTTGGACAGATTTATATAGCATTTTGGGTGATTTGTTCTTTATTGAAATTTTATTCTAATTGCCAGAAAAAATCATTTAACAACGCTGGCTGATTGGCGATACGTTTTTCTTTTACCTGTGATTTGGTATTTCATATACTCATGTAGTCATGTAAATATTTAACTTTATTTGTGTAGTTGACAAATATGTCGGCAAGAGATTTGCCCTATTTTCTGTATGTTCCTATCTCTTATATCAGGATAAGGATTAAAATGAAATAATACATACCACTATACTGCAACAGTTCTTTGATCTATGTTTTTGCTTTTCATAGGGGCGATGTAGATAAGGAGGCACTTGAAATACTCCACTGTCCGAGAAGCGATTAGACTTGATGGTTTCGTGCTCTTTTCTGAACGTTATATTGAGATTGTGCCAAGATAAATGGTATATATAATTAGACAGTATAAAAGTAATTATCAAGACTTTTCATGGGCCTGAATGTTTTCAGTACTAATACAAGATTGAAATGAGTTGCAAGTGTTTTGTTTATTATCTTACAATCTTTTTAAAATTTATACTCAAATACTGTTGTAGTTCTTAGATGCTGAAAGCTTCATTTATGTTGTAGTTCTCAGCGTACGTTATCCTGCTAACTAGGTGAATTATTCCTTCAGGTCCAACTTATCTCATATAGCATCCTACCACAATGGTGGCTGAGTTGCATGTACATCCTATACTGCTTACTATTGGGAGTTACTTGCACTAGGAAAAATGAAGTTCTTAGCTTTACTATCACTAATAACTTGACTGTTTAACTAATTTTTTAAAGTTTATTGTACTGAAAGTTATTTACATTTTGAAAAATGAAAAGTTCTAAGCTTTCACCAGTTATTTACTTAGTGTTCACATTGTGAGTTTGTGACTGTTCTCTTCTTGATAAATGTAGAAAAGATATATCTGAAATAGTTGTTATGACAATAGTAATAAGGCATCAAAAGATGACATTTCAGTGTACCTAAATCTCTTATGTCTCAATCGATTGTTGTTATTTGAGTCTTATAACACTCAATTCATGTTAGTGGTATGAATTATGTCAGTTCCTCATTTTTATGATTGACAGTGGTAAAGTCTCTCTGAATTATGTCAGTTTCTCACTTTTATGATCGAAGGTATTGAAAGTGGTAAATCAAACTTGCGAACCTGTAACTCATGATCTTTTCTTTTATGGCATACAAGGTGTTTTTCCTTTGTAGTTTATCTGAAATGTCGGTGTCAAGATTGTTTCGGTGCTGAAAAATGTTATTTTTTGATAATGAACAATTGGTGATGAAAAATGGATGTGCACCAGAAGCTTCTTTTGTCTACATTCACTTCGTAACCTATATAAACTCAAATAGAGCTCAAGGACATTGACTCTTACACTCAAAGCTAAGTATTAGATTTTACCTCATCCTTTCTTTACTGGTGAGTGATCACTGATCATCTGCCTCCCTCTTAGAAATGCTCCCAATCTTTGGTGAAGATAGGATTCATATTAGCCAATTGTCCACCGAGATAAGAATATCCTTACAAGCTTTCCCTTTCTCCTTCAACAAATGGATAGTCTTTTAATACTGCTATTGAGCCATTAGGATTTTTAGTAGGATGGTAGACTAAACTTCCAACAAAAATGAAAAATCTTTCTCACAACTTGAGGTAGAAAGAACTTTATAAAATTAGGCACTATTCCAATTTGTATTGGATATTAAAAGCCTTAGACAATATGATTGTAGACTAATCTCCTAATAAAATTATTTCTAACAGCTTCATGTAGAAGGACATTTTGAGATTAGGCACAAAGCTACTAGCTATTCCAATCTGTATAGTAGATTTTTAGGCGATAGAATTCTAACTTTATAGATGAGTGACTCCAGAAGAATTGCAACTCCTCCGGGCTGCGAGTAATAGGAAGATTTTTAACCTTTCTTGCATATATCATTTTCCCATAATTAAATACCTTCCTTCGCGTGCAAACTTCTATTTCATGATTTTATGTGTTTGAACATAAGTGCGGATGTTTAATAAATTTTGCAATTATCAAAGTAATAACTTTATTCCATGATTATCAAGAGTAGGCTAATTCTTATGGTATGGCTTTATTTTATTTTTTTCGATTGTAAATTGTAAAATTATTTGCGCTTATGGAGCTATAATTTTTTGTGATACTGATTTTCTTTGTCTCTGTTTCAGGTTCACGCTAACAAGCACATAATATGTATTTATTTTTCTTTTTTCACTTTTTAATGCACTACGTTTGATTCAGTGGGTATTGGGCCGTTGTTGTTAATTGTGCCCAATCATAGGTATAAGACTCAAACTTATTGTATACAACTCTTATATCTACGACAAGCCTTGGTTCTTCACTTCTTCTCCTTATGGACTCTTCGCTCTATCTGTCGGTGCTCCAGCTGTATGAAAGCCAGGAGCAGCTACTGGCCTGGATTGATTATAAAGAAAGAAGCCAAGAGGCCGCTAGAGAAAGGATTCCGTTTTCGAGTCTGTTTTTGATTCTTCCAACCTTGAATCTAAGTTTCTCCTAATGCCTTCTTGGTGGCCGCAGTATCTTGGATATATGTTTTTATAACAATAAGATGCAGTTAATGTTCTCTATATATCTATCTTTTTAAATTTCCTAAATTCAGAACTTCAGTTAGTACACTCCATATTTTCTCTACCACATCTGTTAAGCTAAAGTAATAGCAGAAATTTATTACAAAGAATTGTCTATCGTCAAGCATTTTTTATGCTTTCTTACAAATGCTTACCTTTCTTCTTTATGTTTTGTTACTTTCTGGGACTTAAAAATAAATTTCATGGTGAATATGAATTCCTAAAGAAAAAAAGAGTGGATATATGATATAATGATTTTTGAGTGCTCGCAAAATTTATCATAAGATATGAACTTCCCGAATTAATAGTCAATTTGTGAAGTAGCAGTCCTTTGAATTGGAATCTTTACCTTTGTCTTCTTTTAAAAACTAAAATACTTTTTTGAGACTTTTTTGATGGGTTTTCAAATGAAGTATAAGAAATCATACCGTTCAAGCATTTTCAACTACTGTACTCTTATTTTTCAACTACTTCTTTTTGCTATTTTCCCTTTTATTTATAGAATTAATTTTTGTAAGCATATTTATGAAAAAACAGATCATATTATGTCGACTATATTGATAAAAAAAATATTTTGTAGTTATGTTGATGTTTATCACCATGCTACGTGCGGACATGTAAACTAGATTTAGAACTATAGCCTACAATCTACTTAAATAACATGTGGAAAACCTTCTTATCATGGTGACCTTCTTATCGACGATTGCAGATTAAATAATTTAAATTTTACAATTGATTAAATAATAAATTCTAACAATCTTCTCGCACCTTGCGGGTACTATTATTTTATTATCCGCACAACGCGGGTAATATTTAATCTTCATATATTGCTACACTGAAGGGTTAATAATTTCTAACGTGAATATCTTATTATATCTCCGTGCATTAAGCGGGTATGATAACTAGTTATAATTAAAGGGAAGGCAGAATTTTTAAAAGGAAGGCAAAAGTTTCCTCCTTAAACCAAGTGTCATCTTAAAATAATGCCACATAATTGTATTAGGTAAAAAATAACTACCTTTCTATTACAAATTTGAATTTAAAATTTTAAATTAATTATTGGAAACCCACAACAAACGATTCCACTTAATAGTTCTCTAATAATCATACCAAATCTCCATTACATTGTTCACTTTACCCACGTTTGTAACTTCTCCACAAACCTCTTCTTCATGAAGACGTTTAAAGTTACAGAAAATACAATATTTATTTCGACGATACGGCAGTTAAAAAATTACAGCCCAATTTTCAAGGAACGATTTGGGATTGGTCACCATTGGTGTTGAATTTCAGACAAGGATCTTATAAATCGTTCATAAGACTGTCAAGGCTCTGATTTGGGACACTATTTAAGTGGCCAGGAGAGGTAATATGAGTTATTTTAATAATTTTTGCTAATGAATTGATTGTTTGAAGGCTGCGAGTTTATTTTTTTTGGGTAATTTAGCTTCTGAGTTTCTCCCATTTATATTTCAGCAAGTTCGTTTTATTTTCTTTTTACAGTTTGTTCAAGTTTCAATTTTTATGGGGTAATTTTTAAATTTATGCTAATGGGTTGAGTGTTTATGTTATTTTTTGTTTAGGCATTTTGCAGAAAGAGGATGAAAAAATTCATCACTAGCAATTTTATGTATGTGATCTTTTCTTTATTTAGGCATTTTGGTGATCTTTTATGGTGCAAATATGAGATTTTTATTTCTTTGAATATCCAAAAAGAAGTTTGGATTTGATAATTGACATTGTGAAAAAATAGATAGCTTTGGTATATTTTGTATTTGATTGATACAGTTATGTGTTTATCCGTGTGAATTTATATATATGATACAAGTTTGATCTCTTCGAAAGTCATTTGAGAACTTCAACTGATTAGCATATTCTATACATAAAATGAAAATCACAGATCCAATTGTATTCAAACCAGAGAAGAAATCACCATAGGAGAAGAGTCTGTGATAAAATATATATTGTCTTTTTTCTAATTTTTCATACATGTGTAAGGAAATAGAAGAAGACAAGATGACTCAGTGTTTCTCGATTTTTCATGGTGACCTTAAAAAAAACACTTTTATTATTTAATTATATATAGATTTGCAGTTAAAATACTGTCAATTTTTTTCCATTGAGATATGTATAGGTTTTTTTATGATTTCTACAAGTTCAAAGTCTTGAAATGGGAAAAGATCGACTACTCCATCTCTTAATTGACTGGTGGCAAACCTGAGTAACCCGATAAGTAATTGTATTTTTTTATGCAATGAAGTTAAGATCTGTAGATCTTCGTAATACTTATTTAATTGCTTTCATACAATTTTAGATCTTTTTGTATCACATTTATCTGAAATTAGCAGATTAGTGATTGAAAAGTCTTCCTTCAAGTTCAATAATTGTATCCATTATTGCTAAGTTACAGTTTTTAAAATTCAACTGTTACATTTCTCATTGTATCAGTCAGTTGCTGAAAAATGACGTCTATGATATGGGTAGGGGTCGAAGGTACAATGGCCCTCAGTATTTCCACATGTAGCTAATATGTTGTGCATGTTAGGTGTTTGTTAATTTTCATAAATCAATCTTTTATTTGTCTTTTCTCAATAACAACAACATATTTAAAAATTGAGTCTTCATCAGTCATCATGACTCGGTTCACTATGAATTTACACAAGTAATTATTCAAAGGTGAACCCGAATATAGAAGAAGCAACTGAAGACAAAGCTTCATAATAGGTTGCGTTTATTTCTGCATTTTCAGGATAATTATGCAGATTAATTAGTTACGAAATGCATTTATGACATTATAGAAGAATGTAGCAACAATCCTTTGATCTTTTCTTTTCTGAGCCTTGATAACATAATTATTGTCCTTTAATCTTTCGAATGATCCTCAGGTTTGGCACCGAAGGAATCAAATAGAGAATCTAAAATTGATAATTCATCATAGGTTAAGTTCATAGTTTTCCTGTCTTTAGTTTCAAATATTGAAAACGTCAACTTGCACTCTTTTTCCTAACAGGAACTCCACTTGCCAAAAGCCATCTATCATAAATCAATAATAAGCATTGGCCTAGTTTCTACTAAAATTTACGCTAAGTTGTTTCCTTCTTTTTCAAGTTAGTATAGTATATTGATTTATTTTTTTTGAAATTGATAATTTATAGTATATTGAATTTCAATTTGAATTTAAAGACAAACTTTTTAGGGGTGTCAATCAGATGCTTAAGGAAAAACAACTTTAAAAATTACTATTACAAATCAATGTAGTGTTTTCCATTTTGATTTCATTACTTTAAATATACAGGAAAATCACATGCACTTCCTAAAAGAGTGGAGTACCTTTGAATCAGAGCAATCAAACCAGCACCAGTTAAAGAGGAAATCAAAGGTAACTCTGTTTAGATTTAGGTTGACTAAAAACATCATCCAAATGACCCAAAAAAACATGAATATTTAGATTTATTTTACTCTTTTACCTATAACATTCCCTCTAATCTCTTTCAATAATCTTGAAATGTTGACTTTTCTTTGCATGCAGTAGCTATTTTTGATATTAGTTCGGATTAAAAGATAAAATTTGGTTAGTGACTTTATGAAAATGTTCTGGAGGATTATAAACATCTCAAAGAAGTGCTTAAACCAATCACATTATCCAATATATTTACTCATATACTGTAATTCGATGTACAGTCCTGCAGGTAAGAAATTTTGAAGCGGAGCATTTCTCAAAAGATATGGTATTCTTGAGTGTTTGTTATGACTGCAGGAAAACATAGCCATTTAAAAAGTGTCTGAGAATATGAGATGTACAAAGGGAGGGTATCATGTCTATTGCTGCACAAGAAAGCTTGGCCAATTTTTGGGTTGAACAAGTTAGAGGTGAAGAAGGTCTTGTTTTTAAGAATTTCTATTTTTATCTTCATTTTGGTCACTTAGTGTCACGACCTAGACCGTCGTGCGTGGTACTCACCCAACCCCCGGGTGAGCGAACCATCACTTCCCCAAACTTAATCGTTCTAACAGCTCAAAACCAGTGCATAAAAGTAAACTAGCAATTCAATAATAATAAAATAACTTCATTAAGTTAACCTGCGGAAATTTTTCCTTAGAATCTGAAAGTCGCAGTACCAAATAATTCTACCAATGTCTAGAGTACGGGGATGCAACCCCAAAAAATATAAGGAAATAGTCTAAGCCCGAAACAAATGGGCTACAACCCTAATGATAGATTCAAGGCAGCTATATCGAAGCGGCTCACCCTTGAAGTCTGGAAACGCTGGTACTACAGATGAGGTCGCGTCTCAGCCGCTGGAAGATTGCCTATACTCACAAGAAGAAAAATAAGTGCAGTATCAGTACACCACCACTGTGTACTGGTAGGATCATCAACCAATTCCAAATAAAATAGTGTATAATTCAGTACAACAAATCAAGTACAAGTACGGAAAACATGCAACAAGTCAATAGGCTCCCCTAGACTACAAGTCTCTGCCTAGCTTGTTTCCACATGAAATCCACTTTTTATAACTCTAAACAACAATCACAGAATTCAATAAATCATCCTTTTTGCCTAGCCCAAACCCACCCTGGGATCCCCTCTAAACAACACCTAAGTGTTAAACAGACAACCCGGCCTAATCCAAGACCAATTCCACGGACATAACAGGATTCCCAGTCACTCAAGGACCACCAACCAATATCACAATTTAAATAAGTATCCCGATCCACTCACAGAACCAATAACAGTCAATGCAATGCAATAATATCAATGCAATGCAACAATATCCATGCAATGATGTAGTAAAATAAACCCGTATCAGGCGTGGTACCCGAGTGAACCGTTAGTATTCCGTACCAGGCGTGGTACTCGAGCCAACTATTTGTTATACCTGTACCAGGCGTGGTACCCGTGCCAACCGTTAGTATACCCGTACCAGGCGTGGTACCCGAGCCAACCGAATGTCAACAATCCACAGTCAAATAATAAACAAACAACTTCTAAACCAACAAGCAACACATCGTTCAATTCACAGACTGTAAAACAGGACCCTTAGACATTCTACACAATTCCTCTAAGCAATGCAATTCATACAAACACTTAGATAAGAGTACAAAATATACAACATTCACAGGAATCATAAGCCATCACCTACCTCGAAATGATCAAAGTTCTACTCAACCCGAGCTTTTCCGTGTTCCGGATTCCTTTCTCGTTCTTGGTCTAAAACAATATACAAGTACTCAAATTAACAAACAAGGCCTGCACATTACCCGGATTATACCAAATCTCAAACCCCCAGGCCATCCATGATCATCCTACCCTTTTTTCCGGGCTTCCCGCCATTAATTTCCATAGTTCTATCATTTTCATAGATAAAAATAGAGAATTTAACAACATACGATCATAATAACTTACTTTTAACAATACCCAAGAACTTTTATGCCTAGAATCCCCCTTCTTCCCCAGATTCTACCATCCCTAGGTTATTTCAACCTTTCCCCAAGTTCCCTCCTAGCAATTCTACAGCGTAGGGAAAGTAGTACAAAGATTGGGGACTAGAAACCTTACCTTAGGAAAGAAAAACAATGGAAAACAGAGGAAAATTGCCTGGAATCGCTTTGCCCTTCTCCCAAAATAAAATTGTGAAAATTGAACATTTTGGGGAATGTTTCTGCATTAAATCCCGTCACGCTCCACTATAGCGATACCGCCATAGCGGAGTCGTTCGCTATGCCGGAGGCTGACCGGCGTTAACTTTCGGTGTAGCGATAATTTCTCTGCTACACGGAGGTCGCTATGGCGGAGTGTGTCAACCGCTATAGCAGTTGACACGGGACAGAAAGTCGTAAAACCTCCAAAATTAGTCCATTTTATAACACACTTCTTTTCCTGACGTCCCGAAACAACCCCTTCACGTCAACCTCGATTCTGGGAGTTCTACTTACCCAAATTTGATTCCGAAAAGTCCTACGGACTCCTCTATGTGTTAGCTACGAGGAAAACTAGATCAACACAAGACATCCAACCTAATATTTACCCGGATTTCCCTAGACCATACCTCACCCCTAAACCGATCGAGACTAGCCTAGCCCAGAATTTCAAACCCCCAAACCCAAAGTTTTCTAACCCTAAAACTTGGCACAATTGGACTACCCGTAATGATGAATCCGGTCATTACAATAGATACCAATTTACCCATCATTCATCCCCGAACGGTCAAACCGGAATTTACGAAAATAAAGGAAAGAAAGTGTAGTACCTGAATTCTCAAACAAATGAGGGTACTTGTCCCGCATGTCCTTCTCGATTTCCCAAGTGACTTGCTTAACCAGATGATGCTTCCACTGAACCTTTACCATATCAATCACCTTTGTCCTCAACCTCCGGACATCCCGAGCAATAATCAAGGCTGCTTCCTCTTTATAACGAAGATCCTTGTCGAAAAGCACCTCATCCCACTTGATGATGTAGTCCCCATCCCCATGGTATCGCTTAAGCATGGATACATGGAATACCGGATGGACGCCCGACAAACTGGGTGGAAGTGCTAACTTGTAAGCCACTGGCCCCACAATCTCAAGAACCTTAAACGGATCGATGAACCGAGGCTAAGCTTGCACTTCTTACCAAACTGCATAACTCCCTTCATTGGTGACACTTTCAACAATACCTGTTCACCAACCTGAAATTCCATATCCCGGACCTTGCGATCTGCATACTCCTTCTGCCTACTTTGGGCAGCCAGCAACTTGGCCTGAATGCCCCTTACCTTTTCCTGTGCTTCCTTTACCAATTCTACTCCCAAAGGCTTTACATCACCTTCCTCAAACCACCCAATCGGTGATCTGCAGCTCCTCCCATACAATGCCTTGAATGGTGCCATGTCAATACTGGAGTGATAACTATTATTGTATGAGAACTCGCACAATGGTATAAATTGGTCCCAATGACCCTCAAAGTCCATCACACATGCTCTCAGCATGTCCTCTAATACCTGGATCGTCCTCTCCGACAGACCATCAGCCTGAGGATGGAAGGATGTGCTAAAAGTGAGTTGTGTACCCAACTCTTCATGTAGCTTGACCCAAAATTTAGAGGTGAACTGCGTACCTCTATCTGAAATGATGGACAGTGGCACCCTATGCAATCTCACAATCTCCTTCACGTATATCTTAGCCAATTACTGCGAATTGTAATCTACTCTGACCGGAATGAAATTAGCGGACTTGGTCAACCTGTCAACAATGACCCAAATGGAGTCATACTTCCCCAATGTCTTGGGAAGACCCACCACAAAGTCCATGGCTATCCTTTCCGACTTTCACTCTGGAATAGGCATCCTCTGAAGTAGTCTTGTAGGTCTCTGGTGCTCATACTTTACCTGCTAGAAATTCTGACACTTGGACACAAAATTGACTATGTCCCTTTTTATCCCGGGCCACCAGTAATGCTGCTTCAAGTTCCTGTACATTTTAGTCACACCCGGATGAATTGAGTACCGCGAACCATGAGCTTCTGCCAAGATTTTCTAAATTATATCATCAACCCGAGGAACACAAATCCTTCCTCCGAAATTTAGTACTCCACCAGAGTCTAACGTGACGTCCCTAGATTCCCTGGATATTACCTTACCTCGAATCTTACTCAGTTTCGAATCCTAAAAATAGTTGGCCTTTATTTCCTCTATGAAGGTGGCTTTGACCTCAATGCTGGCCAACAACCACCCTGTTCTGAAACACCCAAGTGCATGAACTTGGCCTCCAAGGCCCGAATTTCCCTTGCTAATGGTCGTTTGGACACCCCTAAACAAGCCAAACTACCCATGCTAACTGTCTTCCGGCTCAATGCGTCTTCCACTACATTAGCCTTACCCGAATGATATTGAATGGTCACATCATAGTCCTTCAATAACTCCATCCACCTTTTCTGCCTCAAATTCAAATCCTTCTGAGTGAATACATGCTGCAGACTGTGATGATCGGTGAACACCTCACACTTGAAACCATAGAGATAGTGACTCCAAATCTTGAGTGCAAAGACCATTGTTGCCAACTCTAAGTCATGAGTCGGGTAGTTTCTTTCATGCACCTTCAACTGTCTAGATGCATATGCTATTACATTCTTATCCTGCATCAACACAGCACTCAAACCAGAATGTGAAGCATCACAGTAAACAATAAAGTCTTTACCTTCAATCGACAAGGACAATATAGGAGCCGTGGTCAGAAGCGTCTTGAGCTCTTAGAAGCTCTCCTTGCACTTGTCGGACCACACGAATGGTACATTTTTCTGTGTCAACCTGGTCAGGTGAGTAGCAATAGACACAAAATCCTTAACAAACCTCCGGTAGTACCCTGCGAGTCCAACAAAACTCCTCACCTCAGTCACAGAGCTAGGCCGGACCCAACTCTTGACTGCTTTAATTTTCTGAGGATCTACCATCACCCTCTTTTCTGACACTACATGCCCCAAGAACGCAACTGAAGTCAACCAAAATTCATATTTGGAGAACTTCGCATAAAACTTCAGGCATCTCAAGATGTCCAACACAATACGGAGATGACTAGCATACTCCTACCTACTCTTGGAGTAGATCAAAATATCATTGATAAACACAATCATGAAGGAATCCAAATATGACTTAAATACCCCATTCATCAAACTCATGAATGTTGCCGGTGCATTGGTCAAACCAAATGACATTACTAGGAAATCATAATGCCCATATCGAGTCTGAAAAATAGTCTTAGGAATGTCCTCAGGCCTAATCCTCAACTGATGATACCCCAACCTCAAGTCGATTTTCGAAAACACCGATGCACCCTGAAGCTGGTCAAACAAATCATCAATGCGGGGTAGAGGGTACTTATTCTGGATGGTCACCTTCTTCAACTGCCTATAATCTATGCACATCCGCATACTACCATCCTTTTTCTTTACAAACAACATAGGAGCACCCCAAGGCGAAGCACTGGGATGGATAAATCCCTTATCTAGGAGTTCCTGCAGCTGAGTCTTAAGTTCCCTTAATTCTGCCGGAGCCATACGATACAGAGGAATAGAAATGGGACAAGTTCCTGGCTTCAAATCAATACAAAAGTCTATATCCCTGTCTGGAGGCATACCAGGAAAATCCGCTGGAAACACATCTATAAACTCAGAAACCACCAGAACTGACTCAATAGATGAGGGCTCCACACTATTATCCCAGAGATGAAACAAGAAGGCTAGACATCCCCTTCCCACTAGCTTTCTAGCTCGAACAAATGATATGACCTTAACTGGCTTAGGCCGGTACACACCTTTCCACTCTAGTCTATCCTTACCTAGAATCTCTAGAGTCACAGTCTTGGTGTTACAGTTCAACACATCATGATAAGGGGACAACCAGGTCATGCCCAAGATAATATACAAATCAGCCATATCCAGGATTACCAAGTCTACCCAAGTATGAAACCCCACAAACACAATAGAACAGTCACGATAAACATAAGTCACAATCACAGACTCTCCAACTGGGGTAGAAACATGAATAGGGGAATCAAGGATATCACAAGTCAATTCCAAACCCAACGCAAAACTCACAGATATATAAGAATGTGTAGAACCTGGGTCAAATAATACCGAAGCCATTTTATCGTAGACAAGAATGGTACCTGTGATCACCATATCTGATGCTTCCGCCTCGGTCCTCCCTGTAAAAGCATAGCAATGAGCCCGATCATCAATCAGGGCAAATTCTTGGACCGGCTGCGCTGCACTCCTGCCCGCGCCGCCGTTCCCTCTGTCTCCCCAGCCTCCCTGAAAGTTACCTCGCCCATCCTGTGGATGACCTCTAGCATTACTGCCTCTACCTTCCGGGACTACCGCTCTAGGCTGCTGCTGACCCTGATTACCTGTCTACCTGAGTGGGCACTCCCTCTTAAAGTGGCCCAGATCACCATAATGGAAGCAACCACGTTCAAGTGTAGGCCTGCTAGCTGATGTATATGACGCTCCATGGCCTCTAGGAGCTGAAAACTGATTATGAGCTCCCTGACAACCACCTGTAGCAGCTGGCAGAGCTGACTGAATAGGACATGTTGAGTATGCCTGCTGATTCTGGCCCCTGGAGTATGAACCACCAAAATTTCCCTCATTCCGGGGCTTCTTGGCTAAAGCCTTAGCCTGCCCCGCTTGCTTAACTCCTTCTAACATCTTCACATAATCCACTACATCATTAAAGCCCTTCCCTGAAGAAGTCATATGCACTGACAATACCTACAACTCAGTATTCAACCCTTTCACAAATAACCGGACCCGTTCCTCCTCAGAACCCAACATCTGTGTGGCAAAATGAGACAAGGCATGAAACTTAGCCTCGTAAGCAGAGACTGACATGCCACCCTGCTCTAAGTTCAAGAATTCATCTTTCTTCCGGTCCCTTAAAGTATGAGGTACGTACTTCTCTAAGAACAAAGCGTGGAACTGTTCCCAAGTCAGTGGGGGTAGAACAGAAGACCGACACTCCACATGAGACCTCCACCACTGCTTAGCATCACCCTGCAGCTGAAATGTGACAAACTCAACCCCATGCTGATGTACAATATCCAACTTGTGCAACCTCTCGTAGCAATCCAAGATAAACTCATAAGCATCCTCCCTATCAGTACCCTGAAAAGTAGCAGGTTTAAGCTTGAGAAACTTGGTCAGCATCTCATGCTCATTCCCTGTCATCACTGGGCCTAGCATTGGCCTGAAGAAATCATTCGTTCCTGAAGCTGCATCCATCCTAGGTGCTGTAGTAACTGCCGGCTGAGTATCCAAGGCCTGGTTTGCATAAACTACGGGTATCGCTCCAGCACCAACCAAACCACTCAACATATTCCAAGCCTGTTGAAAGGCTTTTGGTGTCATAGTAGGAAGGCCCGCACCCCCAACTGGTGCCTCCTCCTCCTGCGCCTCACCATCTTCAGCCACAACTTCTACATCTTCAGCAACATGTTCCTGGGGGTTGCCTCACGCGCATCAGCAGCAGCTCGAGCCCCACCCCTGGCAGGTGTGGCTCTATCTCGTCCTCTACCCCTTCCCCTGCCCCTACCACGGACAGCTGGGTCCACTGCTGGGACCGCTGCTCTAGCTCCGTTGTTCCTTGTATTAACCATCTGCGGACAGAAGAGAGAATGAGGTTAGATACCAATTTGTATCACCAGATACCAATTGGAATCAAGTTATAGCACGAAGGAAGGAAGAGATTGTTTTTCCTAAAGCCCCATAGCCTCTCGAAGAAAAGTACAGACGTCTCCGCACCGTTCCGCAAGACTCTACTAGACCTATTTGGTATGACGAGATCAATGAACCTAGGGCTCTAATACCATTTTTTTCATGACCTAGACCACCGTGAGTGGCACTCACCCAACCCTCGGGTGAGCGAACCATCACTTCCCCGAACTTAATCATTCTAACAGTTCAAAACCAGTTCATAAAAGTAAACTAGCAATTAAATAATAATAAAACAATTTCATTAAGTTAACCTGCGGAAATTTTCCCCTAGAATCGGAAAGTTGCAGTACCAAATAATTATACCAATATCTAGAGTGCGGGGATGCAACCTCAAAAATATAAGGAAATAGTCTAAGCCCAAAACAAATGGGCTACAACCCTAATGATAGATTCAAGGCAGCTCGATAGAAGCGGCTCACCCTTGAAGTTTGGAAACGCTGGTACTACAGAGAGGTCGCATCTCAGCCGCTGGAAGATTGCCTGTACTCACAAGAAGAAAAGCAAGTGCAGTCACCACCACTGTGTACTGGTAGGATCATCAGCCAATTCCTAATAAAATAGTATATAATTCAGTATAGCAAATCAAGTACAAGTACGGAAAATATGCAACAAGTCAATAGGATCCCCTAGACTACAAGTCTCTACCTAGCTTGTTTCCACATGAAATCCACTTTTTATAACTCTAAACAACAATCACAGAATTCAATAAATCATCCTTTTTACCTATCCCAGACCCACCCTGGGATCCCCTCTAAACAAAACCTAAGTGTTAAACAGACAACTCGTCCTAATCCAAGACCAATTTCACAGACATAACAGGATTTCCGGTCACTCAAGGACCACCAACCAATATCACAATTCAAATAAGCAGCCCGGTCCACTCACAGAATCAATAACAGTCAATACAATACAATAATATCAATTCAATGCAACAATATCCATGCAACGATGCAGTAAAATAAACCCGTACCAGGCGTGGTACCCGAGCCAATCGTTAGTATTCCGTACCAGGCATGGTACCCGAGCCAACCATTTGTTATACTTGTACCAGGCGTGGTACCTGTGCCAACCGTTGGTATACCTATACCAGACGTGGTACCCGAGCCAACCGAATGTCAACAATCCACAGTCAAATAATGAACAAACAACTTCTAAACTAACAAGCAACACACCGTTCAATTCACAGACTGTAAAACAGAACCCTTAGACATTCTACACAATTTCTCTAAGCAATGCAATTCATACAAACACTTAGATAAGAGTACAAAATATACAACATTCACAGGAATCGTAAGTCATCACCTACCTTGAAATGATCCAAGCTCTACTCAACCCGAGCTTTCCCGTGTTCTGAATTTCTTTCTCGTTCTTGGTCTAAAACAATATACAAGTACTCAAATTAACAAACAAGGCCTGCACATTACCCGGATTACACCAAATCCCAGACCCCCAGGCCACCCATGATCATTCTACCCTTTTTACCGGGCTTTTCGCCATTAATTTCCCTAGTTCTATTATTTTTATAGATAAAAATAGAGAATTTAACAACATACGATCATAATAACTTACTTTTAACAATACCCAAGAACTTTCATGCCTAGAATCCCCCTTCTTCCCCGAATTCTACCATCCCTTGGTTATTCCAACCTTTCCCCAAGTTCCCTCCTAGCAATTCTACCGCGTAGGGAAAGTAGTACGAAAATTGGGGAGTAGAAACCTTACCTTAGGGAAGAAAAACAATGAAAAATGGAGGAAAATCACCTAGAATCGCCTTGCCCTTCTCCCAAAATGAAATTGTGAAAACTAAATATTTTGGGGAATGTTTCTGCATTAAATTCTGTCACGCTCCGCTATAGCGATCCGCTCCGCTATAGCGGTACCGCCATAGCGGAGTCGTCCGCTATGGCGGAGGCTGACCGACGTTGACTTCCACTGTAGCGGTAATTTTTCCGCTACAACGAAGGTCGCTATGGCAGAGTGTCAACCGCTATAGTGGTTGACACGGGACAGAAAGTCGTAAAACCTCCAAAATTAATCTATTTTACAACACACTTATTTTTTCGACGTCCCAAAACAACCCCTTCACATCAACCTCGATTTCAGGAGTTCTACTTACCCGAATTCAATTCCAAAAAGTCACCCGGACTCCTCTATGTGTTAGCTATGAGGAAAACTAGCTCAACACAAGACATCCAACCTAATCCTTACCCGGATTTCCCTAGACCATACCTCGCCCCTAAATCGGCCGAGACTAGCCTAGCCCAGAATTTCAAACCCCCAAACCCAGAGTTTTCTAACCCTAAAGCTTGGCACGATTGGACTACCCGTAACGACGAATCCGCTCGTTACACTTAGGAATACAATTTTTATGTAATTTTTCATTGTTAAACTTACATTCTATTGTTGGAAATGCTTTTTGTCAAAGGAATCTAGAGGTTTGTGTGGTGCGACTTTGGCAATTTTCGAATTGGGAGAAACCAAAAAATTATTTCTCACTTAAATGGCTTTGCAAGACTAAAAGGTTAGTATTTTACTTTTATACTTATCTCTAACACTATGATTTTTAAAAAATTAAAAAGGAAATGTGTGTGTATGTGTCGGTGTAGTGAAGTAATTGGTGTCATTTCTATGAGTATTTAAAATTCAACATAAATTTATTTGTACAAATAATTTTTTATGCAAGCACAACATCAGCTTTAGTGAGCACAACATCAGCTTATTTGCACTAAAGTATTAGTCTTTTTTCTTCAAAATCACTCCAAGAATTAATCTGTCTTTTTTCAAAATCAATATGAGATCTTGATGGTAAACTAATATGTTATTTCAAGCTTTTTAACATAATGTAAGTGTAACTCTGTTGAGTCTAGCTACATTGTTCAGTTTTACACAATATCAAGATGAAAATATATTGACCCTACACGAAGTTGATGTTTACCACTAGGCACCAGGTTAATTATTTTAACAGTGAGAAAGTAATTATGAGTTATGTCTGCCATAAAACAGTTTAAACCTACCTCCATATTGTTAAGAGAAAGAATAAAGCTTCTGAAATTTGTCATGAAAAGTGCAGCTTAAAGTCTATAGGAAGGACATGAAGGTACCACAATATGCAAATAGAAACATCACTTAAACGACAGTCGATACATTACAAAATACTCAAAGTTGTTATTGTTCTCAATGTAAATACCTTTACATTATTGAATTTGAGAAAAGTTGGCCTTGCACAAATGATTGAAGTACAAATATGTCCTTTTCATGTTTTTGTTCTATTTCTTATTTTTTTGAATGTTTTTTTTCAAAACATATAACTTACAGGGACATAAAATCCTAGCTGGAGAAAAGGGCACATTTCCTATCATGAAGATTCTCATTTGGGTTGCTTGAAATGCACATAGATTGGGTTCACACTTCACACACCTTCATAACTTCTCAAGATTGGAAGTTGAGATTGATTAATACTCGATTGCATATAAATATGTTTGCCTTGAAGTTTTAACTATAAGACCAAGCCTTTAATTATATAGTTTTTCTGTATATAATAAAAGGATAAGAAAAAATACATAATACTCGAGAAAAAGACACAAACAATTTACTTTCCTGTCATCTCCCATCTGTAAGGAGCTAAGCTCCTAACTACATGAAATGAAGCTTGCTAGATCAAGATACATATGGATATTCCAGAGAAGCGGGATATAAGAACATTTAAGAAAATGGATAGATCTTAGTTGTACCTTTTTGGTCTTTGATAATTAAAATTTTGAGAGACCATTAGAGATTTATAATCAACATATTATGTGTGTATGGACACTTCAGAATTTTATTTTAACATACCCATTAAAATATTAGTATTAATTCTAGAATTTTGGCTATTGTCGTCCGATTGTCGGACAAATCTAACATGGTTTCGCCTACGACTTATTACTTTCACTGTAACTACATATTTGTCTCATTCATTTTCGAATTTTTTATGACAGATTTGAATTATGCAAAGAGTTATTTATGCTCCTATTCTCTCACTTTTTCTATTAACCGCATATAAGTACAGGGAAACATGCTGAATATGCGTCTTTTCTGTTCATGTATCTTCCTCATGCTATTGGATGTATGTGACTTATATCCACGTCGCATTTGGTGTGACATGGTTTCAAGTAAAAAAAATGCACATTTATTTTAGTTCCATTTGAATAATAACTTAGCGGCACATATTTTAAGTACATTGATTTGTTTCAAGAGAGCTAAGATCTTAAACTGTACCAATTTGAAGGATTTAATGTTATTCTCTTATCACATTTATCTTACAACTAATATATTTTTTTTTTCATTATGATAGCTCGCGATTAATATATTATGATTTTCTAACTATTTACCGCGTATTGCGCTGGCATGTATACTAGTATATACTTAAAAGGAAGAAAGTCTAGCCTAGGATCTTGCCAAGCGACAGCGTAAGATGATGACATTTGTTATATTTTAGGACAAATTAGTTAAGTTAGATAATTAGTTATTGTTTACCTTTAATTTTTACAGCTTTTAAAAAAATTCAAATTTTAATAGCTATTTTAACTTTTTATAGTTTTTTAAAAGTTCAACTTCTGGCAGTTTGTAGTTATAGTGATAATATAATAATTATCTATTGATAAATATATATCAAATCCTTTATTTAATGACAAATCAGAAAAATTAAAACCTAAACTACCCCACATGTGTACCACGTTCTCATTTCCCCATTTTACTTTGCACGATCGACCGTAGCAGTTTTCTACAGAAACTCTAAATCTTCTCTCCTCATTGCTCTATTCCTTCCTCTTATCATTTGTCTCTTCATGACTGATTTCAGCCATTGAAAATTGTAAACGTCAGGTTAGTGTGTTGTATTTTTTTTTCGTTTCGTTTTGTCTGTTGTTGTCCCTTTTTTGTTAGTTGTTGCTTATTGTAAATGAAAGATTTTTTAGGAAGCATTAGAAACAGTAACCGTAGAAAGAAGAAAGAGGTCTAATAAATTCGATGTTTAGACCCATGATTGTAAATAAAAGTTCAATTAAAAAATAGTTTTGGATCCCTTTCAAACGAGTGATCTCTTGGTCTCCCTATTTCGACACAAACACTTCAATTAAAGCTTTCAAATATGAATGCTTTAGCCCTGAAGAAGTTAGTGAAGGGAAATCATCTTACCAGTTTCAAAAAAAAAAAAAAATTGTGGAGGAAAATCAGAGTTTGGTAGTGGAGTGTTCAAATTTGTTGGCATAATGGATTTGGGAATGAGGCCGATGAGAGACATTTGAGAGTAAAGGTAAGTTCTTTGGTGCTTTCATATGTGAAACTTTTGTTCTTGATCCGCTCTCATAAATATTTTTCTAAATATTTGAACTTCTTCCAGATAATTAAACTAAACTCCAAAATGTGCAGCAAACGATTTAATTGATTGGGATGAGGTTCAACTTTACTCTGACTTTTCTTGAACACTTATTGAGATATTTTTTTTGCTATGTATCTTCTTGACTACTTAATTTGTTGAAAGAATGTAACGATTTGACTTTTTCCAATTCAAATTTTTACCGTGTGATGATCCTTTAATTTTTAAATGCAAATACTTCTTTTTTGACCGTTTTCAGAATTGTAGGTAGAAGATGACGAGGCTTGTGAAGATGAAGAGGATTGCATTGGATTGAAGGGGAATTATCTACCTTGCTTAGTTTTGACAGTGAATTTCATAATTTTTGATCTGTCAATTTAAAGAACATATCGTGATGGTTGCTTGGTGTTGTCGTGCTTCGAAACTCTTAGATTTCTAATTAAACAGAAAATTGACTTGATTTTATATGACAATAGGACCTGAAGAAATGTGTGGAAGAAGTTGGGATAGGTTTCATGATGTCCTCATACTACCATCCAACAATGAGAATAGTCACACCTGTGAGGACGAAGCTTCAAGTAAACACTATATTTAATATCCTAGGCCCTTTCACCAATCCTGTTTGGGTACCTTTTGTTCTTGTTGGAGTATACAAATAAGATATAATAAGCAAGATGGTAAAAGCACTACAAATGTATGGCATGAAGAGGTTAGTTGTCCATTCTGAACGTTTAGATGAAATGAGTCCTCTTGGTAAGATTTTATTTTTTATGTTGTATTGTGTATATAAGCTTGCACTTGGTTTTATCTATCATGCAATGTGAATGGACAGTACCTGGAGCAGTCCTTGATGTTACACCTGAAAAGATGAAAAAATTATCTCTGATCCCCGTAATAATCTTTTTTCTCTTCTTCTAGCACAACAATTAGTGGCCCCTTTTGACAAATTTTAATTCAAAGTGATGTTCTGTAAGAGACCTGATCTGCATATTCTCATTTCTGTTTTTTATAGTGGGAGATTGTATACTGACTCGACTACACCTACCATATCTGGAGATGTGCTATTAAAATTTTGGAACAAACATTTATGATTTAACAAGATGGTAATTTTTCCAGGGAACTTGAAAAATGCTCTAACAATCCATTTGGCGTGATTACTGCATATGATAACTGGAAATCAATTCTGAAGAAATAGTTAAACAGAGAACCGAATTTGCTTCTGACTGTTCTTTTGGTAGCCCTACATAAGATTCAGATGATGAAAGCCATAAAGCATGAGCTTGGTAAGTGATATTATTGACATAATACATGTAAAAAATTCATGTGGCACCATAACTTGGTGTTTGTGTATGTGCTTTATACATCTTCAGATTTAGATGCTATATATAGTTATTCTTATGGATTTAGAGTCTGGCACTATAAATAGTGTTAGATCTGAGCCTTATGGCCATATTTTCTGGCCTGATAACTTTATTTTCGATCAGTAAGATGTTGGTAATAACTGAGCTAAGGGTCATTACACCGAGGGTGCTGAATTGATTGATTCTGTTCTTGATGGTGTAAGTAAAGAAGCTGAGAATTGTGATTGCCTACAAGGTATTTGTTTAAATATTTATGCATGTTATAATTTGTTAATTCGTGCTGATTGTTTTTTTAATTGTAAGTTTGTGATTTTATGTATTTTTGTTATTGTAAATTTTGTGATTCTTTGCATTTGAGAAGTTTAAATTGTGATGACGACAAGGTATTTGCTTAAATGTTTATGCATGTCATGATGTATTACCTTAGTGTCTTAATGTATTTTGTTCATTTGAGACGCTTAGAATTGTGATTCCTTACTTTTATGTTTAAATATTTGTGATTACTTACATCCCAATTTGTGCTTGTTTATTCTTTCTCTCCCGTATTTAATATATCATTGTTGACGTCTTCTCTGGGCCATTAATAAGAGCATGTTTATTTTGAAGGCAGAGGAGTAATAGGACGTCCTTCAGTTTGTTAATTATAGAGTTCTTCATATTGTGGTAGCTCTCCGATTTGTTGGTTCTCTTAACAAGAAGATACAAAAGTCTTCTGGACTTGATAATCTTTTAATTTTTCTATAGCAATTTTCTTTCTAATTGGTTGAAGCATTGATTAAGAGAGGTGTTTAAAATCAGGTTCAAGCCGATGAATAAACTGTTAGAGTTAAGTTTTGAAGATGGAATTCTTAACAAATTTAAAGAAGGAAGCAGAAGAAGAAAGAAACTTGAATGCATAAATTAGTGAAATTATTTTCTTTTTGCATTGCCATTTAAGGTGCTTAGTCATGCTGTTTTATCCTAGCCAAAGACAACAAGAGTATAGATCTGTTTTGTCAGTGCAACATATAAACTCAAGATTGGTTAATCTCCTTCCCATGGCTGATCGACAATTGGTTACAAAAATCAAAATCAAAATTAAGATTAGACTATTTTTGTATAAATGCACATGAATCGATCAGTGGTCGAGGGTTATGTTGCTTGGACTCTTCAATAATGTCGATGGGTGAATGTCAGGTTCTTCAAAAGTAATGTATTTTTGAATAATTCAACACAAGTGCGACAATATTTTTTGAAAAGTCCGAGCAACACAAGTCGAGGGACAATTTATTTTGGGGACATGGCACGTGATGTCATTGTTAAATTAATTTCCATGTTTCTTTAGGCATGCATCATTTAGGTTTCATTGTTGTCTGTACAATTGTCTAGATTTTATTATTTGTGTTAGTATCTCATTCTTACATGAAGTAGTAACATTACTCATTAATCGTGTGCTGTAAGTAACTATTATTTACTTTCCTTCTATTTAAATTGAAGATATCTGACAATTTTATTTTTCTGTTGCTTTTCTATATAATCAAGTTTAACCTGTAAATATTCTTCTAAGTGGGATGCTATAAAATCAAGTGCAAGTGTCAAGTTATCTAGAATTATAGGACTTAAGCTTAAAGTTAACTTTATCTTTTTGTTGTTTCACTTTAAAATAAAATAGGATGCCAAACACTAATGGAATGGTGATGATTTAATGGACTATGTAAATTGTGTTGATTTTCTTCACTTCATATAGTTATTATTAAATATTTTGTCATGATTTTGAACTTACAATTGTTAGCTCTATTTGAAATTGAAGCAGGATGGAGTAGAAGTCGGAACTGAGAAACTCTCATCAACCAGAAGTTTCGCATTTCTGGAAGATATCACAATAGAATGATCATGAGCTTTAATCTCTTCCAATACAGTCATGTTAGGAGAATTTTGAACAGGAATATCAGCAAAAGTAGAATTTTAGTTCCGAATGATGTCAGAAATAGGCATATTTTTATGACTCTGTGCTGTGATTTCTTCTATAGGAGCATTTCAGTGTTCACATCCATCTTCTTCAAGTGTTGAAATGAGTTTCTAACTGGAACTTCACAAATAGTCAGGGCATGAATGGACACAGTAATTTGATAGACTTCAGCATCAACTTGAGGTTCAGTCGACTGAAAGGAGGTCGAATACTGTATTAGGATAAACAGCTCTTCCAAATGGCTTGACTGCCATAGTTCCTGTTTAGTTTTTCTTCTACTTGAAAGATAATTTTATTATTGTGCAAGTAAGATGTCTTTATTTTTTCTCCAATGGATCATTATGTATAATAGCACAGTGACTTACATTTTAATATATAACATTGATCATAATTGTAAAGTTTAGCTTCTGAAGCATTGCAAATTTAAATATTTAAGATGCTTTAAGGATTATCATATATTGTATAGCATTTGGTCTATCTTAACTGGGAATATTGGATAACCTTATTATATTATAGTAGGGAGGTACATCATTTAAGCTTAGTACCTCACAGTAGGTTTTATTTAGAGAAAATTGCATTTTAGGTATCTTACACCTCCGATGTTTGTTTTTCTTATTTATCTTTTGATATCATTTTTCATTTTTGTGACAATTATGTATATTCCTTCGTATCACTTTCAATTTTTATTACTTTTGACATTTTTCAGGGAAGTACAATAATTCATTTTTCACTTTTAACTTTCAAAGTGTTTGTGATAACAAGAAATATTAAATGCAGTGTATTGTTACTTTTTCTCTCTCAAAAATTATGTCAAATTATATTGATATCGCAAATTTTGAGTATTGTCCTTGCACACAGAAGAAAAATCTCGATGGTGTCTGAATTTAGTTATTAAGTTTTCCTAGGATCAGGTTGATTCCTTTATCAGAATATAGCCAATGGTATCCATTTTTTTAACTGTCATCAAACATTTAATTATATAACTGAGTTGCAACTAGGATATGGAAGAGTCTAATTTTTAATGGGGCTCGACTTCAGCAAATGGTTCATTTGCCGGTGAAAACAGGCTTACTCAGACACTACTAGCATAAGCATTCATTCCAAAGTGTTATTTGGTATATACATTGTAAATGAGAAATAAGATGCCAATTAAATTTTAATTCATGCAATATAATTGAATATTCTCAGACAACTCATACCACAATTTGAATGATTAATATTTTTAATATAATCCACGTATCGCGCGAGCACGTATACTAGTATACTTAAAAGCAAGAAAGTCTTGCCTAAAAATTTGCCAAGTGACAGTCTATGATAAAACCCTGTATTAATTTTAAGACAAATTAGTTAAAGTTAGGTTTTTAATTAGTTATTAGTTATTGTGTTCAATTTAAATTTAAAAATAATTAATTATTTATATTTTTTAATAAAATATTTTATTTTAAACCTTCTAGAATTGCTCCACGGCTAATCCGTTCCACAACACTTAATTTTTGGACTCGGCTGCATTTTTCTCCTACCCATTTTTTGTATATATTAAATTATATTTTTTAATTTTGAATTGAGGGTGATTAAATTAATTTATTTATCCATTTGAATTTAAATTTAAAATTAAAAAGCTTACTTCAACTCAATTCAACTTTACACATACTTTATTATTTAAAAACATGCCGTATATATCTATATCTATTTTTGGAAAGAAAAACAAAAAAGACAAATTTAAAGAAAACAAAAGAAAAAACAAAAACAGAGGGAAAAAAAGGCACACGTCATTGTTAAGACAAAATCAACTGTCATTTAACATTTAAAATTTAAATTTGATGATAATTAATTAATTTTAGAATTTAAATTCAAAGTGGTAACTGAATTTAATTAAAATCACAAACGTTATATTTGGGTCATGGTGGTTAGGTGTGTTTACGCGGGGCTTCTTTTTGTACATGGGTTGTTAGTTCTTTTAAAAAAAAAGTGGGTTGTTACTCAAAATATGTGTATCTATTAAAACGAAAATAAAATAAAATTTATGTATATCGGATAAAGATATAAAATTATAAATTCAAGATTGATAGATTATTGGGAGCTCCTTGCAGTTTTTGCAACTAAAGGATAAATTTAAATATACTTTTAAAAAAATATAAAATATAATTTGAATGGAGTTATTTTATGAAAATAAAAAATTAGGATTTTTACTCTAAAAAAATAAATTAAAATAGTGAAAATAGTGAAAACAAGTATTGGTCTCTTTTCTAAATCTCAATTACAACTTCAAGTTATATTTGATATTTTTATGGCTAAATAATTTTTTTTGAATAATGTGAAATAATTACCGGGATAAAGTGAAAGCGAAACGGCTACTACATTTTTTGTTTCAAGAAATATCGGCGGCATATTTGTACGTGGGTAGTTAATTTATTTTTTTTTAATTTGATTTTTCTAATTTGATTTTTTTTTAAAATAACTGAACTATTTATATCTCTATAGTACTGTTGAAGTAGTTTTACAGTTTTTGGTGGAGTAATGTATAAGATTTAAAAGAAAAAGAATTACTTTAAATTATAGTGGTTAGTTTCCCATAGAATACAACACACGTTCTCTACAATGGGTGGTTATGTTGGGATATATACTATTAACTATGTGTTTTGGATATAGTATTTATTAAAAAAAAAATATTTATTTAATTTTAATAAAAAAATTAAATAGATCATGTATTCAGTTATGTGTTCATTTACTTATATAATAGATGATTTTGTGTATAGAGTTTAGCTTATATACAGAAGATTAAATCATCGGTTCTTATAAATATAAATATTATGTTCACATATTATGTTCACAATCAAAGATGAAGCTGGACAAACATCTTGATGATCGAAGCACAAGATTAAATATAATTTAATCTTGATTATGGGAGTGGTTGTATTCCAACTTCTTGTACTAGTACACTTTGTGTGTATTGAACGAACCAAGTAGAGATGATTGTTTATGTTCTGAATATTTATAAAAAACTTCTCTAGATCATTAAATGTACTTATACTCTTAATCTTGATATAATTATTATACGCTGCTTCAGAAGGTATAGGTGGAGATAAGAAGTTGTATAGGCTAGCCAAGGCTAGGGAGAGGAGGGCCCGGGACCTTGATCAGGTGAAGTGCATCAAAGATGAGGATGATAAAGTGTTGGTGGAGGATGTGCTCATTAGGAAGAGATGGCAGACTTACTTTCATCGGCTCCTAAATGAAGAGGGCGACGGAGGCATTGTGTTGGGAGAGTTAGAGCATTCAGAGAGGCGTTGTGACTATGGCTATTGTAGGAGTTTTAGGGTAGAGGAGGTGAGAGGTGTTATTCGTAGGATGCATAGGGGTAGAGCAGTCGTACCTGATGAAATTCCGGTGGATTTTTGGAAATGTACGGGCAGCGTAGGGATGGAATGGCTGACGAAGTTGTTCAATGTTATTTTCAGGACGGCGAAGATGCCCGGAGCTTGGAGATGGAGCACGATGATTCCATTGTACAAGAATAAGGGTGACATCCAAAATTGCAACAACTATAGGGGTATAAAGTTGTTGAGTCACACCATGAAGGTTTGGGAGAGAGTTGTGGAGTTGAGGTTAAGAGGAATTGTGACTATTTCTGAGAATCAGTTCGGTTTCATGCCAGGACGGTCGACTACTGAGGCTATTCATCTTGTGAGGAGATTGGTGGAGCAGTATAGGGAGAGGAAGAAGGATTTGCATATGGTGTTTACAGACCTAGAAAAGGCTTACGACAGAGTTCCCAGGGAGGTTCTTTGGAGGTGCTTGGAGGTCAGGGGGGTACCCATGGCATACACTAAGGTGATTAGGGACATGTACGATGGCGCAAAGACTCGAGTTAGGTCAGCGGGGGGAGATTCCGAGCATTTCCCTGTGGGGATGGGATTGCACCAAGGATCATCCCTTAGCCCCTTTTTATTTGCCTTGGTGATGGATGTGTTGACGCGGCAAATTCAAGGTGAGGTGCCATGGTGTATGTTATTTGCGGACGACGTAGTTTTGATTGAGGAGATACGCGAAGGAGTTAACGACAAATTGGAGGTTTGGAGAAAGACCCTGGAGTCTAAAGGTTTTAGGTTGAGCAGGACCAAGACAGAATATGTGGAGTGCAAGTTCAGTGAGGTGACATATGTGACCGATGTGGAAGTGAGGCTTGACACGCATGTCATCCAAAAAAGAGATAGCTTTAAGTACCTTGGGTCTATTATCCAGGGTAACGGTGAGATTGACGAGGATGTGACCCATCGGATTGGTGCAGGGTGGATGAAATGGCGGCTCGCATCCGGGGTCTTGTGTGATAAAAAGGTGCCTCTCAAACTGAAAGGCAAGTTCTACAGAGTAGCAGTTAGACCGGGTATGTTGTATGGGGCGGAGTGTTGGCCGGTCAAGAACTCTCACGTTCAGAAGATGAAGGTGGCTGAGATGAGGATGTTGCGCTGGATGTGTGGGTTTACTAGGAGGGATAGGCTTAGGAATACGGATATTCGAGAGAAGGTGGGAGTGTCTTCCGTGGAAGATAAGATGCGGGAAGTGAGGTTGCGATGGTTTGGGCATGTGATGAGGAGAGGCGCAGAGGCCCCTGTGCGGCGGTGTGAGAGGCTGGCTATGGATGGATTTACGAGAGGTCATGGTAGACCGAAGAAATATTGGAGAGAGGTGATTAGGCGGGATTTGGTGCAGTTGCAGCTTACCGAGGACATGACCTTAGATAGGAAGGTGTGGAGGGCTCAGATTAGGGTTGTAGGTTAGTAGGTTGGTTGGTTTCTTTGTAGGGAGGAGTGCGGGGTTTTATTGTCTTTTTAGTAGTTGAAAGGCTACGCTTGTAGCTTTTGTTTCTTCTGCGCCGGCTACTTGCTAGTGCCTTGTGTAGTTAGATTTTTATATTATTTTGTTGTAGTATAGTTTTGTGTTTATCTGTTGTTTTGTTTATTGGTTTTATCTCCTGGATTGCTTTGAACCGAGGGTCTATCGAAAACAGCCTCTTTACTTCATTCTGGGTAAAGGTATGGTCTGCGTACATGTTACCCTCCCCAGACCCCACTTAGTGGGAATATACTGGGTATGTTGTTGTTGTTGTTGATCTATCAAAGGGTGAAACTCTTTGTGGGTTAAAATGTTCCCGATAGGTTGGATGATGACAAATAGCATTTGTGAAATAATGATTAGTTGATAGAATTCGTGTCTCGACCTTGAGATTGATGATACCCATTTATGGTTGCTTATACGTTTTCATGTGAAAACCCTGCAGGTGGATTTTGTATCCGTCACATGAAATAAATTAAGCGTAGGAATAAAGGATTAAATTAATCAATAAATTAAATTATCAGAAATTTAATTTAATTGATTGGTATCTGTGATCTTAACACGGGGAGTTAAATAAGATTTAATGAATGATTTCATTATTAAACCGAGGAGTGCAATTACAGATTTTTAGTGGAATAATTTGTAATTTATTGTGGTAGAATTAATTCATTCATTTTGCGAAATAATACCACAATTGGAAGCCTCGCTAATTAAATCTGTGGTCCCTGATGTGATCGAATAAATAGGAATTAATGAAATTTATTTTTGGTGGAAAAGGAAGACCCAACAGGTTTGGAAAAGGGTTTAAAACCCTAAAACTTGTGGCTATATATATGGGGTCTTATTCCATCAAGCAGGCAATGGATTCCATGAGAAATTCGCCCACATGAATTTCTCTTATTCCGATACTATTCGGGTCACACAACAGAAGACTATGGATTCGGAAGATGATCATGTGGAAGGTTTTTGCTCGTGCTTGAAGGTTGATTCGAGATCGCAATCACGCTTCAAGAGATAAATATCGATTTTATGTTTGATTAAAATGATTATGTGTTGTCTATATTACATGCAAGCGATCCTGCTTCTTTGCTTCCGCTGCGTATACCATTTTTCCAATAATTGAGATCATGAGCCTTCTTGCATCTAAATAGATAACCTGTATAATATGTATAATTTTAATTATACATATTTTCATGATTGATTATCTCGCTGAAAATCATGTGTGAGATTAAAAGCTTGTCGTAGGACACGACATTAGCAAGAATCTAAAGTTGTTAGATTCAACGTTTGTTGTGGTAAATCTGAAATTTTATTTGCTTAATTTGTTTTGTCCTATTTTCTCGCTATGTATAACGACCAGGTTCGTCATTACGGGTAAACTATTGTGCCAAGTTTCGGGTTAGAAAACTTCTGGTTTTGGGAGTTGAAAATTTTAGGCTAGGCTAGTCTCGATCGGTTTTGAAGCGAGCTAGGGTCTAGGGCAATCCGGGTAAGGATTGGGTTAGATGTCTTGGTTTGAGCTAGTTTTCCTTGTAGCTAAGACATAGAGAAGTCTTGAGGACTTTTCGAAATCAAATTCGGGTAAGTAGAACTCCTTAAATCGAGGTTGACGTGAAGAGGTTGTTCCGAAACATCGAGAAAATAAGTGTGTTGTAAAATGAATACTTTTGAGGGACTTTACGACTTTCTATCCCGTGTCAACCGCCATAGCGGTTGACATACCACTGTAGCAACCTCCATTATAGCGGAGAAGTTACCGCTATAGCGGAAGTCAACATGGGTCGGCACCGCTATAGCGGTAAGGTCCGCTACGGCGGTACCGCTATAGCTGAGCGGGGACCGCTATAGCGGAGCGACGTGACCAGAAAACTCAGAAAATGGGTTTTTAATTTCATTCTCTCCCATTAAGCCCCAAAACAGACGAGAGCTATTCTAAAAACCCTCCTAGGCTGCTCCAAGGCTTGGGAGCCATGGGGAGGAGGAATTCCGATAAATAGGATGCAAAATCACAGATTCGGGCTTGCAGGACCGCCAAAAATGCCTCCACGAAGCCAGAAATGCACGATTGCAGCTGCTTGGCACTCAAGTAGGCTAGGTTTTCATTGAGTAGATAGACCTGCTTATATTTTGTATTTATTGTATAGTGGGAAAGGAGAATCCATGATTAGGCCTACGGGCACAGAGTCTGGTGGATTCGGTGTTGGTTATGTAGGTGCTAGAAATTGGTTGGATTGAATTGTGGGGTATTAATAATTATTTGGGGCTGTTTATGTTGTCCTGATATGATAAGATGATAGGGATCAGGGACTGGGATGTCGGGAAGGTTCGGGGAATCGGAAATTGCAAGGATAACTAAATGGGTATGAAAATGGAAAACTCCTAGGTGAGGGTTCGGGAATACGAAGGGCATGATAAGTAGTGTTGGTTTTGTTAAGGGCTAAGGGGTGGTAATTCACATTGTTACTATTTATCCAAGTCCGAAATCAATGTGGTTGTTAAATTATGCTAAAAAGGGAACAGTTCATTATTCGTAAATAAAAGGTGAGTGTGTTTGGCCTCCAGACGGAGGTCGAGGCTAAGTTATATACCCGGGAAGGAGGGTAGGCAATGGCTTACGATTCCTGTGTATGTTGTATATTCTTGTACTCTTATCTAAGTGTTTGTATAAATTGCATTGCTTAGAAGAATTGTTTAGAATGTCTAAGGGTCCTGTTTTACAGTCTGTGGATTGAAGGGTGTGTTGCTTGTTGGTTTTACAAGTTGTTTGTTCATTATTTGACTGTGGATTGATTGACATTCGGTTGGCTCGGGTAGCACGCCTGGTACGGGTATAACAAATGGTTGGCTCGGGTACCACGCCTGGTACGGGATAATACTAACGGTTGGCTCGGGTAACACGCTTGGTACAGGATATACTAACGGTTGGCTCGGGTACCACACCTGGTACAGGTATAACAAATGGTTAACTCGGGTACCACGCCTGGTACGGGATACTAACGGTTCGCTCGGTTACCACGCCTGGTATGAGTTTATTTTACAGCATCATTGTATTGATATTGTTGTATTTCATTGACTGTTATTGGTTCCGTGAGTGGATCAGGCTGTTTTATTGAAATGTGATATTTGTTGGTGGTTCTTGAGTAACCGAGAATCCTGTTATATCTATTGAGTTTGGTCTTGGTGTAGGCCGGGTTGCTATATTATGTTATTAGTTTGGTCTTGGTGTAGGCCGAGTTGTTATGGTATATTGTGAGTTTGGTCTTGCTATAGGCCGGGTTACTATATTATGTTACTAGATTGGTCTTGGTGTAGGCCGGGTTTTTGTTGTATATTGTGAGTTAGTCTTGGTGTAGGCCGGACTGCTATATTATGTTATTAGTTGATCTTGGTGTAGACCGGGTTATTATGTTGGTTATTAGCTGGTCTTGGTGTAGACTGGGTTTGTCAAATTAACACTAGATGTGTGAGGGAGATCCGGGTGGGTCCAGACTATTTAAAAGAGGTTATGTGCTCATAAATTGATATCATTAAGTGTAATAATGACGGTCATGACTTATCATGGTTAATAAGCTAAGGGTGGGTCTTGGTGTAGACCGGGGTAGTCTGTTGAACACTTAGGTGTGGATGGAGGACCCTTGGAGGGTCCGGGTTATGTGATCCAAGAAGGGATTTAGATGTAGCTCTATGGTGGTCATTGAAGGTTTCAATGGTTGTTAGGTGAATTGCATGTGGTTGGTTAATATAGAGGAAGACTGAGAGTCTGGCTGTGGTTATTGGTTAATATAGCCAGGTGGTAAAGCTGTCCTAGAGGTCCGGGAAAGTCCGGGAAATGGTAGGTAATACTTGGGATAAGTGGTTTGGTTGTGCAGTGGGTCAGATTTAGTCTGGGTATTTAGTCAAGGTAGTTGACTGGGGTAAATGTTAAAGGTGACTTGGGAAGTCTACGTGTCAAGGTGACTTGGGAAGTCTAGGTGACAAGGTGACTTGGGAAGTCTGATTGATAAGGTGACCTTGAGAAGTCTAGTTATGAGTGAGACTTGAGAAGTCCTAGATGTCAGGGTCAAGGCTAAAGGTGAAGGAGGGAGCTATAATGTTTATTTTCATATTTTTCCCAGTTTTCCTATATGATGGTACGTGTGGATTCAGGTCGACTGATGATGCCTACCAGTACGTGTGGTTGTACTGACTCTACTCTTGCTATACCTTTTTGGTATAGTCTGATTGCAGGATTGGTGATGTTTCATAGGTACATGACGATGGTGATCTCCAACAGCTTCTGTCCTTCGATTCCATGATGGAAGTTGTGTCTCTTTTACATGTTATGTATAAATCTTGTAGTAGCTCTTATACCTGCTTAGACTAGGTCCTAGGGAGAGTGTGTTTAAAGGTTGTAAAGGTGTTCCGCAAATTCTTTAAGTCGTCTATTTTATGAACATTTTCTATAAAAGAATTTCTCATGTATAAAAATGGACTGATTAATGGTTTACTTTAATTTTCGTTAGTTACCTGTTGGATGGGTGGTAAGGGTTCGTCTATCTAGGTGGTTAGAGTAGGCGCCCGCACGGTCGGATAAGTTGGGTTGTGACAGATAGTATTAGAGCCTAGGTTACCGGTCTTCCAGTATAAGATCAAAATGTCGAATAGAGTCCTACGGATTGGTGTGTTGATGTCCACTTCTAATCTTTGGGGAGCTATGAGGCATTCTAGGAAATATCTCCCCTCTTTCCTTCCTTTTCATGCGGTTTCGTTACTTGCTTGTATGGGTTGAGTCCAATTGGTATCTCTCGATTCCAATTGGTATTTCAACAAGGTAAATGATGTTATTGGACTCCGGGTACGGCAAACAAGCAAGAAGGTTAGAACCGGGAAGGTTCCAATTGGTATCTGGCCAAGGAGGCTATGTAAAGGTATGGATGGATCGGCTAATAGTCATCCATGAGACGAATAAAAAGCAATGAAACTGATTTGATTGACTGTTTAAGCTTGAGACTTGAGATTGTGCTTATGAGTATTTATGTTGTTTGAATGACTGCAAATGTGTGGTGTGCAATTATTTGATTTGCTGTGAATGTTTTGGTCCGGGAGGAGTCATAACTTGAATTGGTGTGCTTTGGTTGATAATTACTTTTTATGTGTACTTAAAATTGGTCAGTAAAGTGGTGTTACATTTCGGAAACGGGCTTGCCATTGGTAAAAAGGGTAAGGGGACGAGGCTTACGACTGTAGGGAAACTTCAATTTCAGGACAGTCGGGATTGGTTAGGAACCATGGGGGAAAAAGGGCTATCATTGCTTGATGGCAGGAACTGCGGTAAGGAAAATTTTGTGGTAACTCATGATTGTAACTTAAGGAAAATTTATTTCCAGCTTTGAAAACTGTGATTGTTTTAAATAATAAATTGTGATAGGCCTTAATTGGAATTATTTGCATTACATTCGGGTATAAGCTTACCATTTATATAGATGGTAAGGGAACAAAAAGGGATTGTGGACTGTAGGAAAACTCCAATTTCAGGACAGTCAGGACTTGGTTGGGAACCAAGGGAACAAGGGAGCCATTAGTGTGTAATGGCGGGAAGATATTGTCGGGAAGCAAATATTGCTGTGATTTCTTTGTATTTCATGATGTGTCATGTTGATTTGTGATGCGATAATGCCGGGAATGGTCTTGAGGGTGGTTTAAGACCATGGAAGGATTTACAGGTTTAGACAATGATAACTGGGAAGGGGGATGAGTGCATTTCTATGTTGCTCAAACTCTTCGAAAATATCAACGGGTGCGTGCTAGATTCGCCAAAAGTAGTGTATTTCTGGAGAATCCGACACTGGTGCGGCATAAAAAATGAAGAGTCCGCGCAACTTAGGTGCATTTAGCTAGAAATAAAAAAATATTTCCTGTATTGTTACTGTCGGGATCGCTGTAGCGGAAGCTAACCGCTACGGTGGAACCGCTATAGCGGAATGACCACCACTATAGCAGAAAGAGCGTGAGGCAGGAGCCTCACCGTGTTTTCCCCTATTCTCATTCATTCCCAGGGGCAATGCAAAAGCAAGTATTAAGCTGCGAATTGCTTTGTAAAACAAGGAAACCAACAATTTAGCTAATATAGTACGCATAGAAGGGAATTTGTCAGAAATTTAACATCCATACACGAAGAAAAGAAAGGGTAGAATAGTCACCCATATGGAATTTGACAAGATGACCCGTAATTGACTGAGTAGTATTGGACATTGCTCATAGGCTATGTTATGAGGGTGATTATTGACTGATTTATTGTTGAAAATCCTTAGTGGTAGGGTCAATCGAAGGAGTGGGGTTATTAAAATGGATTCTTTAGCATTATTGTCTCTCTTCTTCACCATGATAATACCCAGGTTACTGCCCTTTGAGAGATAGGAGTGTACCAGTTTTAGCCTCGGCTAGGGTGTAAGTGCCCAGATAGAGTTCCCCCTAAGGTGAGAGTTGATAAAATCTCAGGCTAGGATGGGTTCCAATGGAATTTTTGCTGTTGTATGGTTTAGAGGCACGTGGTGTCTCGGGGTATAGTGTTGATATGAGTAAGGTGATAGGATGATAAGTGAGGGGCATAGTACCCCGTAGGAAGCTTCCAGAATGGAGTTCGGGTTAGTAGAACCCCGGGTATAGCGGAAAAGGTGGGATTTGGTTCCTTTGTCATGAAAATTGTTTTGGTTCATTCGTTGAGTTTCTTTCGCTCCGGTATTTCGATGAGGCCCCGGATTTCTTGGGCACTAGAGGAGGGGTAATCTAGTTGCCTGGTGCAGCTCGAAGGAAGAATTCCTTGATAGAGCAGAAGGGAGTTAAATTTTTGGCTGAGTTGGGTATACCAAGGGATTGGGAGGTTTTTGGTGGTTTGCGTAAGCTTATATTTACATTGTCATGGTAGAGCATTAAGATTGAGGGATGGGCTTGTTCTTTTCCTTCGCCGTAGAGATCGTTCAGGGATGAACGATGGGTAAATTGGTATCTGTTGTAACGACTAGGTTCATCGTTACGGGTAAACCATTCGTGCCAAGTTTCGGGTTAGAAAACTTCCGGGTTTGGGAGTTGAAAACTTTGGGCTAGGCTAGTCTCGACCAGTTTTGGAGCGAGGTAGGGTCTAGGGAAATCCGAGTAAGGATTGGGTTAGATGTCTTGGTTCGAGCTAGTTTTCCTTGTAGCTAAGACATAGAGGAGTCCGGGCGATTTTTTGAAATCAAATTCGGGTAAGTAGAGCTCCCTAAATCGAGGTTGACGTGAAGGGGTAATACCGGAACGTCAGGAAAATAAGTGTGTTGTAAAATGGACACTTTTGGGGGACTTTACGAGTTTCTGTCCCGTGTCAACCGCCACACACCGCTATAGCGACCTCCGCTATAGAGGAGATTTTACCGCTATAGCAGAAGTCAATGCGGGTCCGCACCGCTATAGCGGTAGGGTCTGCTACGGCGGTACCACTATAGTGGAGCGGGGACTGCTATAGCGGAGCGATATGACTAGAAAACTTAGAAAATGGGATTTTAATTTCATTCTCTCCCATTCATCCCTAAAACAGATGAGAGCTATTCCCAAAACCCTCCTAAGCTGCTCCAAGGCTTGGGAGCCATGGGGAGGAGGAATTCCGGTAAACAGGATGCGAAACCACTGATACAGGCCTGTAGGACCGCTAGGAATTCCTCTACGGAGCCAGAAATGCACGGTTGCAACTGCTTGGCGCCCAGGTAGGCTAGATTTTCATTGAGTTGATAGACCTGCTTACATTTCATATTTATTGTATAGTGAGAAAGGAGAATCCATGATTAGGCATCCGGACACGGAGTCTGGTGGATCCGGTGTTGGTTATGTAGGTGCTAGGAATTGTTTAGATTGAATTGTGGGTTTTTGATAATTATTTGGGGCTGTTTATATTGTCCTGGTATGATAAGATGATAGGGATCAGGGACTGGGATGTCGGGAAGGTTCGGAGAATCGGAAATTGCAAGGATAACTAAATGGGTATGAAAATGGGAAACTCCTAGGTGAGGTTTTGGGAATACGAAAGGCATGATAAGTAGTGTTGGTTTTGCTAAGGGCTAACGGGTGGTAATTCACATTGTTACTATTTATGCAAGTCCGAAATCAATGTGGTTGTTAAATTGTTCTAAAAAGGGAACCGTTCATTATTCGTAAATAAATGGTGAGTGTGTTTGGCCCCCAGACGAAGGTCGACGCTAAGTTATATACCCGGGAAGGAGGGTATGTGATGACTTACGATTCCTGTGAATGTTGTATATTCTTGTACTCTTATCTAAGTGTTTGTATGAATTGCATTTCTTAGAAGAATTGTTTAGAATGTCTAAGGGTCCTGTTTTACAGTCTGTGGATTGAACGGTGTGTTGCTTGTTGATTTTACAAGTTGTTTGTTCATTATTTGACTGTGGATTGATTGACATTCAGTTGGCTCGGTACCACATCTGGTACGGGTATAACAAATAGTTAGCTCAGGTACCACGCCTAGTACGGGATAATACTAACGGTTGGCTCAGGTACCACGCCTGGTACAAGATATACTAACAGTTGGCTCGGGTACCATGCTTTGTACGGGTATAACAAATGGTTGGCTCGGGTACCACGCCTGGTACGGGATACTAACGGTTGGCTCGGGTACCATGCCTGGTATGGTTTTATTTTACTGCATCATTGTATTGATATTATTATATTGCATTGACTGTTATTTGTTCGGTGAGTGGACCGAGCTATTTTATTTAAATGTTATAATTGTTGGTGGTTCTTGAGTGACCGGGAATCCTGTTATATCTATTGAGTTTGGTCTTGGTGTAGGCTGAGTTGCTATATTATGTTATTAGTTTGGTCTTGGTATAGGCCGGGTTGTTATGTTATATTGTGAGTTTGGTCTTGGTATAGGCCAGGTTACTATATTATGTTACTAGTTTGGTCTTGGTGTAGGCCGGGTTATTGTAGTATATTGTGAGTTGGTCTTGTTGTAGGCCGGGCTGCTATATTATGTTATTAGTTGGTCTTGGTGTAGACTGAGTTATTACGTTTGGTTATTAGTTGGTCTTGGTATAGACCGAGTTTTTCATGTTAACACTAGATGTGTGAGAGGGATTCGGGTGGGTCCAGACTATTTAAAAGAGGTTATGTGCTCATAAATTGATGTCATTAAGTGTAATAATGACGGTCATGAATTATCATGGTTAATAAGTTAAGGGTGAGTCTTGATGTAGATCGGAGTAGTCTGTTGAACACTTAGGTGTGGATGGAGGACCCTTGGAGGGTTCGGGTTATATGATCCAAGAAGGGATTTAGATGTAGCTCTATGGTGGTCATTGAAGGTGTCAATTGTTGTTAGGTGAATTGCATGTGGTTGGTAAATATAGAGGAAGACTGAGAGTCTGGGTGTGATTATTGGTTAATATAGCCAGGTGGTAAAGCTGTCCTAGAGGTTCGGGAAAGTCCGGGAAATGGTAGGTAATAATTGGGTATAAGTGGTTTGGTTGTGCAGTGGGTCAGATTTAGTCTGGGTATTTAGTCAAGGTAGTTGACTGGGGTAAAGGTTAAAGGTGACTTGGAAAGTCTACGTGTCAAGGTGACTTGGGAAGTCTAGGTGACAAGGTGACTTGAGAAGTCTGGGTGACAAGGCGACCTTGAGAAGTCTAGTTATGAGTGAGACTTAGGAAGTCCTAGATGTCAGGGTCAAGGCTAAAGGTGAAAGAGGGAGCTATAATGTTTATTTTCATGTTTTTTCCTGTTTTCCTATATGATGGTACGTGTGGATTCGGGTCGACCGATGATGCCTACCAGTACGTGTGGTTGTACTGACTCTACTCTTGCTATACCTTTTTTGTATAGTCTGATTGCAGGGTTGGTGATGTTTCATAGGTACATGACGGTGGTGATCTCGAGCAGCTTCTGTCCTTCGATTCCATGACGGAAGTTGTGTCTCTTTTACATGTTCTGTATAAATCTTGTAGTAGCTCTTGTACCTGCTTAGACTAGGTCCTAGGGAGGGTGTGTTTAAAGGTTGTAAATGTGTTCCGCAAATTCTTTAAGTCGTCTATTTTATGAACATTTTCTGTAAAAGAATTTCTCATGTATAAAAATGGACTGATTAATGGTTTACTTTAATTTCCGTGAGTTACCTGTTGGACGGGTGGTGAGGGTTCGTCTATCTAGGTGGTTAGAGTAGGCGCCCGCACCGCCCGGTAGGTTGGGTCGTGACACTATGACTGTTGCCGATTATACATATATGAAATAAGAGAGGCAATAGGGGATCATTGTTAAAGGAAAAGGGTGAAGTTTTGTTTCTTCTAATGGCGTTCTTGGTTGTTGGCGGCGGAAATTAGGTTAATGCCTAATATCTAGTTTTTTTGGTTCTTGTCCAACAACCAATTGTTTAAAGGTTAAAAAGAAATTGGTTAGGACAATAAAAAGGAGATAGCTACCATGTTACTTTTAGTAGTATGTTAGTAGTTACTTTTCTACATCAATATTTCTTGCTTTCCATTTTTGCGGGAGTAACATGATAAAATTAATTTTACTTTCAAGGGAGGGAAACTGTTGGTTAGATCAGTTTGCTTGGGGTGAAACATTGCCTTCGACTTTATGAATGTATGGCACTCTTAGGAGACGTGCAAGACCAATTGGAGTTGGTTCGTTTTTTGTTCTACAAAACCGTTATCATATGGGCATTATTTTTTTTTTGTTTATTCTCATATGTATATGATATCATAAATCATAAATTTTGTGATTAATAAATAGTAGTGATTTATTTATTTGGAATCATTGAAAATTCTTAAAGATTTATACATGGATGGAGAATTATGATTAATAAATAGGATCTACAAAAGTGGTCTATTTATTTGAATCATTAAAATATGTTCAAAGTATCATGTAAAATTGTCCCAGAAGGTTTATCTACCTTTAGCCACTATTAATGCTTAATTAATTCATGAGAAGAGATATTAAAGATTTTCACTGGTCTGAAAGGGAAAAACATAATATCTTAGGTTCTCAAGTATATTAATTGAGAGGATAATTTGTTATGAGAAGGTGTTGTGTGTCTTAGCCAAAGAAAAGACACAATGTATGCCTTGTGCTCATGGGATAATTATAAAAGTAAGCGAAAATCTTAATCAGATTAGTTAATCCTCAAATTACGCTAAAAGAGTTATTCTCCGGATTTGGTCATAGTTTGACGGTCATGAAATTCACGATGTCCGATTGACCTGAAATTTGGTGGATCCATCGGAAAGGATGGGTTTTAGATAATTTGTCGGATTAAAATTTGATTTGAATATGAAAAACTATTCTTTATATTAATTTTGTTTATGTTAGATCTGGAACATGATTACACATGGTGATTTAGCATGAATTGAGATATGATAAGAATGTCGATCATATGTTCAACTCCTAAAGGTGCTTAAGTCACTTGATTTTTGAATTTGGTCATAGATTTGGAGATCTGAAATTTTACGAACTTCGATTGACATGAAATTCGGTAGGTTCATTGAAAATGACCCAATAAGCAATACTCACTGCTTAGCAGTGAATCACGTCATAATTTGGCTGTTTGAGGTTGTTTAGATGGTGTTTTGGATAATTTTTTCATTTTCTGAAAATTATTTTTAAGAAAAATAAAATGGTTATGATCTAATGGTGACATATATTATTTTTTTATGGTCTTCATGATTAAATTCTAGTGAAAATAATAAATTTACGTGTTGATTTTAAGTCTTCCTCCACATTGGATAAATTTATTATGGGTTCTCACTAGGTGTAATCACTAGTTATTGATGACTTGTATTAACTCTCCATCTGAGTTACATGTTGGATCAATAGAACTAGGGATAACAATGATAATATTCACTTGGCTTAAATTAATAAATATGCTCTCTATATTAGTTAGCTTTAGTTTTATTTTATTAAAGTGAATAAATATGACATCATATATGTATGTTGCATGAATAGTTCTTTTTTCTTCGAAATTTGACTTTCATGGATATATATGTGATGCGTTGTGAATCAAAATATTCAATGCTATATAATTATAATCAATTTTCACATGCATGTTATATTATTTGAATATGAATTCATTATTAATAAATAATTTTTACCATTTATTTGAGATTATTGAATATTCTTATTTTATTTTCATGTGAAATTATATTATGCATGGATTGAGAATTATAACTAACAAAGAGTTTTCTCCAAATGGTCTATTTATTTAAGTCATTGATAATGTTAATGTACCATGTATAAATTATTCGTGATTAAGTGGTGATGAGAATTAATTTCTCTGATCTACATGCTTAATTATAAGTGAGATAATAAATTTACGTATTGACTTTAGATCTTTTTTTTCATATAGGATAAATTTATTAGAAGCTCACTAGATAAATTTCTAGTAATTGATAACATGTATTAACTTTCCATCTGAGTTTATATGTTTGCTCAATTTTTGAAATTTCAAAACGAACATGTAAAGTGATGATCAAAATTAATTCATGTGGTAAGTGAGATATTATAAATTTACGTGTTGACTTTAGGTCTTCCTTCACATCGGATAAATTTATTATAAGCTCATTTAGTGTAATAGCTAGTAATTGATAACATGACTTAACTCTCCATCTGAGTTTCACATGTTGATCAATATAACTGCTATTTCATAAAAAAATTTGTGATTATTTTGATTTCTGGTATCACGGTTTATCATTAATAAGTGTGATACATGATATGAATAAATTCACCTAAAAATAGGTTATCTACCGACCTCTTATCGACTGCTACGGATTGATCTTGATTTTGAAGTTCTAAATTTTAATGAACTCTGATTGACCTGAATTTGACAGCTTCGTGAAAATGGCTAAATGGTCAATACATATAGGTATGCTCTGAGTAATATTTTTTTGGCCATCTGGAATCGTGTAGATGAGTTTTTGGGTAATTTATAAAATATTGGTGGTAGGGTTCAATCTCTATGGTCTACACTGATATATAACAGTAATATAATGAGTTTACATATTGACATTGGTCTTCTTTTTCCATCGAATAGATTCATTATTATTAATTACTGTACTTTGATATCTTATTGTTGATAACTTGTATTACCTCTCCATCTGAGTTACATGCTGGTTCAACGGAACAGAGATTTGTAAAATAAGTTATTTACCTGACTTAAATTGACAGTTACTCTTCATCTGAGTTGATCTTGTTTAATTTTATGGGGTGAATTATCTGACATGACTCATATAATTTGCATGAATAGTTAAGTTTCCCTATCGAATCTAGCTATTTAATATGCATGATTGTGTGTGTGATGTGTATAGCTGATGATCTATTTAAAGTTCATATCTCTCAGATTAATCATATCTTAGTTTAACCCACATACTTTAATCTATAAGAGTTGCTTATAGCAGAGATAAGACATTAATGAAAAGAATGCATTGTACATGTCTCTTCTGTTAGAAAGAATTTAATTTCAGTTTCTAACCAAATAAGAGATGGACATCAAGTTTATTTCTCTTGTACCTTGTGTTATTGAGCTAGATGAACATTTTATCTCTTATGGTATGTTAATGTGTGTGAGCCTTTCATTATTGATATCTCTCTTGAACTGAATAATATTAATCTATCTTATAAGAGAAAAAAAATAAGGCTCTTATGAAGATAGTAAGATTAATTATTGACTTATTCGTACTTGTTTCTTTTTTGATTTTGAATAAGTCCTAAGAACTATCAAGCATATTATTTAATTTCTTCTAAGTCAGTTTCTTTGGTACTTACAAAACTGTAGATTGGATGTAAGCGTAGCTTGCATGAGCTTATCCAATACATGTGCTGAAAAGAAAGACATATTAGTTGAAATTAAGAATAAATATGTGTATGTTTATTGGATATCCAAGGAAAAAGAAAGGAAGTTTATTTTGTTGTCTTAAAGAAAATAAGGTATTTGTTGATACAAACGCCAAATTTTAAAATTAAAGGACATTTAATAAACTATGCTCCTAAAATCAGACTTGATTTATAGGAACTAGATAAAGAAATATCAAATAAGTCATATGAATATTTAGAAGTTCAAGAACATCTAACCGACAATTCAGAATTGCCGTTCCATTACATTTAAGTAGTGGGAGAAATATTAATAGAAGTAAGAAAATCTACTCATAGTACTGAAAATGATGTTGAGCAAAGATCACTACATGAAGTCATTAACATCAAGATTTAATAGTGTGACGATAGTGGTGGTAGTACTTAGTCGTAGTGGGAGATTAGTAACTAAGATCGATTTGATGCATAATCTTGGAATAATTTCATGAAAGAATTCCTGAAGAATTTAGTACAAAATCAATCGGTTATGATAAAACACTACTAGACGAAGTCGTATAACTAAGATCAATATAATGTATAGTCTTGAAATAATTTCATGAAAGAATTCCTGAAGATTTTAGTACAAAGCCAATCGGTTATGACAAAACACTACTAGACGAAGTTGCATCAAAAGATAACTTGGCAAGTTCTTTTTAGACTTTTGTAATCGTGTAAGAAGAATGCCTGTAAAAGTTAGATGCATGGTTAAAATTCTAAGGGGAGATTGTTGGGGTATATACCATTAACCATGCGTTTAGATATGGTATATTCTAACAATTATTATGATTAAAAGTCTAAGTGGGAGATTGTTGGGGTATATACCATTAACCATGAGTTTAAATATGGTATATTCTGATGATCATTATGGTTAAAAGTCTAAGTGGAAGATTGTTGGGATATATACTATTAACCATGTGTTTTGGATATAATATTTATTATAAAAAAAATTATTTATTTAATTTTAATAAAAAAATTAAATAGATCATGTATTCAACTATTTGTCCATTTACTTATATAGTAGATAATTTTGTGCATAGAGTTTAGCTTATATACGGAAGATTAAATCATCGATTCTTATAAATATAAATATTATATTCATAATTAAAGATGAAAAAGTACTCCCTCTGTTATTCACGACACGACTGCAACTCCTTCACAGTGCACCCACTCTTCTCAATCACCTCTTAAGAAGATCTTACAAACAACAAAGTAAGTTTAACTCACTCCTAAGTTTTCAATTTCTTGTTCGAAAGGTTAGTGTGTAATGGATTCATGGTTAACTACCATGTTGATTTTGTTTTTGAACCCTAAAAATTGATTTGGGGTATCTGTGTGTGATAGAGTAGTGTGATTCAATGAGAACTTTGATCAAGAGTTTGAAAAATTAGTGCAATGGTGTGAGGGAGTGATATTTGGTTGAGTTTGGTGAGTTGGGTATATTGACATTTCGTGCTTATTTCCAAATTTCTGCTTTGTTATTTCCATTATCCGGTAACCACAGGATGATCCACAAGAAAGGTGGCAGGATTCGAACCTATGGCCGGCCTGCCCCTGACCTGCTGGGTTGGGTGGCCGGGTTAGCACCCCTCGTCGCCTCTGTATTTCGAGTCCCTCCTTTTCTTTTATAAGCCCGATTCCTCGTAGAGTCACCGTCTTCTTTTAGTCTAGTGGAAAGGCATAATCTAAGGGAAACCCTTTTACCTTAGGAATTAGGAATAAGCCGTTTATGTGCTGTTCCCATCTATCGAGGTCTAATAGTAGTCACATCAAGTCCTCCCCCTCTTACTCAGAATAGCTAGCGAGAGGAATACTAATGATTATCTTAGAGCAGCCAAAGCCATTGGAATTTTGATTTTATACATTGGAAAAATCCGTTTTGTGATTAATAGACTAGGCATTATGGCCAAAATTGCGATTTAAACAAATTTGGAGGTTGTTTTGCTTGCCAACTCCTGACATATGGCTTATAATTTAACGTGGGTGAAGACTGAGTAGCCCTTGGGTTGATTCTTGAACGGGAGGATTGTAATTATCTATCATGACCTAGACCGTCGTGAGTGACACCCAACCAACCCCCGGATTAGCGAACCAATAGAGTTAAACCCTTTGTCTAGACTAACAGCCTAAAACCAACAAATAGAAGTAAACTAGCAATTAAATAAGTAAAGAACTATAACATTAATATCATCCTGCGGAAAATTCCCCTAGAAACTTAAAGTCGCAGTACCAAACATTACTACCAATATCTAGAGTACGGGGATGCAACACCAAAATGAAATACGAAAGTAGTTTTAACCCGAAAAAAGTGGGCTGAAACTCTAGAGATAAATCCAAGGTAGCTTGATCAAGCAGCTCACCCTTGAAGTCAGAAATGGCCGGTGTTATAGATGAGGTCGCATCTCAGCCGCTAGAAGATTTTCTGTACTCACCAAAAGAAAAGCAAGTGCAGTATCAGTACACCACCACTGTGTACTGGTAGGATCATCAGCCAGTTTTCAAATAAACAGTGTATAAACAGTACGACAATATCAAGTAAAAGGTATGAAAGACATGCAACAATATCAACAGACGTACCTAGACTACAAGTCTCTACTTAGCTTGTTCCCGCATGAATTTCACCACCTATAATCTAAGCCACAACCATATAGCAATAACTATACCTTTGCGTCTAGCCCGAACCCACCCTGGGATCCCCTCTAGACAACACAAAATGTCAATTAACAACCCGGCCTAAACCAAGACTAACACAACAGTAGAAATTCCCGGCCGCTCAAGGGCCACCAATTTAATAACACATTTCAATAAGCAGCCCGGTCCACTCACGGAACCAATATCAGTCAATGAAACACAACAATAAAAGTGCAATGATGCAACAAAAGTAAACCCGCACCAGGTGTGGTACCCGAGCCAACCATTAGTATTCTTGTACCAGGCGTGGTACCCGAGCCAACCATTTGTTATACCCGTACTAGGTGTGGTACCCAAGCCAACTGAATGTCAACAACTGACAGTCAAATAGATGATCAAACAACTTGTAAACCAACAAGAAAACATTGTTCAAATCACAGACTGTAAAGCAGGAACCTTAGACATTCTACACAACTTCCCTAAGCAATGTAATTCGTACAAACACTTAGATATGAGTACAAGAATATACAACATTCATAGAAATCATAAGCCATCACCTACCTCGAAATGATCCAAGCTCTATTCAACCCGAGCTTTCCCATGTTCCGAATTCCTTTCTTGTTCTTGGTCTAAATTAACACACAAGTACATAGAATTAACACACAAGGCCTGCGCAATACCCAGATTACACCAAATCCCCAAACCCCAGGCCACCCATGATCATCCCACCCTTTTTCCAGGCTTTTCCATCGTTAATTCACCTACTTCTATCATTTTTATGGATAAAAATAGAGAATTTAACAACCTATGATCATAATAACATACTTTTAACAATGCCCAAGAACATTCATGCTTGGAATCCCCTTCCTTCCCCGGATTCTACCATTCCTAGGTTATTCGAACCTTTTTCCAAGTTCCCTCCTAGCAATTCTACCACATAGAAAATGTAGTACAAAGATTGGGGAGTAGAAACCTTACCTAGGGAAGAAATTCAAAGGAAAAAGGAGGAAAATCGCCTGGAATCGCCTAGCCTTTCTCCAAAAATGAAGTTATGAAACTGAATATTTTTGGGGAATGTTTCTGCATTAAAATCCCGTCGTCCTGCTATAGCGGTCCCCGCTCTGCTATAGTGGTCCCGCTATAGCGGACGACTTCTGCTATAGAGGTCTTAAGCGGTATTGACCGCTTTGACCAGCGCTATAGCGATATTTTCCACCGCTATAGCGGAGGCCGCTACCGCGGATGATTGTGCTCGTCACATACATAATGCCCAAAAATTTCCCAGTTTTATCCATTTTACAACACACTTGCCTTCCCCGACGATTCGAAACAACCCCTTCACATCAAACGCGATTCCGGGAGTTCCACTTACCCAAATTTTATTCCAAAAAGTCTCCCGGACTCCTTTATGTCTTGGCTACGCAGAAGACTATCTTAACATAAGACATATAAACCAATCCTTACCCATATTTCTCTAGACTCCACCTCGCTGCAAAACCTGCCGAGGCTAGCCTAGCCCAGAATTTCAAACACCAAAACCTGGAGTTTTCTAACTCTAAAACTTGGCACGATTAGACTACCCATAACGATGGACCCGATTGTTATAACAGATACTAATTTACCCATCGTTCATCCCTGAATGATCAAACCCGAAATTACAGAAATAAAAAGAGGGAAGTGTAGTACCTGAATCCTCAAACAGTTGAGGGTACTTGTCCCGCATGTCCTTCTCGGTTTCCCAAGTGGCTTCCTCAACCGGACGATGCTTCCACTGAACCTTTACCATGTCAATCCCCTTTGTCCTCAACCTTCGTACATCCTGACAAGAATCAAAACTGGTTCCTTTTCATAACGAAGATCCTTATCGAAAAGTACCTCATCCCACTTGATGATGTAATCCCCATCCCCATGGTATCGCTTAAGCATGGATACATGGAATACCGGATGGACGCTCGACAAACTAGGTGGAAGTGCTAACTTGTAATCCACTAGCCCTATAATTTCAAGAACTTCAAATGGATCGATGAACCGAGGGCTAAGCTTGCCCTTTTTACCAAATCGCATAACCCCTTTTAATGGTGACACCTTCAACAATACCTGTTCACCAGCCTGAAAGTCCATGTCCCGGACCTTGCGATCTGCATACTCCTTCTGCCTGCTTTGAGCAGCCAGCAACTTGGTCTGAATGCCCCTTACCTTTTCCTGTGCTTCCTTCACTAAGTCTACACCTAGAGGCTTTACATCGCCTTACTCAAACTACACCACCGGTGATCTGCAGTTCCTCTCATACAATGCCTCAAACAGTGCCATGTCAATACTGGAGTGGTAGCTATTGTTGTACGAGAATTCACACAGTGGTAGAAACTGGTCCCAATGACCCCCGAAGTCCATCACACATGCTCTCAGCATGTCCTCCAATACCTGGATCATCCTCTCCGACTGACCATCAGTCCGAGGATGGAAAGCTGTGCTAAAAGTGAGTTGTGTACCCAAATCTTCATGTAGCTTGCCCCAAAATTTAGAAGTAAACTGCGTACCCTTGTCTGAAATGATGGACAGTGGAACACCATGCAGTCTCACAATCTCCTTCACGTAGAGCTTATCCAATTGCTGCGAATTGTAATCTACCCTGACCAGAATAAAATGAGTGGACTTATTCATCCTGTTAACAATGACCCAAATTGAGTCATACTTCCCCAATGTCTTGGGAAAACCCACCACGAAATCCATGGCTATCCTTTCCCACTTCCACTCTGGAATTGGCATTTTATGAAGTAGTCCTGCAGGTCTCTGATGCTCGTACTTTACCTACTGGCAGTTCTGACATTTGGACACAAAATCAACTATGTCCCTTTTTATTCCGGGCCACCAGTAACGCTGCCTCAAGTTCCTGTACATTTTAGTCACACCCGGATGAATTGAGTACTGTGAACTATGAGCTTCTGCCAGGATTTTCTAAATCATATCATCTACCAGAGGAACACAAATCCTCTCTCTGAAATGTAACACTCCACCAGAGTCTAGGATAACGTCTCTGGACTCCCCGGATATTGCCTGACCTCGCAACTTACTCAGTTTTAGATCCTGAAACTGTTTTGCCTTTATTTCCTCTATGAAGGTGGCCTTGACCTCAATGCTGGCCAACAACCCACCTTGATCTGAAACACCCAAGTGCATGAACTTGGCCTCCAAAGCCCAAATTTCCTTAGCTAGTGGTTGTTTGGACACCCCCAAACAAGCCAAGCTACCCATGTTAACAGTTTTCCGGCTTAATGCGTCTGCCACCATATTAGCCTTACTCGGATGGTACTGAATGGTCACATTATAGTCCTTCAATAGCTCCATCCACCTTCTCTGACTCAAATTCAAATCCTTCTGAGTGAATACGTGCTGCAGACTGCGATGATCTGTGAATACCTTACATTTGAAATCATAAAGGTAGTGTCTCAAAATTTTCAATGCAAAAACAACCGCTGCCAACTCTAAGTCGTGAGTCGGGTAATTCCTCTCATGCACCTTTAACTGCCTGGATGCATAGGCTATCACATTCCTATCCTGCATCAGCACAGCACCTAACCTAGAATGTGAAGCATCACAGTAAACAACAAAGTCTTTACCTTCAACCGGCAAGGGCAAAATAGGGGCTGTGGTCAAAAGTGTCTTGAGATTTTGGAAGCTCTCCTCGCACTTGTCGGACCACACGAATGGTACATCCTTCTGTGTCAGCCTTGAAACGTGTGTAGCAATAGAAGAAAAATTCTCAAAAAACCTCCTGTAGTACCCTGCGAGCCCAACAAAACTACTCACCTCAGTCACAGAGCTAGGCCGGGCCCAACTCTTGACTGCTTCAATTTTCTGGGGATCCACCATCACCCCCTGTTCTGACACTATATGCCCCAAAAATGCCACAGAAGTCAACCAAAACTCACACTTAGTGATTTTTGCATAAAGCTTTTGGTGTCTCAAGATATCCAGCACAATACGAAGATGATTAGCATGCTCCTCTGTACTCTTAGAGTAGATCAAAATATCATCGATGAACATGATAACGAAGGAATCCAAGTAGGACTTAAACACCCCATTCATCAAACTCATGAATGCTGCCGGCACATTGGTCAAACCAAATGACATTACTAGAAACTCGTAATATCCATACCGAGTCTGAAAAGCAGTTTTCGGAATGTCCTCAGGCCTAATCTTTAACTGATGGTACCCCAACCTCAAGTCAATTTTTGAAAACACTGACGCACCCTGAAGTTGGTCAAACAAATCATCTATATGGGGTAGAGGGTACTTATTTCGAATGGTCACCCTTTTCAACTGCCTATAATCTATGCACATCCGCATACTACCATCCTTCTTCTTTACAAATAAAACCGGAGCACCCCAGGGCGAAGCACTGGGACGTATAAATCCCTTATCTAGGAGTTCCTGCAGCTGAGTCTTAAGTTCCCTTAACTCTGCGGGAGCCATACGATACAGAGAAATGGAAATGGGATGAGTCCCTGGCTCCAAATCAATACAAAAATCTATATCCCTGTCCGGAGGCATACCAGGCAAGTCCGCTGGAAATACCTCTAAAAATTTAGAAACCACTGGAACTGACTCAATAGGCGGGGACTCCACACTATCATCCCGGAGATGAGCCAAGAAGGCTAGACACCCCCTCCCCACTAACTTCCTAGACCGAACAAATGATATTATCTTGACTGGCTTAGGCCTGTACACACCCTCCCACTCTAGTATATCCTTACCCGGAATCTTTAAAGCCACAATCTTGGTGTTACAATTTAACACAACATGATAAGGAGATAGCCAGGTCATACCCAAGATAATATCAAAATCAGCCATATCCAGAATTACCAAGTCTACCCAAGTATGCAACCCCACAAACACAACAGAATAGTCATGATATACATGAGTCACAATCACAAACTCTCCAATCAGGGTAGAAACATGGATAGGGGAATCAAGGATATCACAAATTAAATCTAGCCCCAATGCAAAACTCACAGATACATAAGAATATGTAGAACATGGGTCAAATAATACCGAAGCCATTTTACCGCAGACAAGAATGGTACCTGTGATCACCACATCTGAGGCTTCCACCCCAGTCCTCCCTGGAAAAACATAGCAATGAGCTCGATCATCAATCCGGGCAACTTCCTGGCAGGCTGCGCCGCACCCCTGACTGCGCCGCCATTCCCCCTGTCTCCCCGGCCTCCCTGAAAATTACCTCGCCCTCCCTGTGGATGAACCCTAGCATTACCGCCTCTGCCTGCCGGGACCACTGATCTAGTCTACTGTTGACCCTGATTACCTGTGTGCCTATGTGGACACTCCCTCTTAAAGTGGTCCAGATCACCATAATGGAAGCAACCACAGTCAAGGGTAGGTCTGCTAGCTGATGTATAAGATGCTCCCTGGCCTCTAGGAGCTGAAGACTGAGCTCCCTGATGACCACCTGTAGTAGCTGGCAAGGCTGACTGAATAGGATGGGCCAAGTAAGCCTGTTGATTCTGGCCCTGGAGTATAAACCACCATAGTTTCCCTCATTCTGGTGCTTCTTGGCTAAAGCCTTAGCCTGCCCCGCTTGCCTAACTCCCTCTACCTTCTTCACATAATCCACCACATCATTAAATCCCTTTCCTGAAGAAGTTATATGCACTGACAGTACCTGCAGTTCAGTATTCAAACCCTTGACAAACAACCGGACCCGTTCCTCCTCGGACCCTAACATCTATGTAGCAAAGCTAGACAAGGCATGAAACTTGGCCTCATAAGCCGAGACCGACATGCTACCTTGTTCTAAGTTCAAGAACTCATCTTTATTCCAGTCCCTCAAAGTACGAGGTACGTACTTCTCCAAGAACAAGGCATGGAACTGCTCCCAAGTCAGTGGAGGTAGAACAGAAGACCGACACTCAACATGAGACGTCCACCACTGCTTGGCATCACCCTGCAGCTGAAAAGTGACAAATTCAACCCCATACCGACGTACAATACCCAACTTGTGCAACCTCTCATAGCAATCCAATATAAACTCATAAGCATCCTCCCTATCCTTACCCTGAAATGTAGGAGGTTTCAGCTTGAGAAACTTGGTCAACATCTCATGCTCATTCCCTGTCATCACTGGGCCTAGCATTGGCCTGAAGAAACTATTCGTGCCCGAAGTTGTGTCCATCCTAGGCGCTGTAGTAACCGCTAGCTGAGTATCCAAGGCCCGATTTGCATAAGCTGCAGGTATGGCTCCAGTACCAACAAACCCACTCAGAATATTCCAAGCCTGCTGAAAGGCTTTCGGTGTCATAACAGGAAGGCCTGCACCCCCAACCAGTGCCGCCTCCGCTTGCACCCCTTCATCCTCCACAATCATTTCCACCTCTTCCGCCATATGATCCTGAGGTGGAGGAGGGGTCACTTCACGAACCTCAGTAGCAGCTTGAGCTCTACCAGTAGCGGGTGCAGCTCCAGCTCATCCCCTGCCCCTTCCTTTACCTCTTCCATGAACTGCCGGGTCCACTGCTGGGACCGCTAGCCTTGCTCCATTATTCCTTGTAGTAACCATCTGCGGACAGAAGAGTGAATGAGGTTAGATACCAATTTGTATCACCAGATACCAATTGGAATCAAGTTATAGCACGAAGGAAAGAAGGAAGAGATAGTTTTTCCTAAAGCCCCATAGCCTCTCGAAGAAAAGTATGGACGTCTCCGCACCGTTCCGCAAGACTCTACTAAACCTATTTGGTACAACGAGATCAACGAACCTAGGGCTCTGATACTATCTTTGTCATGACCCAAACCATCATGAGTGGCACCCACCCAACCCCCGGATGAGCGAACCAATAGAGTTTAACCCTTTGCCTAGACTAACAGCCTAAAACCAGCAAACAGAAGTAAACTAGCAATTAAATAAGTAAAGAACTATAGCATAAATATCATCCTGCGGAAAATCCCCCCTAGAAAATGAAAGTCGCAGTACCAAACATTACTACCAATATCTAGAGTACGGGGTTGCAACCCCAAAAAGAAATACGGAAGTAGTTTTAACCCGAAACAAGTGGGCTAAAACTCTAGAGATAAATCCAAGGTTGCTTGATCAAGCAGATCACCCTTGAAGTCAGAAATCGCCGGTGCTATAGATGAGGTCGCGTCTCAGCCGCTGGAAGATTTCCTGTACTCACCAAAAGAAAAGCAAGTGCAGTATCAGTACACCACCAGTGTGTTTTCAAATAAACAGTGTATAAACAGTACGACAATATCAAGTAAAAGGTATGGAAGATATGCAACAATATCAACAGACACACCTAGACTACAAGTCTCTACTTAGCTTGTTCCCACATGAATTCCACCACCTATACTCTAAGCCACAACTATATACCAATAACTATACCTTTCCATCTAGCCCGAACCCACCCTGGATCCCCTCTAGACAACAAAAAATATCAATTAACAACTCGGCCTATACCAAGACCAACATAACAATTATACAGAAATTCCTAGCCGCTCAAGGGCCACCAAATCAATAACACATTTCAATAAGCAGCCCGGTCCACTCACGGAACCAATAGCAGTCAATGCAACACAACAATAAAAATGCAATGATGCAACAAAAGTAAACCCGTACCAGGCATGGTACCCGAGCCAACCGTTACTATTCCTGTACTAGGCGTGGTACCCGAGCCAACCGAATGTCAAAAACCCACAGTCAAATAGATGATCAAACAACTTGTAAACCAACAAACAAACATCGTTCAAATCACAGACTGTGAAGAAGGATCCTTAGACATTCTGCACAACTTCCCTAAGCAATGTAATTCGTACAAACACTTAGATATGAGTACAAGAATATATAACATTCACAGAAATCGTAAGCCATCACCTACCTTAAAATGATCCAAGCTCTATTCAACCCGAGCTTTTCCGTGTTCCGGATTCCTTTCTCGTTCTTGGTCTAAATTAACACACAAGTACATACAGTTAACACACAAGGCCTGCACAATACCCGGATTACACTAAATCCCTAAACCCCAGGCCACCCATGATTATCCCACCCTTTTCCTGGGCTTTTCCACCGTTATTTCACCTATTTTTATCATTTTTACGAATAAAAATAGAGAATTTAACAACCTATGATCATAATAACATACTTTTAACAATGCCCAAGAACATTCATGCTTGGAATCCCCTTCCTTCCCCGGATTCTACCATTCCTAGGTTATTCCAACCTTTCCCCAAGTTCCTTCCTTGCAATTCTACCGCATAGGAAACATAGTACAAAGATTGGGGAGTAGAACCTTACCTTAGGGAAGAAATTCAAAGGAAAAAGGAGGAAAATTGCCTGGAATCGCCTAGCCCTTCTCCAAAAATAAAGTTGTGAAACTGAATATATTTGGGGAATGTTTCTGCATTAAAATCCCGTTGGCCCACTATAGCGGTCCCCGCTCTGCTATAGCAGTCCCGCTATAGCGGACAACTTCCGCTATAGTAGTCTTTAGCGATGTTGACCACCTTGACCACCGCTATAGCGGTATTTTTCACCGCTATAGCTGAGGCCGCTACCGCGAACGGTTTCGCTCATCACGGATAGAATGTCCAAAAATTTCCCAGTTTTGGCCATTTTATAACACACTTGCCTTCCCCAATGACTTGAAACAACCCCTTCATGTCAAACGCAATTCCGGGAGTTCCACTTACCCAAATTCAATTCCGAAAAGTCCCCCGGACTCCTTTATGTCTTGGCTACGCAAAAAATTAACTTAATACAAGATACATAAACCAATCTTTACCCAAATTTCCCTAGACTCCACCTCACTCTAAAACTGGCCGAGGCTAGCCTAGCCCAGAATTTCAAACTCCCAAACCCAGAGTTTTCTAACTCTAAAACTTGGCATGATTGGACTACCCATAATGACGGACCCGGTCGTTACATTATCCAATTTCGAGGATCATTTTTTTGTTAAAATGACAGTTGTTCACTATTGAGATTCTACGGTTGGGTCTACGTCCCATGGATTGGTTCAACGAATTGTCGACTCACCCGTGGAATTTCATTAGAGAATGTAAATCTTACGTATTGTTCTACGAGTCACAGGATGGATCTGTAGTTTTGAGCTATTGCCCTTCAAGTGACTCGTGATACCTAGGAGCAGTTCACTATTGGCTTTAAAATTAGAATCGCAGATGGGTCTATGGACCGTGGATTGATTCTACGAGCCGTCAACCTATCTGTGAACTATGACCTGCACACCTGTACAGTAAGTGTAATAATTTTACTTTTTTTGTTTTTCTTTTCTTGGGATGTATGCTAACTATCTCTCCTGCATGTACTATGCCTCCTAAAAACACTCCAAAGAAGGGTGGAGCAAAAATAGCTAAGGAATGAAGGGAAGGGGCTCCAAAATTACAAAATAGACTCATGGACAAGCCCTCTGAACCTGAAAAAAGTGGGTCCGAGGAGATGTACGCCATTGACTCAAATTTAGAAGTGCAGCCTTAGACCACGAGGCAAGGAGCAAAGAGACAGTCACAAGCCACCTCTCCTTAGTCTTAAGAGGGAGAGGATAATTCTTAGTCCTCGTCTAGTGAGAGAAAAATTGGAGACTCGAAGCCCGTGGATGACATTGCCTCAGGTAGCAAAGACCAAACTGGTTTAGGATCAACCAGTGCTAGTGTGAGTGAGTCTGGGACAAAGAGCCTCGATGTAACTGAGGTCCAAAATGATAAGACCATCTGCATTGTCCCAATATTCAAAAGCAAGAACCTTGAGGTTTAGGAAAATGTTTGGTGGGATATTAAGAGGTCTTCCAAACTATTTCATGAGGGGCTAGCACAGAATGATAGAGGGCACCTTAGATGGAGTATTTTTGAGGAGGTAGAGATCTGGTCAACAACTTTGGATGACATGGAAAAAATTAAAGAGTTGTACGACCATTATGGGTTCAGATGGATGAGTCAACAGGGTAGAGCCTACAATCGCATTCTAGTTTGCGAGTGTTATGCTGCTTATGCAGCCACTCTCATTAACTCATGCGATAAAGGGAAAATCCAAAGAAGCTTCCACCTTTGGATAGTGTGCAAGTACAAGGGGTTCTGGTTGATATTTCAGAGTGCACCATCCAGCGCATCATTTATGGCCCAGACTACTTAGCACCAGTCCCCTAGCCAGATCTTGAATTTAGATTGGGACAGCACCATAGCAACAACACCTCTCTTGGGTGGCTAGCCTCGATGATCACTGATGGGAACCTGACTTGGTTGACGGTCAAATAACTTTCTATCACAAAGGCATTACAGAGTATGGTTGGTAAGTTTTGGTGGTCCATGGTGCAGTATCAGTTGGTCCCTACAGCTGCAGATAATACACTGACTCTAGACCGAGCAATCTTGGTTGATGTTATCATGTCCCATTTTGACATTATTATTGCTCGTACCATAATAGAGGATCTTAAAAAGCGGGTCTTGAGGACCTCCACTTCCATTCCATTCCCATGCCTTGTCACCAAGTTATGACAAGCAGTCAAGATACCCATCTATGTGGGGATTAACATGACACTACATGCTACAGGCTTCCAGGATATCACACTTATCCAAAAAATGGGTAACCTTGTGGCCAAGGGTAAAGCCTATACAAGTGATAATGTTTCGATTGATTCCTCAGTGGTGTTTAGGGGAACAGTTGTTGCAGTCTTGGACCCCACAGTTGTTGAGGCTGGTACTTATACTACTTCTCTAGAAGCTCAAGTGACCATAGTCGCTTGTTCTTCAGAGGCAGCCATCACCATTATTTTCTCTAGCCATACTGTTTTATGGAAAAATGGCTTGTGTTTGAAAATTATTTCAAAAATCTAGTTAAGTTTTCAAAACGTTTTTAATTAAAGCAAGAGTTGCCACTTAATTAATTAAAGGAAAATTAAGAAAACCTTTAGACAATTCTAAAATCTAAAACAGATAAAGATTTTAAAAATAAAGAGAGATTTTGGGTAAGAGATTCCTATTAATGTTTCGAGAAGGTTCTTAAGGCATTCGAAACCGCTAACTCGCGGTTATCCGGACTTGTTTGAAAGATTTAACTTATTGACTAACTTTGAAAAGATTTTGATGTTTTCAAAAGATGAGAATTATTAACAAGATAATTTGAGTAAAGATAAATGCACTAAATTTAAAGTTAAAATTAGTAGCACTGCATTTGGGGAAAGACAGTGAATTCGCTTTTGAAGAAAATCACTCCTAAGTACTTGGAGCTAAGGGAAATATTTTCATGATGAAGAAATTAATCAAAAGGGAAACTAATTAACTTAAGCAAAATATTTAAAACAAGAAAAGGTTCTTCTTTTGGGGATTTCAACTAAGTTGAATAGTTAGTGTAATTAATACAATAATAATCTCTAAAATAAACAAATTAAAGAGTTTAAAGGGTGAGAGAGGGAATTAAGCTCTTTGGCTTAATCAAATTGGACTTTTAGTCCATCCAAAACCTGTCCTAAAACTCTAAGTATGGGCTTTAAGGCCCATTTCCTTTGAATCAAGTCCAGTTGGACTGCTATAGCTGCTGGATCCTATGGGTTTGACCCATTTTTTAGGCTGCTGCTGCACTTGGTGGGCTTTAGGCCCATTTTTTTTTATCAAACTTAGTCCATTTTGGACTGTTGTAGCTGTTGTCTGCTATGGGTATGGGCTTTGGCCAATTTTTTTAGTCCATTTTGGACTTATTACTGCTGTTGTGCTAGGCCCTTTGGCCTAATTTGTTCTTCAACCTGTCCGTCAATCTCCTTTGGGCTGACTCGATAGTGGAATGTTGGGCATCCAGGCCCAATGGAATGCAAGGGATAGAAGTCCACTTGGACTCAAGGTATTTCATGCACAAACAAAGTAAGGATTAGTATATGTCCAACCTTTAATCTCAATTTATACCTGAACAAATTTCATCGAATATATACCAAACATATATGACTCAATTATCGCTCATAATTTTCAAATTAAGAAAACAGTGGAAGTATTCCTCAGTACCTAACAGTTAATAAGACAGAATAATCTTTATGATATAATGGGCATGTTAAAATATGAAATGACATGAAGGCGACAAATTAGGCTAAGTTAAACAATTATATCACAGAAGATCAAGACAAGGGATGATACACTATAACAACTTATTGAATGAGATACCCAAATCATCTGTGAAATATATAGTGGGATAGGAGAAGGGGATGTAAACAAGCTAAAAGTGGATGACAAATCCCCAAATCAGAAATCACAAGCAACGCCAAGCATGAATGATTTTGGTACATTCAACACAGATTCAAGACTATTACTTTAACACATTTGGTTTTCGAAAATCACACCAAACTTTGTCAATCCATATTTGAATTACAGAAATGATCATGGCAAAATTAAACATCTAGGAAGACACATAAAAGCTGGAAACAGATTTACGGATTTTTTGACTCTACGAAGAACAAACAAACTACAATTTTATTTGAAACCAGCTTCATCCATTGTTTACGAATAGCATACTCAAATTTAAACAAAAGCCATTGAATATTCACAAACAAGTCATGCCTATCCTAGTCATTCAACCAGATTTGCATTCTTAACAGATCACAGAAGAAACCAAGCAGAACGTACAATATATTACGTAGAATCAATATCAAAGAATTTCTGAACTCAATGGAGAGTTATGCAAGTTCATAGACAAAGAGAATTTAACACATATTCATGCTTCATCAAATCTAACCATGACAAAGAGAAACATTCATAGGCAGTAGTGAGTCTATAGCTAAGGGAACAAGTCATATTCGAAGCAAGAGCATATCAATAACCAAAGAAAGATACATGTTTCTCAAATTCGAACTTGATCAAACACAGATAAGAAATCAGGGTATCGAACATGGTGCGTAGTGGGAAAAAGAAAAGAGGGAAGCACCAAACCAATTTGAACTAAACCAAAAAACCATAAGACACCTAGAAGTTGAACGGATACATAATTGTTGAGAAAAAAGAACACAATATTTTGCCAAATTCTTTCATGATTAAGATCTTAAACAGTCAACATAGTGGACTTCCTAAAACAGTGGAGAATAACCAAAATTTAAAAAAAATTCTAAGCATACCGGAGAGATAGAGCACATAAGAGTAATATATGGATATCCGTAAGACAACAAGCAAATCAAAAATGAGATTTTTAGCTCTATAACAACTTCAATAAACAGCTTTTAAAAACGTTCATTCATGATTCTTTAACACCACTTCATATAAATCAAATAAGACCAGCCCAAAACCAACATCTGCCTAAACCCAGCATGTATATCTCTAAAAGCACAACTTTGTATTACACTAGATATAAAAGGAAAATAGAAAAAATAAGCGTAAAGAAGAGATAGGGATTTTACCTTTTTTGGAGCAGCATACTGGATCCACGAGCTTCGTTGGAGAGTTTCACCACCGCCAGAGTCAGTAACCACTTCGTCGGAGTTCGATTTTTAGTATGCTTATACCAAAAGTTGACTCGGTTACGTAGGGTTAGAGAAGTGCTTCCCCAAATCCTCAAATTTTTCCCCAAGTCAGCTCCCCTCACACAATGAAAGGGGAGGGCTATTTATAGGGAAATTTTGGGGGTGAAAAGGGGGGAAAACAGAGGGTAATTCTGGGAAATTCATTGAGGAATTTGAAAATCCCTAATGGGATAAGCTTGGACAGCAACGGAGTTGTACAAAATTGTACAAATCCTCACTGAAAATGCGGATACAACGCCACCTAGGGCAATTTCGAGAAGGTTCTACACTGCCAGCACATGATTTGACATAGGGAAAATGTTATTTGGGAATTTTGACCGAGATTTGAGCGTTGTTGAAGCTGGATTTGTTAGGGTTTTGAGTTGTCATTTGTGAGAAATGATGAAGAGGGAGAGACGATGGTTGTACTGGTGAGCTGACATGTTGTACGAGGTGCGTTGCTTGTACAACACTCTCTTTTCTAGGAGAACAAGGAGAGTGGGACGCGTGAGGAGGCGGTGGCTAGGGTTTCTGAGAGGTTTTGAGAGGAGATGAAGGAGAAGGGGTCGTTTGGCTATCTGTATATGAGGGAAAGAAGAAAGATGAGAGTATAAGTGGTGTGTTGGGTTTGCTGGGCTGGGTCGTAGACAAGAGGTGGGCTGGGGTGGTCTAAAAGAGTTGGGACAGCGGGTCAGGCGGGTTGCTGGCCCAGATGTCGGCTGATGCTAAAGGAGTTATAAGGGGTGTTTAATGGTGTATTTAGAATGTGGCCACCTTAGGTTTAGGAGATAACCCAATTAGGAGGAATTTCGGCAAAAATTGGTTAGGATTTAAATGATTTGAAGGGTTTAGGCTAGAATTGAAATAAGGACGAATCAATTAAAATCAACCTCAAGCTTTAATGAGTTTAAACAATTCAAAATAATTATTGTATTTAACACATAATTACCTCATTTAAAATTATTAAATTAATTTATTCAATTAATCTCTCGTTTGAATTAATTCGAAGGAAAATCAAACGTTTTAATCTCCTAAAAGGATTTTCTTATGAAATTAAACTTTAAAATAGTTCTTTAAGTAAACTTATATAAATTTCACATAATTAAATATGAAAGATATAAATTATTACTAAGAACTAATATAAATCTGATTTGGAAAATGTTTTATCCTTTTTATGAAATAATTATTTTGAAAATTGTTTAAAAAATTAAAAAGGGTTCAAGATTAATTCATAATGTGGAGGTAAAAGTTGGGTGTCAACAACTGCTCCTCCCTTTAGGTAGGGTGAGTGTAATGAACTCTGGGCAAGGGGAATTGATGTTTCCAATTTTATCGGACCACAGATTCATCTTCAGAAAGCGGTTGGTTCTAGCACGAACTTCAAGGAATTATGGACGAACTCTGGTATCGAGTTTCCTACATATCCCAGGTTACATGAGAATTCAGGCCACTTGTAGTTCAAGATGCTTGATTTTACGCACGATTTTGACAGAATTCCAAACTATCCCAGTTTCGGAGTACGAAGAGACCGGAAAGCTGGGGAATAAGAGGATTGGGGGGAGTTTAGAATGCAACCGGGTTTTCAAAACAAAGCCCGCTTACATATCCCAAGACTTAGGAATTAGACTGCTTGTAGTTCGACTCAATCGGTAGAAAAGGAAATCTTTATATTATGACAACCTTTGGCTCGGGATGGGTGATAAATAAATTGAGCTGTAGAAAAGAGGAGTGCAACCTCTCAACTATGAATGTGGTGCACTTCACACCCATAAGTAAGATTTTACTTGGACACAATTTCTAAAGCTCGAGGTGTATTGCCACCCGGATTTGAAAAGAAGGAATATTGCTTCCAGCATGAGTTTTAGGAAATACTCTGGATGCGAAACTAAGACCCCAAAGATAGGAAATACCCACATGCCTTCTAACAGGGGTGTGGTTTGATGGTGGTGAAATTCGTTCCTTAGCTCGCATCCAAAGAGTTTGGTATTTCTCTTCGGACTATGTCCCAGTTTGCTGCTAAGAAAAGGTTTCACGTTGTGATGCATCCTTTTTGGTGTAGTCCGCACCTGTGGTTTTGCTTTGAGAATTTCATCCTTCTCGGATGCTCTCGACAACATCTCAAAACAAAATTGTTAGTAGTAGCATAATTCCACTTGGAGAGGTAGTTTCTTGGCCATACCTCATCCTTGGGTTATGTCTGAATCTTAGGTTGTGACATCTTTTTGATGTGCTTTTTACCTGTTATTTTGATTCGAGATTTTCATCCTCTTGTATGTTCTCGGTAATATTTGAAACAAAATAAGAGGGTTAGTAGTAAAGTAATTCAATAGAGAGAGATAGCTTTGTACCTCATTTTCCCATTTGTCGCTTTTGAAGCCGATGTCATATTTTCCTGTCTTTGTCTTAGGAAATAGTGACTTTTATGACAATCATACACTTTTTTTGAAAAAATATAGATTGGGTTGACTTTGTGGCAATCTTTGAATAAGGTAACCTTTGTGGCCGTTGACGTGATGGTCCTTGCAACCATTTGCGGCGTTCTCTTGAACGTGATAGACTTTGTGGCTATTGACAGTAGTCTTTGCATATGCCTTTAGGGTAAATCTCGCGCATCATTCGTATCAACGCGACTAACAGATTTTCCCTGAATTATCAGGCTTTGGGTAATCTAGCACATCATCCGACTTTAGATAGAGACGCTACAGATGCCTTTAGCTTGCCAACTTTCGAGTGATCCTGCACATCATCTGACTTTGGATAGAGGCGGCTTACAGACGTCTTTCGAATTGCCAATTTTTTGGGTAATCCTGCACTTTTATCTGATCTTGGATGTAACGCGACTTACAGATTTCCCTTGAATTGGGAGCCTTTGGGTAGTCCTGCACAATATCAACGTGGATATGTCATGGCTTACAGATAACCCTTGGACTATCAATTTTTTGGTAGTCTTGCACTTTATCTAATTTTGGATATTATTGCGACTTACGCGTTACCCTTGAACTTTCAATCTTCAGGTGATCTTGCACACTATCCGATTTCAGATATCGCTGCGTCTTGCAGATAACTCTTAGTCTGTCAAGTTTTGGGCAATCCTGCACACTATCCGATTTCAGATATTGCTGTGACTTACAGACAACCTTTTGCCTTCCAATTTGGGGAAATTCAGCTCATCGTCCAATTAGGGTGGCGTCTTACAGACATCCCTCGGACTATATACTTTCGATCTCGATGGAAAATGGTATTTGATTATCGAGGGTGACAAGGACTTTGCCACATGATCAAATATAGTTGCATCTTCTGGCGATCAACGTTTTTGAATAAGAGTGCATAAATATCCTCAATGTCAGATTCCTCCATCTTACGTGATATCAGATATAAATATGCTGAATGCCAGATTTGGCATAATAAAGAAGCAAATATACCCTCAACATCAGACTCCTCTGTCTTACGTGATATCGGATATAAGTATCCAGAATGTCAAAATTGGCATAATAAATAATAATAATATCCTCAACGTTAGACTCCTCCATCTTACGCAATATCAGATATAAGTATGTTGAATGCCATATTTGACATAATAAAAGAGAAAATATACCCTCAACATCAGACTCCTCCGTCTTATGCGATATCGGATATAAATATGTTGAATGTCATATTTGACATAATAAAGGAGCAAATATACCCTCAATATCAGACTCCTCCGTCTTACGCGATATCGGATATAAATATGCTGAATGCCATATTTGATAGAATAATTGATAATAATGATAATGATGATAATAATATCCTCAACGTTAGACTCCACCATCTCACACGATCTCAGATATAAGCATTCTGAGTGCCAGAATTGGCATAATGATTGATGATAATGGTGATAATGATATCCTCAATGTTAGACTCCACCGTCTCACGCAATCTCGGATATGAGCATGTTGAGGGTCGATCCTGTACAACAAGTGTGACTTAGGGATGCCTATGAATGTCATCCTCTTTGAAACTGGCCGGTACAGGGAAATAGTCTTCACAGGGGATGTGTATCTGCGGTATTGAATGATAATGTGGATGATCATGCAATGGTCCTTGTGATATAGTCCTCGCGACATGCAAATATGATGGCCCTCGTGGCATGGTCCTCACGACATGAAAATATGATGGTCCTCGTGGCATGGTCCTCTCGACATGCAGATATGATGGCCCTCGTGACATGGTCCTCTCAACATGCATATATGATGCAATGTGATGCAATGCAGCATGATGCAATATGACATGATGTATTATGAATGCAAAATATTCTGCAATGGCCCATGGGAAAGTCATAGAAAACATCACCTCTGGTCTTTGTTTTGTCATGTCGACTCCTTTATGGATACCTGTACTCAAGGCAAACGGTTAGTAGACACGGTGTCGCGCTTAATAGCGACCACATTCAAATTTGAAATTTTTTAAAGACGACATTTATGAAGCTAATCAAATCATTTGAAATGTGAATGAAATGGTCGTGTCCATTTTCTGGGGACAGCCATAAATACCATCTTTGAACATCGTCTGTTCATGGTAATTTCTGACTTGTCGAGGATTGATGGAGAATGATGTCGATCTTTTGATTGGTGTCCCAATTCGAAACTCACCAAAATGTCCTTATTCGTTTGGGGACTTAAGGACGTTGCCAGTCTATTTTTTTCTGGTTGTTTCTGTGAACTACAAGAAGATTCTCCCGTTCTAGAGACTTTTGCCATCTTCGACTTCTTTCCGCTGCTTTGGCTTTTCTCGCCAAATTTTGGGGCGTCTGGTCTCGTTCCATTTCTTTGAACGCGTTGGATAACAAGGGACTGCTTTTTAACATACTTTTGGGGATAACCTGCATCCACAGAAAAAATCTTAGTTTTTGGTGAAACTTATCTGTGTTGACCTCCTTTGATCTTCTGCTCCTTGCTTTGTCTTTTCTGGCTGCTTTCCACTCTCGAGTACTCGTCGTCCTCGACTCCCCAGGTCACGGTAGACATAAGATAAATCTGATTTATAAAGGAGTAAAATTAATCTTTTGTAAAGATTTTCAAGCAAGTTCTTTGAAAAACAAAGATTTGAAAAGGATAGTTTGGAAAGGTCTCTTCCCATCATTTCATGTGCTAGCTCAATGAATGTCCTTTTACTCAAGGCTTCGACATTTCTGACATACTGTTGGCAGATTCTGGAGATCCTTTGTCGTCATAGCTGGGAGTTTTAAAATATTTTTCAAGAAATTTGTCGCAGCTGGGGATTAATCCACCTCAGACTGGGGATTTAAAGTAGACTCTGATCTCTCGGTGTTGGGGAGCCCTTCAGAGTTTAATTCTGAACTCTTGAAGGAAGTTTGGTGGAAATTTTGAGGTTTTCCTCAAAATTTCTTCCCCAATTAGAGGTTTCATAACGAATCTCATTCCATTGGCCAGAGACTTGAGACTCTGTGGGGATTAAGAGATTCTGTCTTGATATTCATTTCGGTTTCTCTTCATCACATTCTGTATTTTGACTTCCTTGGAGATGATCTTTGCCTTCTGAATTTTCAAGATTCCTTTCTCAAAAATTCTGCCCAGTTTCCATTTCCTGGGTTATATGACCAAACCGTTGTGGCACCTATATCCCGTTGAGACAAGAATCAGGTCAAATGTAGTTCCTACACTCGTAGTGGGAGAATGTTAGAAATAAATAAAGGGGTGACCGAAGTCGACAAAGGCCGCCTACGTATCTCATTCTTGAGAATTCAGGTCGAACGTAGTTCAAAATAGTAAGGGGAAAGATAGATTTTCCTAAGGGGTTGACGAAGCCGACACATGCCACCTACGTATCTCATTCTTGAGAATTCAGGTCAAACGTAGTTCGTAGTCTTTTACTAAGTGCAAAACGATTACAATCAGAAAATGTGATTACAAGGAAAGAAAGAAAGAAAGACTATCATTAGGCATAGTATTTCTTCACGGCATCAGAGTTGATAGGCTTGGGCCACACTTGGCCGTCCATCTCGGACAAAATCAAGGCTTCTCCTGATAACATTTTGTGGATGACATATGGTCCTTGCCGATTAGGTGCAAACTTTACTTTGTCTTATAGGAGGGAAGGATTAATTGTCCATTCCTTGGATTGAATTCTGGATTGACCAATAAATTTTGAGAGATGATGTTTGTGCTCATTCTCGTTCTATTATTGTAGGACCAGTCAAAGATGTCGATATATGGCTTGAACAGACTGATAAGCTCTTTCTTTTGTGCTTTTGACAAATGAATACTGACGCTAATTTCTTCAACTTGACCGTTGCCTCTTAGATTGACCACCTCAAACTCTTTCAGGTGGGGCCTTTTCTGGTCTTTGAAGTTCTTAGACTCCTTGATTGTTCGTTCAAGGACCATGATATCTTCAACATACTCCTCAAAATCATCATCGTCTAGCTCGATCTATTCGTTAAGCTCTTGACATGACATGACAGTGGCAGGCTTTAACTTATTATTACTGAAACCATAAACAAAACAAGTTAGATGGTACCAAGTAAATAAATAATTTTGAACGGTAAATGTTTTCAATAAGAGAGGCTTTTCTTTGAGATCCAAAAATATTTATAAACTATGGCTATAACCCGCATGAATTCTAGTTTGTGCCTTTTAGAAAGTGATAAAATAGTACGAGGAAATTGAAAACATAAAGGGTGGGTCATGGAGCCTCATCCAGACCATCACCGATTTTCATAAAATAGAATATTTATCTACCCAGCCGAGTGGAGAGTCATGTGGGGAGTTATGGCCCAGTTCTGTAACTTTTTGCCAGGCTTGGCATCCTTGATCATGGCTACTTCGGGGATAGCATCACATTCCTCGAATAGATCTCATATTCCATCCTTTAACCCGTCGCTTGGGAACCAATATGCACTGGGAATGACTGACATAGGCGAAGTAACGGCTTTGGCAATCCTGAATGCTTCTCTGCCTTGTCTTCTTGGACTACATACTTTAACCCACGTTTGGTCAGCTTTCTTGGGATGCTTATTGGATCAGTCATACCATCAAAACTCTTGCCTAATCCGAGACTTGGTTCATATCCGCTCACTAGTATCACGGTTGCGAGCATTTTATAGATAGGTGGCATGGGGATTTGAGGAGCAAGATCCTCTCCAGTGGCATTGATAGTCTCTACGGTGTAAAAATCACTTCCTTTTGGGACTTCTTCAGTCACAGGGACACAACCATTAACGTGCAAGGCTTTGTTATGTATTAACCCTTCAAAGGGTTGCTCAGCAATACTCAAAGTAGCTATAGCTTTTTTCGGCATTTCCTGCTTTTTAGGGCTAACCGGTACTATAGACTTGCCCACAACCCATTCTTCATCGACCTCTATGACGTTAATTATTTGTAGTGTGACTACTCTTTGATCAATCAAATCTTAAATTTTGTGCCTCAGATTAATGCAATCTTCGGTATCATGTACGACTCCTCCGGAATGATAAGCACAATGTAGGTCAGCCCTGAAAAAATGCGAGTCAGGATTGCCTGGTTTAGGTTGTATGGGATGAATAAATCCAGCAACCTTTAATCTCTCATATAACTGAGTTATGATTTCAGTGAATTGGATGAAAGTTTCAGGAGCTTTCTTTTCCAAATTAGGGCGAGGGAGATTGATATTAGCGGGAGGCAGAACTTAGCGATTATCCTGGTTCTCGGGAGCCTTTTGATACACTTGAAAGTTTTGGGGAGGAGCTTGGTAAATGGGCTGCATATCTGATTGTGGAGTTTCGTAAATGGGTTGCAAGTTTGGTTGTGGATCTTGGTAAATGGGCTGAGTATAGAAAACAGGTTGAGAATTTTGTGGAGCTGGGGAGGGGTTGTTGGAACAAGTGATTTTTTTAGTTGGCCCTGAAAGGTTTCTACGATCTCGGACTAGGACTGGAGGATACCGAAGACACTTCTTCCCTTTTTTTCTTGGGAAACCCTGCCGATCCTAAGGATGCCGAGGCTTTGGTAATCTTGCCACTATGAAGACCTTCTTCAACAATTTCACCAATCTTAACTAGATCGGCGAATTTTGCTTTTACTGCTGATATCATTTTATCGTAAAACTTCGACTCCTTAGAGCGCATAAACACTGCGCTTATCTCCTCTTTGGTCATAAGAGGCCGAACCCTTGCTTCCTCCTTTCTCCACCAATAGGCGTAGTCTCTGAAGTCCTCATTTGATTTTACTTGATGCGCCCTAGAGAGTATCGATCTGGGATGACTTCTACATTATATGCAAACCTTTGAGCGAAGTCTCGGGCTAGGTCGCTCTACCTAGACCACTTTATTAATTCCTGGGAGGTGAACCATTCTAAAGCCTCTCCACTCAGACTTTGGCTGAACAACCTCATTAACAGAGCATCGTTCTTTCGTGCGCCGACCATTTGGTCGCAGTAGCTTCTCAAATGGGACTCGGGATTCCCAACACTGTTAAAAGTCTTGAACTTGAAAATCTTGAATCCGTCTGGCAAGTCCATCTCTGGATGGATACAAAGATCATCGTAGTCATAGCCTTTTTCATAAGACGATTCCCGAAACTCTCTGATCCTGACTATCTCTTCTTTTATTTGAGCCATGTCATGATCACGCTTCTTCTCCGCGACCCTTAACTCTTTCTCTTTCTCCTCATAGTGGTCAAGCTCGAGGATTTTTGGGAGTGTGGTGTATGGTTCTACCATAGCATGAAAAGTAGGAGGTTGCGGGTTCTGTATAGGTAGAGATTGGACATGTGGAATGTCATTTGGGTATGTGGGGTTATAGTTCTGCGGATTAGTGACATTGCGATGGTTATTTTGGGAGTTGTAGGCATTCAGTGGTGTATTTTGGTGATTTAGAGGGAGGTTTTGTGGATTGTAGGCACTTGGGTTATTGTTTTGGTTAGTATGCTGGACATGAGGAGTATGAATTTGATACGAGGATCTGATATGAGGAGGATTATTGGAGAGAGGTTCGTTGGAAGGTCCGAGAATAGAGGAGGAAGGGATATCTCTTGGCTGATTTTCAGTCAATGGGGAGTTAAGCGGAGGGATTCAGAGAGGAGGCTGGGAGGTGCTCAGATTTGCAGTGTTAGCGGCAATATCCAAGCTAGCCATATCTTTGGCTTTCTGTACCTCTTCTTGCATTTTCTCTAGCTTTCTTGCCAGTTCGGTAATCATTTCGTTCTGTTCAGCAATAATATTTTCTCTCATCGCCAAGACATTCTCTTCCTCACTATCAATCATTTTACCCTTAGCAAAGCGACGATTAGAGGAGGAATCTATTTGTGCCTTTGAGCGGGTGAAGTAGGAATGTTCGGCCAGTTTTGTCAACACAGATTAATTTTTATTACCTGTTGAAGTAAAACAACTCAAAGACCGATATGTTAGATCCTGTTGGTGATAATCAATACAAGATATTCGACCGAGAAGAAACACATAAAGTTGCTTTTCATCAAGGCAAATTGATCCACGGGTATTTATTGGCTCGAGGACATGATCGATTTTGGGGTAGGTAGATTCTATCAGAAGATTTGATTTGTCGAGTCTTCAGCACTTGATGTATCTTCTGAATTCTTTCGGCATTTTTGTTGAAGTGGGGAAATAAAAATTTCTTAAGGATAAAGGATGGGCCCTTGAAAGGGTGTAGTTCGAATATTGCAAGTTCGTTTTCTGAACAAGACTTAAAAGGGTTTTAAGAAGTCTTTGGATTTTTCTGGGGAAATTTGAAGAACTCCAAGAGCGATTTTGTGTAGTGGCTTTATATTTTTCTTAGTGTGTTCTAGAAAATTTCAGCACGGAATGGACCAATTTTCCTTGATTCAAGCAACACACATAGCACATAAGATAGTTATATCACATAACAGTTCATAACGTGTCCTATACGGATATGTGACCTTTTTATGCCAAAGGTAGGCCTAACGAATTGAAGGATGTGTATGTCATTTGTAAACGTTTCATTGCCCCAAAAATATATACAGACCGTTTAAATGAAAATGGGAATACAAAATAAGGGAAGAAGGAATGTACATCAGAAGTCAGTCCCACGCAGGGGAACAATCCTAAACTAGGCTGCCATGGCCAGTTCTTCATTCTCGAACTTCTTGCAAATTTCGAATGCCTTTCGGATGACAATCTTCGAAAATGAAAGACTATCTAAATATGTCTCAATCCCGAGGGACAATGGTTCATACAACTCAACATCACATCCTTCAATTGAGCATGTATGGGATGATTGTTCTTTCGGGCCGTGGGCCCTTTCGAACACAAGGTGGTCTTACTAATGGACTTAATATCCCTCGGATATTAAGACATCTTAGGTCAATTCCTATTTCAGGATTTGGTTTCGCTCTATCCTGGGTTTACTAGAATAGGTTTCGAAATTGACCGGGAACCCGGACGGACAACCCGGGTTAAAACAACAAGTGACCGTTAATCGACTGAGGGTCAACTACTTCACTAGTCTGTTTTGAAATTGTGTGTTTTATTAAGAACGATCGCAAATACTTGTGTAATTGCCTTTTTACCCTAATGCATTTTAATACTTTGCCAAGAGAGGCAGAAGATGCCATGAATAATTTATATCTTGCGGAAAAATAAACAAGTAAGGAAAGCAATAAAGTTACTAATTATTACAATCTGAATAGTTAGTCAAATAAGTTAGTTGCAAACAAAAAGGTTAGAACCTATTGAATTATCCCCAGCGGAGTCACCATTTCTGTTTTATGAGAAAATGACTTGTGTTTGAAAATTATTTCAAAAATCTAGTTGAGTTTCCAAAACGTTTTTAATTAAAGCAAGAGTCACCACTTAATTAATTAAAGGAAAATTAAGAAAACCTTTAGACAATTCTAAAATCTAAAACAGATAAAGATTTTAAAAATAAAGAGAGATTTTGGGTAAGAGATTCCTATTAATGTTTCGAGAAGGTTTTTAAGGCATTCAAAACATCCGCTAACGCGTGGTTATCCGGACTTGTTTGAAAAATTTAACTTATTGACTAACTTTGAAAAGATTTTGATGTTTTTAAAATATGAGAATTATTAACAAGATAATTTGACTAAAAATAAATGCACTAAATTTAAAGTTGAAATTCGTAGCACTGCATTTGGGGAAAGACAGTGAATTCGATTTTGAAGAAAATCACGCCTCAGTACTTGGAGCTAAGGGAAATATTTTCATGATGAAGAAATTAATCAAAAGGGAAATTAATTAACTTAAGCAAAATATTTAAAACAAGAAAAGGTTCTTCTTTTGGGGATTTCAACTAAGTTAAGTAGTTAGTGTAATTAATACAATAATAATCTCTAAAATAAAATAAATTAAAGAGTTTAAAGGGTGAGAGAGGGAATTAAGCTCTTTGAATTAATCAAATTGGACTTTTAGTCCATCCAAAACCTGTCCTACAATTCTAAGTATGGGTTTTAAGGCCCATTTCCTTTGAATCCAGTGCAACTGGACTGCTATAGCTGCTGGATCCTATGGGTTTGACCCATTTTTTAGGCTGCTGCTGCACTTGGTCGGCTTTAGGCCCATCTTTTATCAAACTTAGTCCATTTTGGACTGTTGTAGCTGCTGTCTACTGTGAGTATGGGCTTTGGCCCATTTCCTTTAGTCCATTTTCAACTTATTACTGCTGCTGTGCTAGGCCCTTTGGCCTAATTTGTTCTTCAACCTGTCCGTCAATCTCCTTTGAGCCAACTCGATAATGGAATGTTGGGCATCCAGGCCCAACGGAATGCAAGGGAGAGGAGTCCACTTGGACTCAAGGTATTTCATGCAAAAACAAAGTAAGGATTAGTATATGTCCAACCTTTAATATCAATTTATACCTAAACAAATTTCATCGAATATATACCAAACATAGATGACTCAATTATCGTTCATATTTTTAAAATAAGAAAACAGTGGAAGTATTTCTCAGTACCCAACAGTACTAAGACAGACTAATCTTTATGACATAATGGGTATGTTAAAATAGAAAATGACATGAAGGCAATAAATTAGGCTAAGTTAACCAATTATATCACGGAAGATCAAGACAAGGGATGCTAAACTATAACAACTTATTGAATGAGATACCCAAATCATCCGTGAAATATATAGTGGGATAGGAGGAGGGGATGTAAACAAGCTAAAAGTGCATGACAAATTCCCAAATCAGAAATCACAAGCAACACCAAGCATGAATGATTTTGTTACGTTCAACACAGATTCAAGACTATTACTTTAACACATTTGGTTTTTGAAAATCACACCCAATCTTTGTCAATCCATACTTGAATTACAGAAATGATCATGGCAAAATTAAACATCTAGGAAGACATAAAAGCTGGAAAAAGATTTACGAATTTTTTGACTCTACGAATAACAAACTACAATTTTATTTGAAACCAGCTTCAGCTACTGTTTACAAACAACATACTCAAATTTAAACAAAAACCATTGAATATTCACAAGCAAGTCATGCCTATCCTAGTCATTCAACCAGATTTGCATTCTTAACAGATCACAGAAGAAACCAAGAAGAATGTACAACATATTACGTAGAATCAATATCAAAGAATTCCCAAACTCAATGGAGAGTTATGCAAGTTCAGAGACAAAGAGAATTTAAAACATATTCATGCTTCATCAAATCCAACCATGACAAAGAGAAACATTCATGGGCAGTAGTGAGTCGATAGCTAAGGGAACAAGTCATATTCAAAGCACAAGCATATCAATAACCAAAGAAAGATACATGTTTCTCAAATTCGAACTTGATCAAACACAGATAAGAAATCAAGGTATCGAATATGGTGCGTAGAGGGAAAAAGAAAAGGGGGAAGCACCAAACAATTTCGAACTAAACCATACAACTATAAGACACCTAGAACTTGAACGGATACACAATTGTCGAGAAAAAAAATACTATTTTTTGCCAAATTCTTTCATGATTAAGAGTCTAAACAGTCAGCATAGTGGACTGCCTAAAGCAGTGGAGAATAACCAAATTTTAACAAAAATTCTAAGCATACCGGAGAGATAGAGCAGATAAGAATAATATATGGATATCCGTAAGACAACAAGCAAATCAAAAATGAGATTTTTAGCTCTACAACAACTTCAATAAATAGATTTTAAAAATGTTCATTAATGATTCTTTAATAACACTTCATATAAATCAAATAAGCCCAACCCAAAACCAACATCAGCCTAAAACCAGCATGGATATCTCTAAAAGCACAACTTTGTATTACACTAGATATAAAAGGAAAATAGAAAAAAGAAGCGTAAAGAAGAGATGGGGGTTATACCTTCATTGGAGCAGCGTACTGGATCCACGAGCTTCGTCAGAGAGTTTCACCACCACCGGAGTCAGCAACCACTTCGTCGGAGTTTGATTTTTAGTATGCCTATACCTAAAAGTTGACTTGGTTATGTAGGGAGAAGTGCTTCCCCAAAACCCTCAAATTTTCCCCCAAGTCAGCTCTCCTCACACAATGAAAAGGGAGGGCTATTTATAGGGAAATTTTGGGGGTGAAAAGGGGGGAAAACAGTGGGTAATTCTGGGAAATTCTTTGAGGAATTTGAAAATCTCTGATGGGATAAGCTTGGACAGCAATAGAGTTGTACGAAATTGTACAAATCCTCATTGAAAAAGCGGATACAACACCACCTAGGGCAATTTCGAGAAGGTTCTACACTGCCAACACACGATTTGACAGAGGGAAAACGTTGTTTGGGAATTTTGATGGAGATTTGAGTGTTGTTAAAGCTGGATTCGTTAGGGTTTTGAGTTGTTGTTTGTGAGAAACGATGAAGAGGGAGAGACAATGGTTGTACTAGGGAGCTGATGTGTTGTACGAGGTGCGTTACTCGTACAATACTCTTTTTTTTTGGAGAACAAGGATAGTGGGACGCGTGAGGGGGTGGCGGCTATGGTTTCTGAGAGGTGTTGAGAGGAGCTAAAGGAGAAGGGGTCGTTTGGCTATCTGTGTATGAGGGAAAGAATAAAGATGAGAGTATAAGTGGTGTGTTGGGTTTGCTGGGCTGCGTCGGAGACAAGAGGTGGGCTGGGGCAGTCTAAAAGAGTTGGACCAGCAGGTCAGGCGGGTTGCTGGCCCAGATGTTGGCTAATGCTAAAAGAGTTATAAGGGGTGTTTAATGGTGTATTTAGAATGTGGCCACTTTAGGTTTAGGATATAACCGAATTAGGAGGAATTTAGGCAAAATTCGGCTAGGATTTAAATGATTTGAAGGGTTTAGGCTAGTATTGAAATAAGGACGAATCAATTAAAATCAACCTCGAGCTTTAATGAGTTTAAACAATTTGAAATAATTAATGTATTTAACACATATTATCTCATTTAAAATTATAAAATTAATTTATTCAATTAATCTCTCGTTTGAATTAATTCGAAGGAAAATCAAACGTTTTAATCTCCTAAAAGGATTTTCTTATGAAATTAAACTTTAAAATTGTTCTTTAAGTAAACTTATATAAATTTCACATAATTAAATATGAAAGATATACATTATTACTCAGAGCTAATATAAATCTGATTTGGAAAATGTTTTATCCTTTTTATGAAATAATTATTTCAAAAATTATTTAAAAAATTAAAAAAGGGCTCAAGATTAATTCATAATGTGGAGGGTAAAAATTGGGTGTCAACATATACCTTCAGCAAGGTGGCTAAGATGGAGGCCCATGCGGATGAGTAGATTAAGCGATTCTCTGGGGATATTAAGTCGCTAATCAGAAAAGAGATTGCCTCTATGCTCGATCCCATTAAGAGTTCTATTGATACTCTAAATGTCTGTTTGGATGGGATAGAGATACGGGTGAATGATTGGCTGGGGAATTTAAGTACACCGGACCTCACAATTATCCTTGCCGAGCTTGCCAAAGCTTGTGCTGATATTGACGCCATCCATGCGAAGATGGTTTCAGTTATTGAGGCTACACCAGCTGGAGACTGGGAGGGGGAGGATTCCTTTATTGATCTACTAGTAGAGTCCTATCCACGTGCTCTGCTTAAGAGATCTTGAGACAAGGTTGATGATATTAATGTTCCTCAGGCCGAGAAAAAGAAAAAGATAAAGTGAAAGAAAGCTCGCAGAGAGGATGATGAGTCAGAGATAACACTGGCCGAGATAGAAAAGAAAAGAAAGAGAGAGGCCCAAAAAGCTCAAAAAAAGGATGCAAAGCTGTTACAGAGAACCCTGGAGGCCTCTAGGTGAGATAATGCAGCTAGAGTTCAGGATGAGCGTGTTAGATTTGAGGCCTTGAGAGATGGGACTTCATCAAGCCTAGAACCTTCGGGTGCAACACCTTCTTTAGACCTCATTATGGGAGTGCTCGGTACGGGCGAAGAGACTGTTATTACTGATGATGAGAGAGTTGTGCCTGCAACTACTATTTCCACCATGAGTGCTATACCACCAGCCCCGTCTACTACACCAGAAAGTCTGAGTAGTCAAGATACTCACGCCATGTTATAATTTTAAATCAGGCACTGCTTGGGAGGTAACCCGAGAGAGTACCTTTGAGTATCCGCGTCCTTGGGGTTTTCTTGTTGTATTGTTTTCCCGAGGACTTTTATTTATATTGCACCAGCATGTTTTGGAGTCGGTTGTGTGTTAGCATAACCAAAATAGGAATATTTAGTGCAGTCTATGGCATGGAAATCTGATTTGAAAGTGATTTTGAAAAAAAATGGATCCCCTCTAATATTTGTCTGACAAGTTTGTTGTTTTGATAGACTTACCGTTATGGTTATTTGCATGACATCGTGTATGTGAATGAATAAGTGTTGCTTAAGTTAGGGCATGAATTTGATAATTAGTAATTGATAGTGAAATTTTGTGCCATGTGTGTGTGAGCCACATTAGTATTGTTCTTACTTTGTTTGTCAATCCGGAGCTTGCCCGGTTGGTCTTGCCTAGGTTGTAAGATAGTTGGTTAGGAAAGGATCATAGGACTTTTTTGATGTTAGTCTACTTAGCCTAGAATAACCGTCCAAATAAAGTTGATATCTCTCGATCCCTAATTTTGAGCCTAAATGGACCCTTTTATTGATTAGCATTTTCACCTTCCCAGTTTTTCTTTGAACCTTTAGTTTGGCTCTGGTTCCTCCTTGGACATTGTGCACCTGGACAAACATCTTGATGATTGTAGCACAAGATTAAATATAATCTAATTTTTATTATGGGAATGGTTGTATTCCAACTTCTTGTGCTAGTATACTTTGTGTATATTGAACGGACCAAGTAGAGATGCTTGTTTATGTTCTGAATATTTATAAACAACTTCTCTAGATCATTAAATGTACTTATACTCTTAATCTTGATATAATTATTATGATCAATGCAATTTATTCATTATCTTGATCTATCAAAGGGTGAAACTCTTTGTGGATTAAAATGTTCTCGATAGGTTGGATGATGACAAATAGCATTTGTGAAATAATGATTAGTTGATAAAATTCGTGTCTCGACCTTGAGATTGATAATACCCCTTTATGATTGCTTATAAGTTTTCATGTGAAAACCCTGCAGGTGGATTTTGTATCCGTCACAGAAAATAAATTAAGCGTAGGAATAATGGATTAAATTAATCAATAAATTAAATTATCAGAAATTTAATTTAATTGATTGGTATATGTGATCTTAACACGGCGAGTTAAATAAGATTTAATGAATGATTTTAATATTAAACCGAGGAGTGAATTACAGGTTTTTAGTGGAATAATATGTAATTTATTGTGGTAGGATTAATTCATTCATTTTGCGAATTAATACGATAATTGAAAGCCTCGCTAATTAAATTTGTGGTCCCTGCTGTGACCGAATAAATAGGAATTAAAGAAATTTATTTTTGGTGGAAAAGGAAGACCCAACAGGTTTGGGAAAGGGTTTAAAACCCTAAAACTTGTGGCTATATATATGGGATCTTATTCCATCAAGGAGGCAATGGATTCCATGAGAAATTCGCCCACACGAATTTCGCTTATTTCGATACTATTCGGGTCACACAGCAGAAGACCATAGATCTGGAAGATGATCGTGTTGAAGGTTTTTGCTCGTTCTTGAAGGTTGATTCGAGATCGCAGTCATGCTTCAAGAGATAAGTATCGATTTTATGTTTCATTAAACTCTATGATTATGTGTTGTCTATATTACATGCAAGCGATCCTGCTTATTTGCTTCCGCTGCGTATTCCTGTTTTGCAACAGTTAACTACACGTTGTCAACTTCTCATACAAGATAAAATCTTCCTTAAATATTATCTTAGATTCTCTAAAGAAAACTACTGGCTTTTCGTCGGATTCATGTCGCAGGAGAAGGGTGAACAAATGCTTAATGCTTAAGTTTGATGAGTGGGACGTCAATGATTTACAATAATCTTCAATAAGGCATGAAATTTCTTTCTCTTTTTTTCTTCTCTAATTTAATTTAATTCTTCTATTAGATGCTTGAATTTAAAACCAAATCATTTTATCCTTCTCTATTTTGAATTTGACTAGACAATTGAATTTTTAACTAATTAATATAATTTGAATTTAAATGTTTTAAATGTAAACATTATCTTTAATTCTTCATGTTTCAGACGATGATTATGAGTACTCCTTGATTCTACATCAAAGGTTTTGTTTTCTATGAATCTTGGATAGGGTGGATCTGGGAGGAAGGAAGTCGACATTTTCTTCAATTTCCTAAAGATTTTGAAAGACGAGGTGAGTTCAGTGTTCTTTCGCTAACCCATTAACAGAAGCTTTAACTTTGTCAATTTTTATTAGATAGTACCATCTTTTTATTTGAGTGTAAAAAATTTATAACCCTAAATAGTTGTGTAAAAATACGAGGATCAAGCACACGTATTGCAGTATGCAAAATACGATTACACGTAATAACTTTGTCTGAGTGACTTGAATTTGTGTGGGCTGATTTGCTTTAATTTGATTATATATTTTGGTTTAACAGTTTTTTAAACTTAGAGTTTGTGAATATTTTTAGTCCTGTGGTTGACATGGTATTTTACAACCTCTCTTTCTTCACAAAATGATTTTGTAAATTGACTTGATAATATTTTGCCCTATGTTTCCGTTGTAATTCTTTCAAATTTTTGTTGTCCAATAAACTTGATGTTAACAATGAAGTTTTGATGGATCAATAGAGAACTTAATTAGCTTACATTGAGATTAAATTTTTTTAATTTCTAAATTATATATAAAAAATAATTTCATTACCGAGTTTTCCTTTATTATATTGCACTAGTATATTACCCGTGCGATGCGCTGTGATGACCTTTCCGATCATCTTCGCGTTTATGTATTCATTATACTGTTAGAGTCTTCCTGTAGCGGTCCCAAGTTATTTATGGCTTGCTGGGACCGGTAGTTCGGTGCTCTGGTCATTCGTTTGGTCGTTTTGGCCGTTTGCCTGTTTTAGAGCTTAAACTTATAATATTATTGATTTTGGTCAACATTCTTATCTAACATGGTTGGAATTGAATTCTAACAGTTCCTTTAGCTCCGGAGCGATGAGTTTGGTCTAGTTGGACCTTTGGTTGAGGTCTGAGAACTTTCGGTGTGGGTTTTGTGTGGTTTTCTAAGTTTTCAGGCCATTTGGAGTTGAAAGTGTAACTTCGGGTGACTTTCGATGATCAGAGTGTACGATTCAAAATCTGACAATTTCATCAGCTCCGGAATGTTGAGTTTGGGCTAGAAAGATGGTTGGTTCGGGTTTCGAGTGAGTCGGACTCATTTCGAGCCTTTGAGTTCCTTTTCGTTAGTGTTGACTTGGGTCAACATTTCTCTGAAACGATCTCGTATGAAAGTTTCATCGATTCCATTGATATCGTAACATTGTTTTCACTCTATTAGAACTATTGGTTTTTGAATATCGATTTTTAATTGTGCCCAGAATGCCCCGTCGAGTTTTCTAAAAAGTACAGAAAATCAGCTGCGGACAGCAACTATTTATTGCTGTCATTTCATTTTTTCCAGCCCTTCTCCTCACTTTTCTCACTCTAAAACAAAAAATTCTCTCCACCATTTTGCTCCAATTCAGTTCTAAACCTTGGAGAATTATTAGTTCGTCGATTATCTGTAGTTCTTCGCCTCTTGGTAAGTCATCTTCCCCAACTTACCTTCTTCAGTTTTTCTCTTAATTCCTTCATTGATGCTCATCCAAAGCTTGGATTGTGTGATAGATTCTTCCCCCTAAGCTTGTGCATGTTCATGGGTGTAAAGTTTTATCTGTCTTGGGCTGATTTTTCGTCGTCTTGGTAAGTAATTCTTGCCCAATTTCTATTTTTATTTTCGAAATTTCCATTCTTTAATCCCCAACTTGGGCGGGCTATTTTGGTTCCCTTCCCTTGTCCAATTGTGCTCAAATTTGGGGCATGATTTCTTGGTATCGTTGGGATAATCGTGGCTCTTTTCGTTTTTGGTTTCGGGTTGTGGACCCCATGGGCCCGCTTTTGACCCGAATATCGACCCAGCTAAAATTATAGCAATATGGGTATCGTTAGACTCGTCTTAATATTGTATTCATGAATTTGATAGTTTGATTCTCGTTTGGAGCTTTTTGGAGTAGCTCGCCCTCGGATATCGTAGTTCCCGCAGCTTGTCGTCGGACGACAGGTAGGTTATGACTTAACTCCCTAGACTTCGCATATATCGGGTAAAATTGTGCTAGTTGGCATCCTTGGGTTGGGTTATTAGTTTGGTACCACAAACCTTGACCGTTTTTCCATGAGTCATCCTATTTATTTCCTCCGTTGTGTGTAGTATTCCTATTAGTTGATATATTTATTACCCTTGTGACCCCGTGAGGTCTTGTTAACTCTGGAACATAGAAGGTGGGATTATTGGGAATGTCCGCGAGTCCCGAACATAGAAATATCCTTCTAGGTTGGTTATGCTTGCTGAATAGCTCGGAGCCTGTGCAGCGCCGTTAAGTTGATTATGAGCTGCCGGGCAATTTGGATTGATCATATCCTTTCCATGCATATAAAGAGGTTTTCCCACATTTTATTATGGTTTTTGGCTTCGGGCCTACGAAAACTGATTTTCTAAACCTTGCATGACCTCGGGGGCCAGTTTTCGATGAAATTGGATTTGGAAATGATTTGACTTGATACGTAGATCTTCTTGGGGTAAAAGAAGGTTAAAAATATGGTTTTATCATGATTTACTACTATTGCTAGACTCGACCGGGTCGAAGTTCTAGTTGAGTTTTCTTACTAATTTGAAATGATATCAGGCTCGGTCGGGTCGAGCATCTGAGATGTTTTTACCACTGTTTTAGAACTAGTTGTGCCCGGGCACCCTTGGAAGGGTTTTTGAGACATCTTTTTCATTGTTTTAGTCCTAGATAGGGTCTAGGCATGCATATTTAAGACCTAGCCACTGGCTTGAACCCGGATTCGATTCCAGAGGACACGTTTTGATTCTGAGTTTTAGTATGGGGTCTGGGACCTCCATGGACCTTGCCACTTTGGGCCTGAGGCTTTGGGCTGCGTCTTCTGGGGGGAAGGGTATACGGTGGAGTAGAGGTATATGGGCTGTGTCCTTCCATGGAACCTGTCTTCTAGGACCGATTGGCACCAGAGAAGGTACATACAGAGGTTTTATTTCACCCTGAGGTTTTCATGCATCATATCATTCATTGTTTGGGATTCCACCCTTGTTTGCTGTTTGTTGATTGTACGCTCCGGTAGAATGAGATGCTGGAGGGTTTGTTTTCACTTGATTGCGTTCCTCAATTTTATGGGCGGCTGGGGAACTGTAGGTAGACTCTCTTTACTTTATTACAGATTTTTTCTCTACTGCGGTTATAGGTGTGGAACTAGACTTGCTAGGCTGTTACTGCTGGATTGAGTGTGATACGGTTTGTCTGGTTATTTATTCTGTTTACCGAGCATGTCTACTTTATCCTTCCCTCCCATTCTCTATACTTGAGGTTACCGGTATACCGCCCTTTGTTAGAACTTACCCATATATACTGGTGTTTTATGAGGATCCCAGGTGTGTTGTTCTTACTTTCACCTGTGTTTGCCATGTATATATACTACTTGCTAGCCTTGCTTGTTGCTTTCTGTTGTCTTCCCTCTGGGCTAGTTCCTGTGTACTTTACTGTTGATTTCTGTGGCTGTTTATATCTATTATGTCTGCTATTGTTCTTTTACTTTATATGTGCCCTGTCGGCCTATGATACCTACTTGGTACCTTGTGTTTCGCATTTGATGCTCACCCAACTTTTATTTCATACAGTCCTCAAATGGGCTAAAACTTAAATAGTACTTCGTAAAATAGATATTCTTGGAAGTGTTATACATATCTTCATTGATCATAATTTTGTTTTGCAGAATACATTACAATGGATCTCGATACTTCAAAGCTCACACTCCCCCATGACATGCAAAGGTATATTGGGAATGAACTATTCAGATTCTATATGAACAAAAACCAGGAGTTTGGGCATAAGACTGTTGTGAAAATATCCATGTGCTACTTTTTTTGTTTCCCTTGGTTCCGAACTTATCAGTTTTTAGTAAATATCTTTATTTTATAGGGCAATATAACTAACTCATGCTTCTATTTACAAAAAATCCAAGCAAGTCATTTTGAAAGATTCTACATTATTAAATTGACCAAATGTTTGTACTTTGGCTCCTCCGACAATGTTTTTAATTCTTCCCATGTGACATTATATTTTCCCCTTCGTTTCTCCCTTCACTTGTCTAATGCATCCTGCAAATAAATTCATTTTTGCATTCAACAAATGAATAAAGATGCAACAATTCATCAAATAATATAAATGGTGTAAAAAAAATCAACATCAATATGCTCTAATTGGCGCTTTGCCTTTTTCTTCCTAGTTTTGCAGTCAAGTAGAACTTTATCTGAAAGTTCTTTTCTTAGTTATAGGGCAAACAATTTTGGTCAAGTTATATCGTAAGAACCACAACAAAATTGTGAAGACATATAACGTGTGTATTTCAATTCTTCAAATGGGAAAATGAATTAGATAAATTTTGTATATCTAGAAAGAGTGAAAATTTCTTTAAAAACAGGAACTAAGAGGAAATAGATGCTCTAAACTACTCCATATTATTTCACAAAACCAATATCTAATACGAAACTTAATTGCAGCACAATTTTAGCTCATTTAGAATCTCATGTTTCCTTTCATTGTTGCTCAAGTCTTTTCGCCAAAATTGAAAAAATTGACACCTTAATTGCAACCTATATACCTAGAAATTACAGAAATAATTGCATCACATTTGTAGAGAAGGAGCCAAGGAGAGTAAAATGATAAAATGCTTGAATCTATACAACTTAAAAGGTCATTTATGAGTTGTATCTTATTAGCGGCCTTGCAACCAACAACTATTTATTCTTGCTGCTCTATCATGTGATTCTTGTTTACAATAGTATAAAAAATGTAAACAATCTTGTTAATAGATCTCTTTTTGAGTCCAACGTCTCCATCACAACCTTTCCACTATCACCGGAGACCTCAGCTACTCCAGTAGCCTTAATTTTTTGTGATTTGCATCACTTTTTCCCGCTGCACAATTTAGTACAGTATAATAAACATGTCCGATAAATATAATGTCCACACTAATAATATTTGAAAAAACTAACTCAGAAAAACTGAAATACCTTTAGATACAGAAGCAACTCTCTCTGAGATATTGTTACAATTAATAATCGATTAAGCATTAGTGATCAACTCTCTGCGACAATCTTTCGGCCGAGTTTCATTATCACTTGAAGTTGCATTATTACATTTAGTGCTTTCTATTGCCTCTCACAAGAGAACTTTTTTCCTTGATTTGTTTTTTTTTTGGGAGCCAAAGTCTCCATCAGAGAGAGGCTGCGATGAAGAGCATGACTTTCTTTTGACCATCTTTTTATTCTAGTAATATATCTATTCCCCCTTGTTGTAGGTACCTTAGCAAAATCATCCACACTCTTGCTTAATGCAACTGGAGATTTATCTCCCCCCATATTCATCACTACCATCTCACAATCTTCTTTACTCCAACATTCAATATAAAAACTACCCATCAGGCCAAGTGAAAAATACAATTGTTTGTAATAAATCTCGAGACGATACTATTAACTGTAAAAAGGAAGAAAGCTTTAGAAACACAAAGAGATAACTTGTCCCTTCTGATAGAAATCAACACAATATTTCTCTTCGTCCTCCCCATCATTAACTGTAAAAAGGAATAAAGGTTTAGAAACACAAAGAGAGAACTTGTCCCCTCTGATAGAAATCAACACAATATTTCTCTTCGTCCTCCCCATCAGAAAGCTCACTCCTCATGAGCTTAACATATAAATTAGCCTTTCGTTCTAAGGCAACATAGCTTACTGATCCATCTTTGATTACTTTCAGCTCAAGCATATACCTTAAATGAAGGAGAAAATATACATAAATTAAGCCTTTACACACCGAAACCTAATCATAATATTAAAATCACATTGCAAATCAATATGCCTAAATATCAAATTAGAGAAGAACAACCTTGCAGGGATTTTCAATCTTTTCAGCTGTCACACCAAGGATTGCTCCGGGTCCTGTCCATTCACATTGCAAGATTGATATAACAAATTGGAAGCTTATATATACAATATAATAGAACAAAATAAAACCTTACCAAGAGGAATCATTTCATCTAAACCTTCAGAATGGACAATTAATGCTCTCTTCCTACCATAACTTCTTCAACATAAATCTTGATCTCCTAAAGTATAGAACAAATAGAAAGATTATTTAGTGCATAAGTAGGTGCATGATTTGGAAGAAAATCATAACAAAGTTCACCAAAAGTTTCAAATCAAGCAAAAGAAGAAGAAAAAGTTCAAATAAACTGCAGTAGTAGCACTCCCTCAGAAAAAATTATAGTAATAGCAGAAAAAGAGATTGTTAATGTCATCTAATATTCTTTCCACTGATGTTGAAAGGTGAAGCTTTAAAACTCTATACAGGTTCTCTAATAGATCAGTATCGCATCATCAAGAAACTCAAAGGCAATGTAAAAGAACACAAAAATGATATTCAACAGAGTCAACCTATAAGGATTCTTACCTCCATTTAGGAACAGATTACAATCATAACCTTCAAGGTTATGAGAGTATTTCGAGAGTCATAGCTGAGAAGAATTGTGCTCCTCTTATGCTTCGTCTTGCCTATGCTCTCTTCCACATCCAAAATTTTGTTCTTGTTGTAGCTCAATCAGTAAAAAAGTCATATAAATAATGGGTCCAGCAACATTAACAATCAAACCCCTTTTATTATTAAATAAAATTGTGCAACTATCAGGGGACATTTATGCGATGCTTCATTTCCGCGTGTACAAAGCTAGTAACATACCTAAGTAAAACCATAGTGTTAGAACTAATAGTAAAAGTTGAATGCTAACTTTGTCGTCCTGCAAAATTAACTCAAATTTTATTACATCTTGTTAATGGTAATTTATCTAATGAGAAGAAGAAAAAGTTCAAATAAACTGCAGTAGTAGCACTCCCTCAGAAAAAATTATAGTAATAGCAGAAAAAGAGATTGTTAATGTCATCTAATATTCTTTCCACTGATGTTGAAAGGTGAAGCTTTAAAACTTTATACAGCTTCTCTAATAGATCAGTATCGCATCATCAAGAAATTTAAACGCAATGTAAAAGAACACAAAAACGGTATTCAACAGAGTCAACCTATAAGGATTCTTACCTCCATTTAGGAACATATTGAAAATGAATTACAATCAGAACCTTCAAGGTTATGAGAGTATTTCGAGAGTCATAGTTGAGAAGAATTGTGCTCCGCTTATGCTTCATCTTGCCTATGCTCTCTTCCACATCTGAAATTTTGGTGAAATTGGATTTGGAAATGATTTGACATGATACAGAGATATTCTTGGGGTAAAAGAAGGTTAAAATATGGTTTTATCATGATTTACTACTATTGCTAGACTCGACCAGGTCAGAGTGCTAGCTGAGTTTTCTTACTGATTTGAAATGATATCAGGCTCGGCCGGGTCGAGCATATGAGATGTTTTTACCACTGTTTTAGAACCAGTTGTGCCCGGGCACTCTTGAAAGGGTTTTTGAGACATCTTTTTCACTGTTTTAGTCCTAGACAGGGTCTAGGCATGCATATTTAAGACTTAGCCACTGGCTTGAACCCGGACTCGATTCCAGAGGACACGTTTTGATTCTGAGTTTTAGTATGGGATCCGGGACCTCCATGTACCTTGCCACTTTGGGCCTGAGGCTTCTTGGGGGAAGGGTATACGGTGGAGTAGAGGTATACGGGCTGTGTCCTTCTATGGAACCTATCTTCTGGGATCGATTGGCACCGGACAAGGTACATACAGAGGTTCTATTTCACCCTGAGGTTTTCATGCATCATATCATTCATTGTTCGGGATTCCACCGTTGTTTGCTGTTTGTTGATTGTACGCTCCGGTAGTATGGGATGCCGGAGGGTTTGTTTTCATTTGATTGCGTTCCTCGATTGTTTGGGCCGCTGGGGAACTGTAGGTAGACTCTCTTTACTTTATTACATATTTGTTTTCTACTATGGTTATAGGTGTGGAACTAGACTTGCTAGGCTGTTACTGCTGGATTGAGTGTGATATGGTTTGTATGGTTATTTATTCTGTTTACCGAGCATGTCTATTTTATCCTTCCCTCCCATTCTCTATACTTGAGGTTACCGGTATACTGCCCTTTGTTAGAACTTACCCATATATACTGTTTTTTTATGAGGATCCCAGGTGCGTTGTTCTTACTTTTACCTGTGTTTGCCATGTATATATTCTACTTGCTAGCCTTGCTTGTTGCTTTCTGTTGTCTTCCCTCTGGGAGTTCCTGTGTACTTTACTGTTGATTTATGTGGCTGTTTATATCTATTTTGTCTGCTATTGTTCTTTAACTTTATATGTGCCCTGTCGGCCTATGATACCTACTTGGTACCTTGTGTTTCGCATTTGATGCTCACCCAACCCTCTGCATCTTCTGGTGCAGATCCTAGCATGGGCCATCGCCGTTAGCGCGTCGGAGACTCGTGCGGGTGCAGTTTTTGGATCATCCAGGCTGAGGGTGAGCTCTTGGCATTCAGATCTTAACGTCAGTTATCCTTGGTGTATTTTGTACTCTTATAGTTTTGGAGATATTGTGTATATATGAATTTTGGACCTTTGTACTCCTGATGTAGTTTGACTCTTATACGCTTTGATACTAGGTTTTGGGTTTGGCTTAGTTTCCACATTTTATATGTATTACTCTTGTTATCTATTTTCTTCTCCTTATGTCCTTGCTTCTGTTTATTTACCAAATCTTCCTCTTAAACTGTTAGAAGGCAGTTCATTACTAACTGTTCCAGGCTACAGGGATTGGTTCGCCTACTGGGGGGTTGTAGGTGTCATCATAACTGAGAAATTGGGTCGTGATAGCTTGGTATCAAAGGTGTAGGTTCATCAGTGTCATTGATAGAGGAGCCAATGTCTAGTAGAGTCCTGCGGATTGGGGAAGAGACGTCCGTACTCAATCTTTGGGAGGCTATAGTGACATCTTAGGAAAATGGACTGTTCTTGTTCCTCTTTCGTGCATAGTATCCTTGAAAGTTTCTAGAATTATCACTTATTCTAGTTCAATCTTCCGCAGATGGTTCGTACGAGATATTCAGCTTCTGGTAGAAGAGAGCCTCGTGCCCCTGCTTCTCTGACTCCAGCTGGGGGACGGGGTGGTCGCCGGGGTAGAGGTAGGGGACGAGGGCACCCCAGAGCAGCGATACCTGCTAGAGCTGCTAGAATTGAGGTAGATCCATAGTTAGCTCCAGAGCAGCAACATGTGGACCTTGGGATAGCCCAGGTACCACCAACTTCAGTACCAGTACCAGCATCAGCTTCTGTGCCAGCTTCATCCCTAGCTCAGTCTTCAGATATTCGGGGTTTGTTACTTCAACTTCTGGGTATGATTGGAGAGAGACCTTTAGAGGCAGCACATACATCCGCTCAGGGGGCAGCCCTGGGTGTTCAGAGTTCAGAAGCGCAGCCTGCTACTGCGGCTTCCCACGCTGAGGTTGTTTTAGTTCCATCGGTGGCCCAGCCTCTTACTCCCCGCTCCACTATGACAGAGATGGAGCAGAAGGCATTGGGTAGGTTTCTGAGATTAGCGCCCCTGAGGTTTGATAGTACACAAGGTTAGGACCCCCATGACTTTATCACTACCTGTGAGGAGATGTTGCACTATTTAGGCTTATTGAAGACTCACGGGGTTGAATATACTACGTATCAGCTGAAGGGTCTAGCAAAGTTATGGTGGAGGGCACAGGCTGCTTGCAGGCCTTCTACATCATCTCCTTTGACCTAGTTTGAGTTCTATAAGGCCTTTATGGCCAAGTTCTTACCACAGAGCGATCGAGAGCATCGGAGGGAGGAGTTCACTAGACTTTCTCAGGATACTATGACCGTCTCGGAGTATGACACCCGCTTCCATCAGCTTGCTCCCCTTGGAGCCATGATTATGCCTACTGAGGCCGACAGAGTCCATAGATTTGTTTAGGGGTTACAGAGAGAGTTCAGAGAGCCTGCAGAGAAACTGGTTGCTAGCGGTTTGTCATTCTAGGCCTTGCAGATTATGCCTACACAGTTGAGAATTCGCGTCATCATGACACCGGGGCCAGATATAAGAGGCCTCGATATCAAGGTGGTTACAGTGGTTCTAGGAATAGTGGTAACATGCATCACTTCAGGCTTCTGGTTCTCAATTTGAGTAGGGTCAGGGCAGTCAGCGAGGTCACAGTGGTCAGCCATCGAGAGGTACAGATTCTGGGGCATCAGGCCATGGTGGCCATTCGGGTTCTGCTGGTTTATCCTGATCGAGTAGGTCGTCAGGGGCTTGCTATACTTGTGGTGTGGTTGGTTACTTTGCTAGAGATTGCTCCTAGTAGGGTACAGTTCAGCCTCTAGCTAGAAAGAGTGGTGGTCAGGCTAGGGGTAGTGCCTCGCATGGTAGAGCAGGTAGTAGGGATGTCGGTCGGGCATGTGAGGGTCGTTGTCAATTCTATGCAGTCCCTGGGAGATCGGAGGCAGAGGCCTCAGATGCCGTGATCACAAGTATGATTTCTATATGCCGTCATCCAGCTTATGCCTTGTTTGATCCTGGATTCACTTGTTCTTATGTATCTGCCTACTTTCTGCCTTGTTTGGGTTGACTAGTGAGCCATTCTCTGTGCTTGTTTTTGTTTCGACCCCAGTAGGAGATTCTTTAGTAGTGGATCATATTGTGAGATCCTGTGTGATATATGTTGGTGATTTGGATACTTGGGCTGACCTGATGATACTTTATATGTTGGATTTTGATGTGATACTGGGCATGGACTGGTTATCCCCTCACCGTGCAGTTTTGGATTGGTATGCCAAGACTATTACCATAGCCGTGCCCGGTGTATCCCCGATTGTGTGGCAGGGTCCTGTCAGCCATGCACCGTCTGGGATCATTTCTTGTCTTCGAGCTAGAAAGATGATATCCTGTGGGTGTTTAGCTTATCTAGCATATGTCTGAGATGCTAGTGCTGACCCTATGTCTCCTGAGTCTATTCCTGTGGTTAAAGACTTCCTAGATTTGTTTCCTACTGACCTGTTAGGCCTTCCACCTGAGAGGGATGTTGATTTCACCATTGAGTTAGAGCCAGGCACCAGACCCATTTCTATCCCTTCCTACCGTATGACTCCTGCTGAGTTGAGAGAGCTTAAGGAGAAGCTCCAGGATTTGTTAGCTAAGGGGTTCATTAGACCGAGTATGTCTCCTGGGGTGCTCCTGTTCTCTTCGTGAAGAATAAGGATGGGTCAATACGGATGTGTATTGATTATCGGCAGTTGAATAAGGTGACAGTGAAGAATAAGTATCCGATACCCAGGATTGATGACTTATTTGATCAGCTTCAGGGTTCCGCCGTGTTTTTGAAGATTGAATTAAGGTTCGGCTACCATCAGTTGAGGATTAAGGCAGAGGACATCCCTAAGACAGCATTCAGGATACGTTACGACCACTATGAGTTCCTGATGATATCTTTTGGGTTGACTAATGCCCCTGCAGCCTTCATGGACTTGATGCATAGGGTGCTTAGCCCGTACTTGGATATGTTCATGATAGTCTTAATTGATGACATCCTGGTATACTGGAGGAGTAGAGATGAGCATGAGTAGCACTTGAGGACTGTACTTTAGACTTTGAGAGAGCATCGGCTTTACACCAAGTTCTCAAAGTGTGAGTTTTGTTTAGAGTCAGTTGCATTTCTAGAGCACGTGGTGTCTAAGGATGGGATTAGAGTTGATCCGGGTAAAATTTCTACAGTTCGTGATTGGCCTAGACCTACTACTCCTACCAAGATTCGCAACTTTGTTGGGTTAGCCGGGTATTACAGATGGTTCATTGAGGGATTTTCTTCCATAGAAGCATCCTTGACTATGCTGACTAGGAAGGATGTTCCATTTCAGTGGTCCGATCAGTGTGAGGATAGATTCCAGAGGCTTAAGGCCTTATTGACTTCAGCTCCAGTTTTGACTTTGCCGGTTGAGGGTCAGAGTTTCTCCGTGTATTGTGATGCTTCAGGGGTCGGTATTGGTTGTTTGCTGATGCAGCAGGGTGGAGTCTAACATATGCGTTGAGGCAGCTAAAGGTTCACGAGCGCGACTACCCCACTCATGACTTAGAGTTGGCAGCGTTAGTCTTCGCGCTCAAGATCTGGAGGCACTATCTATATGGAGTTCATTGTTAGATATTCACCGACCATCATAGTCTTCAGTACATTATGAGTCAGCGCGAGCTGAACTCAAGGCAGAAGAGATGGATTGAGTTGCTGAAGGACTACGATTTCACTATTTTATACTATCTGGGTAAGGCAAACATGGTAGCGGATCCCTTGAGTTGGAAGGTGGTGAGTATGGTCAGCCTAGCTTCACTTTTAGTTTCTGAGCGACCGTTGGTCTTGGACATCCAGTACTTGGCTAACCGTCTGGTGAGGCTTGACTTATCGGATCCCAGCAGAGTTCTTGCCAGTGTTGAGGTTCGCTCTACTCTAGTTGATCAGATTCAGAGTCAACAGTTCGAGGATCAGAGTTTGTGTAACCTTCGTGATCAAGTGGTTTGGGGTGAGACCAGCCGGGCTACTTTGGGTTCTGATGGTATTCTGAGGTTTGATGGTCAACTTTGTGTCCCGAGGGTTGGTGATTTGATATAGTTGATACTCCGTGAGGCACATTGTTCTACATACTCCATTCATCCTGGCGCAGCGAAGTTGTACAGAGATTTGAGACAGCTCTACTGGTGGAGTGGTATGAAGTGGGATGTGGCGGAGTTTGTATCTCAGTGCTTGAACTGTCAGCAGTTTAAGTTCGAGGACATGAGACCGGGTGGCTTGATGCAACGACTTCCCATTGCTGAGTGGAAGTGGGAATGTATTACTATGGACTTTGTTATTGGTTTGCCTCGTACTACTCAGAGGTTTGATTCCATTTGGGTGATCGTTGATAGGCTAACTAAGTCAGTGCATTTCTTGCCGTTTCAGATTTTCTACATGGCAGAGAGGTTAGCTCAGATCTACATTCGTGAGATTGCACGGTTGCACGGGGTCCCAGCTTCTATCATTTCAAACTGCGGCACTCAGTTCACATCTAAGTTCTGGAGAAGCTATACAGAGGGATTTGGATACGGAGGTTCAACTTAGTGCTGCTTTCCACCCTCAGACATATGGCCAGTCCAAGAGGACTATTCAGGTCCTAGAGGACATGCTTCGAGCATGTGTACTTGACTTTGGAGGTTCAAGGGATCAGTTCATGCCATTGACCGAGTTCGCGTATAATAATAGCTTTCATTCGAGCATTGACATGGAATCTTTTGAGGCTTTATATGGTAGGCATTGCAGATCACCGATTGGTTGGTTTGATGGGTTGGAGTCCAGACTGCAGAGTACAGACTTACTTAGAGATTCCTTGGATCGAGTTTGTTTGATTCATGATAGACTTAGAGTGGCCCAGAGTAGGCAGAAGAGCTATGCCAATTGTAGGCTTCGTTCCTTGGAGTTCAGTGTTGGTGATCGGGTTTTCCTCCGAATATCGCCTGTGAAGGGAGTGATGAGTTTTGGATGGCGGGGCAAGCTTAGCCCCAGGTTTATTGGGCTGTTTGAGATTCTACAGCGGATTGGTAGTGTTGCCTACATGTTAGCCTTGCCTCTGATGTTTTCAGCAGTTCACCCAGTCTTCCATCTCTCGATATTGCACTGGTATGTGCCAAATGAGTCTCATGTGTTGCATTGGAATTCAGTTCAGTTGGATGAGAGGTTATCATTTGTTGAGGAGCCGATAGCTATTCTAGCTAGAGATATCAGGAGATTGAGATCTGGGGAGATTTCGGGTGTGAAAAGTTTAGTGGAGACATCGTCCGATCGAGGAGGCTACTTGGGAGACCGAGAGTGAGTTGTGTGCGCAGTATCCGCAGTTGTTCGAGCCTTAAGGTACCCCTTTCTTCTTGACTTTCGAGGACACAAGTCTCTTTAGTAGTGGATGTTGTGATGACCCTTCTGGTCATCTTTGCATTTACGTATTCATTGTACTATTAGAGCCTTCCTGTAGCGGCTCCAAGTCATTTATGGCTTGCAGGGACCGATAGTTCGGTGCCCTGGTCGTTCATTTGGTCATTTTGGCCGTTTGCCTGTTTTAGAGCTTAAACTTAGAATATCATTGACTTGGGTCAACATTCTTAGCTAACATACTCGGAATTGAATTCTGACAGTTCCGTTAGCTCCGGAGCGATGATTTTGGTCTAGTTGGACCTTTAGTTGAGGCCTGAGAACTTCCGGTGTGGGTTTTGTGTGGTTTTCTCAGTTTTCAGGCCATTTGAACTTGAAATTTTAACTTCAGGTGACTTTTGATGATCGGAGTGTCAAATTCGAAATCCGACGATTCCATCAACTCCGGAATGTTGAGTTTGGGCTAGAAAGATGGTTAGTTCGGGTTTTGGGTGAGTCAGACTCATTTCGAGCCTTTGAGTTCCTTTTTATTAGTGTTGACTTGGGTCAACATTTCTCTGAAATGACCTTGTATGGAAGTTTCATTGATTTCATTGAGTCCGGAATGTCATTTGCACTCTATTAGCACTATTACTTTTTGAATATCGGTTTCCGATTGTGCTCGAAATTCCCCGTCGAGTTTTCTAAAAAGTGTAGAAAATCAGATGCGGACAACAGCTATTTATTGCTCTCATTTCATTTTTTCCAACCCTTCTCCTCACTTTTCTCACTCTAAAACTCAAAATTCTCTCCACCATTTTGCTCCAATTCAATTCTAAACCTTGGAGAATTATTTGTTCGTCGATTATCTGTAGTTCTTCGCCTCTTGGTAAGTCATCTTCCCCAACTTACCTTCTTCAGTTTTTCTCTTAATTCCTTCATTGATGCTCATCCAAAGCTTGGATTGTGTGATAGATTCTGCCCCCTAAGCTTGTGCATGTTCATGGGTGTAAAGTTTTATCCGTCTTGGGCTGATTTTCCGTCGTCTTGGTAAGTAATTCTTGCCCAATTTCCATTTTTATTTTCAAAATTTCCATTCTTTAATCCCCAACTTGGGCGGGCTGTTTTGGTTCCCTTCCCTTGTCCAACTGTGCTCAAATTTGGAGCATGCCTTCTTGGTATCGTTGGAATCATCGTGGCTCTTTTCATTTTTGGTTTTGGGTTGTGGGCCCCGTGGGCTCGCTTTTGACCCGGATGTCGACCCAGCTAAAATTATAGCAATATGGGTATCGTTAGACTCATCTTAATATTGTATTCATGAATTTGATAGTTTGATTCTTGTTTGGAGCTTTTTGGAGTAGCTCGACCTCGGATATCATAGTTCCCGCAGCTTGTCGTCGGACGACAGGTAGGTTACGACTTAACTCCCTAGACTTCACATATATCGGGTAAAATTGTGCTAGTTGGCATCCTTGGGTTGGGTTATTAGGTTGGTACCACAAACCTTGACCGTTTTTCCATGATTCATCCTATTTCTTTCCTCCGTTGTGTATAGTATTCCTATTAGTTGATATATTTATTACCTTTGTGACCCCGTGAGGTCTTGTTAACTCTGGAATATAGAAGGTGGGATTATTGGGAATGTCCACGAGTCCCGGACATAGAAATATCCTTCTAGGCTTGTTATGCTTGCTGAATAGCTTGGAGCCTGTGCAACGCCGTTAGGTTGATTATGAGCTGCCGGGCAGCTATTTGGATTGATCATATCCTTTCCATGCATATAAAGGGGTTTTCCCACATTTTATTATGGTTTTTGGCTTCGGGCCTACGAAAACTGATTTTCTAAACCTTGCATGACCTCGGGGGCTAGTTTTCGGTGAAATTAGATTTGAAAATGATTTGACTTGATAGGTAGATCTTCTTGGGGTAAAAGAAGGTTAAAAATATGGTTTTATCATGATTTACTACTATTGCTAGACTCGACCGGGTCGGAGTGCTAGCTGAGTTTTCTTACTGATTTGAAATGATATCAGGCTCGGCCGGGTCGAGCATCTGAGATGTTTTTACCACTGTTTTAGAACCAGTTGTGCCCGGGCACCCTTGGAAGGGTTTTTGAGACATCTTTTTCACTGTTTTAGTCCTAGACAGGGTCTAGGCATGCATATTTAAGACTTAGCCACTAGCTTGAACCCGGACTCGATTCCAGAGGACACGTTTTGATTCTGAGTTTTAGAATGAGGTCCGGGACCTCCATGGACCTTGCACTTCGGGCCTTAGGCTTTGGGCTGCGTCTTCCGAGGGGAAGGGTATACGGTGGAGTAGAGGTATACGGGCTGTGTCCTTCCATGGAACCTGTCTTCTGGGACCGATTGGCACCGGAGAAGGTACATACAGAGGTTCTATTTCACCCTGAGGTTTTCATGCATCATATCATTCATTTATCGGGATTCCACCCTTGTTTGCTGTTTGTTGATTGTACGCTCCGGTAGTGTGGGATGCCGGAGGGTTTGTTTTCACTTGATTGCGTTCCTTGGTTGTATGGGCGGCTGGGGAACTGTAGGTAGACTCTCTTTACTTTATTACAGATTTGTTCTCTACTACGGTTATAGGTGTGGAACTAGACTTGCTAGGCTGTTACTGCTGGATTGAGTGTGATACGGTTTGTCTGGTTTGTACTCTTATAGTTTTGGAGACATTGTGTATATATAACTTTTGGACCTTTGTACTCCTGATGTAGTTCGACTCTTATAGGCTTTGATACCAGGTTTTGGGTTTGGCTTAGTTTCCGCATTTTATATGTATTACTCTTGTTATCTATTTTCTTCTCCTTATGCCCTTGCTTCCGCTTATTTACCGAATCTCCCGCTTAAACTGTTAGAAGGTAGCCCATTATTAACCGTTCTAGGCTATGGGGATTGATTCGCCTACTGGGGGTTTGTAGGTGCCATCATGACCGAGAAATTGGATAGTGACATGCGCGGTCTTTATTTTAAAAAAAATCATTAGAAATTTTATCTTTCAAAGGAGAACTCCTCCCAAGTGTAAATTCGTGCAAATAATGTGTATTCTAGTTATAGCGATAGAAAAAAAAGTCATTTAAAAAAAGAAAATGTCATCTAAGATTGACAATTCTAAAATAGGATGACTTTCTAGAAGAGCTTCTACATCTGTTATCACTTAAGTGCATAATCCTTAACCATGAAAAGAAAAATATTTTAACTAATCCTTATGGATATAATAAGATTTTATAAAAAGGGTTTTTCTTCGAAGTGAAAACAGTTAATTTTATTTCATACAGTCCTCAAATGGGCTAAAACTTAAATAGTACTTCGTAAAATAGATATTCTTGGAAGTGTTATCCATATCTTCATTGAACGTAATTTTATTTTGCAGAATACATTACAATGGATCTCGATACTTCAAAGCTCACACTCCCCCATGACATGCAAAGGTATATTGGGAATGAATTATTCAGTTTCTATATGAACAAAAACCAGGAGTTTGGGCATAAGACTGTTGTGAAAATATCCATGTGCTACTTTTTTCGTTTCCCTTGGTTCTGAACTTATCAGTTTTCAGTAAATATATTTATTTTATAGGGAAATATAACTAACTCATGCTTCTATTTACAAAAAATTCAAGCAAGTCATTTTGAAAGATTCTACATTATTAAATTGATCAAATGTTGGTACTTTGGCTCCTCCGACAATATTTTTAATTCTTCCCATGTGACATTATATTTTCCCCTTCGTTTCGCCCTTCACTTGTCTAATGCATCCTGCAAATGAATTCATTTTTGCATTCAACAAATGAATAAAGATGCAACAATTCATCAAATAAAATAAATGGTGTAAAAAAAATCAACATCAATATGCTCTAATTGGCGCTTTGCCTTTTTCTTCCTAGTTTTGCGGTCAAGTAGAACTTTATCTGAAAGTTCTTTTCTTAGTTATAGGGAAAATACTTTTGGTCAAGTTATATCGTAAGAACCATAACAAAATTGTGAAGACATATAACGTGTGTATTTCAATTCTTCAAATGGGAAAATGAGTTAGATAAACTTTGTATGTCTAGAAAGAGTGAAAATTTCTTTAAAAACAGGAACTAACATGCATATTTTTAAGTTATATATATATACACAAGATATTATTAATATGTGTTATTTTAATATTAAAAATATACGAGATATAATAGACATATGAGTTTTTTAATGTTAAAAATATACCATGTATTATTAACATATGTATTTTTTAATATTAATAATAAACATAAAAAGATATAATCAAAATATATAAAGGAAAATCTACTACTTAATTTTTCTAATCTCATCACCCAATAGAAAGAAAAAAATAAAAGAAGAAAAGAAAAAGTAATAATAATGAGTATTAATGTAGTCTAAAAAAGTGAAAAAGTTGCAGAGTGAAAATGTCTAGGAAAACCATTTGTTCTTCTTCTTAGTGACATCCTTCTCTTCTTCTGCATCAGGATCATCTTATTAGTCAGAAGCTTCTTCCTCGTCAGACACTTTATTTTCTGTGTCAGACTTCTACTTTGAGATATGCTTCTTCACATTTTCATCAGACTCACCATTTTTCTTTGAACTGTTGGACAACATTGTAAATTTTTTTGATGGATTATGAAGGTAATTATCCTCATTTCTATAAGGAAGAATGTTTGTCTCATCAATTTAATATGCCAAAATAGCAAAGTACTCTGTGAGGCAACAATAACTAAAAGAAGAAAGGAATGGTAAAAGGTAGAAAAAAAAAGTTAATAATAATGAGTACTAATGTATTCTAGAAAAATGAAAGACTTGCAGAGTGAAAATGTTGTAGATAAGTGAATAAAGAATAATGTGTCCTTTTTGAAAAAAAAAATTTGATTTTTCACCCGATGTTTGGTACCCGCATTGTAGCCCGATTATATTCGGATTCACCAAGAGGACTCAAACTCGAGGCCTCTGGTTAAGGATGAAGGAGTACTTGCCACTCCACCACAACCTTTGTTGCTCCTTTTTAAGTTATATATACACAAGGTATAAAATATATGTATTTTTTAGTATTAAAAATAAACAAGATATATTCAAAATATATAAACTAAAAATGTACTACTTAATTTTCATCCCCTGTGATGAACGTGCATCTCGTGCGACGTACGTGCATCTTATGCAACGTGTGTGCATCTCGTGTGACGTACGTGCATCTTTTAATGTTATATATACATAAGGTATAATTTATATGTGTGTTAATTTAATATTAAAAATATATGAAAAATAATAAATATATGAGTTTTTTTAATATTAAAAATATATCATGTATAATTAATATATGTGTTCTTTTATTGTTATAAATAAATAAGACATAATCAAAATATATAAAGTAAAACCTACAACTTAATTTTCACAATCTCACCTATCACATTCACTCCCCATCACTCAGTAGAGAAAAAAAGTAATAATAATGAGCGTTAATATAATCTAAAAGAATGAAAGAGTGAAAATATCTAAAAATGTGAATAAAAAATAATGTATTCTTTTTAAGTTATATATATGCACAAGGTAATAAACACATATATTCTTGTAATACTATAAATAAATAATATATAATCAAAATACATTAAGTAAATATCAACTATTTAATTTTCACAACCTCATAGCCCAGAAAAAAAAAGTAATAACAATGAGTAGCAATGTAGTCTAGGAAAGTGAAAGAGTTGTAGAGTAAAAACGTCTAGGAATAATAATTCTCCTCCTCCCCCTCCCCCTCCTCCTCCTCCTCCTCCTCCTCCTTCTTCTTCTTCTGTGTCGAACTGGACTTTTCTTGTGAGTCAGATAAAGAATCTTCACATGATTTCTTTGATGCTTCCTCTCCACCCTTTTCTTTGGAGAAGTAATACCCCTCCACCTCCTTGGTTGAACCCTTGAGCTTCAGAATTTGATCTTCATCTTCATCTTTCTTAGCTAGAGTTGTGTTAACATGCTTTATGTTTTTAGCTAACTGGTCGGCCTTGTTCTTTTTTGAGATGTGCTTCTTTCTATTTTCATCAGACTCACCATTATTTTTGAACTGTTGAACATCATGGTAAAACATTTTGATGGATTGTGGAGGTAATTATCCTCATTTCTATAGGGAAGAATGTTTGTCTCATCAATTTTATATGCCAAAAGCAGCAACGTACTCTGTGAGGCAACAATACTAAAAGAAGAAGGAAATGGTGAAAGGTAGAAATAATTAAAATAATAATAATAATAATGTGTATTAATGTAGTTTAGGAAAATGAAAGAGTTGGAGAGTCAAAATATCTAGAAAAGTAAATAAAAAATAATGTGTCCTTTTTAAGTTATATATACACAAGGCATAAAATATATGTATTTTTATTATTGAAAATAAAATAAAATAAAATTAAAATATATTAAATTTAAAAATTTACTATTTAATTTTTATATCATGCGATGTACGTGCATCTCGTGTGATATACATGCATCTTGTGCGACGTGCGTACATCTCGTGCGATGTATGTGCATATTTTTATGTTATATACACAAGGTATTATTAATTTGTGTTATACTTTAATATTAAAAATATATGAGATATAATAAACATATAAGTTTATTTTAATGTTAAAATATACCATGTGTTATTAACATATGTGTTTTTTAATATTAATACTAAACATAGCAAGATATAATCAAAATATATAAAGTAAAAATCTATTACTAAATTTTCATAACCTCATCACCTAATAGAAAAAAATAATAAAAAGAAGAAAAAGTAACAATAATGAGTATTAATGTAGTCTAGAAAAGTGAAAGAGTTGCAGAAAGAAAACATACAGAAAAGCCTTTTGTTTTCTTAGCAATCTCCTTCTCTCTTCTGCATCAGGCTCATCTTCTGAGTCAGAAGCTTCTTCCTCGTCGGACTCTTCTTCTTCTGGGTTAAACTGGACTTTTCTTCTGAGTAAGATGAAGAATCTTCACCTGATTTCTTTGTTGCTTCCTTTCCACCCTTTTCTTTGCAAAAAAAATTACTCCTTCACCTCTTTGGTTGATCCCTTAAGCTTCATAATTTATATTCATCTTCATTTTTCTTAGCCAGAGCTATGTTAATAAACTTTATGTTTTTAGCAAACTGGTCGGACCTTTTCTACTTTAAGCTTTGCTTCTTTCTATTTTTATCAGACTCACCATTTTTCTTTAAACTGTTGAACAATATTGTGAAACTTTTTGATGGATTATGGAGGTAATTATCCTCATTTCTATAAGGAAGAATATTTGTCTCATCAATTTCATATGCCAAAATCAGCAATGTACTATGTGAGACAACAATAACTAAAAGAAGAAGGGAATGGTGAAAGATAGAACAAAAAAGAAAAGAAAAGATGATAGTAATGAGTGCTAATATAGTCTAGAAAAATTAAAGAGTTGCAAAGTAAAAATGTCTAGAAAAGTTAATAAAGAATAATGTCCTTTTTAAGTTATATATACGCAAGCCATAAAATATATGTGTTTTTTTAATATTAAAAATAACATAATCAAAATATATAAAGTAAAAATAAATTATTTAATTTTCATCCCGTGCGACATATATGCATCTTATGTGACGTGCGTACATCTCGTGTGACGTACATGCATCTTTTTAAGTTGTATATATACACAAGATATTATTAATATGTGTTATTTTAATATTAAAAATATACGAGATATAATAGATATATGAGTTTTTTAATGTTAAAAATCTACCATGTATTATTAACATATGTTTTTTTTAATATTAATAATAAACATAACAAGATATAATCAAAATATATAAATGAAAACTTACTACTTAATTTTTCTAATCTCATCACCCAATAGAAAGAAAAAAATAAAAGAAGAAAAGAAAAAGTAATAATAATGAGTATTAATGTAGTCTAAAAAAAGTGAAAAAGTTGCAGAATGAAAATGTCTAGGAAAGCCTTTTGTTCTTCTTCTTAGTGACATCCTTCTCTTCTTCTGCATCAGGATCATCTTCTGAATCAGAAGCTTCTTCCTCGTCAGACACTTCTTCTATGTCAGACTTCTACTTTGAGATATACTTCCTCTCATTTTCATCAGACTCACCATTTTTCTTTGAACTGTTGGACAACATTGTAAAATTTTATGATAGATTATGAAGGTAACTATCCTCATTTCTAAAAGGAAGAATGTTTATCTTATCAATTTCATATGTCAAAATTAGCAAAGTACTATGTGAGGCAACAATAACTAAAAGAAAAAAGGAGTGGTGAAATAGAAAAAAAAAGATAAGATAATAATAGTGAGTACTAATTTAGTCTAAAAAAATGAAAGAGTTGCAGAGTGAAAATGTCCTAGATAGGTGAATAAAGAATAATGTGTCCTTTTTAAGTTTTTTTTTGGTTTCTCACCCGGTGTTCAGTACCCGCATTGGAGCTTGACTATATCCGAATTTGCGCTGAGAAGTCCCACATTTAGGGGTAAAATGCTCCCTAATAAAGGCAACTCCGTACCCAAGAGGACTTGAACTCGAGACCTCCAGTTAAGGATGAAGGAGTATTTACCACTCCACCACAATTGTTGTTGCTCCTTTTTAAGTTATATATACACAAAGTATAAAATATATGTGTTTTTTAGTATTAAAAATAAATAAGATATAATCAATATATAAACTAAAAATGTACTACTTAATTTTAATCCCCTGTGATGAACGTGCATCTCGTGCGACGTACGTGCATCTTATGCAACGTGTGTGCATCTCGTGTGACGTACGTGCATCTTTTTAAGTTATTATACATAAGGTATAATTTATATGTGTATTATTTTAATATTAAAAATATACGAGATATAATAAAATATATGAGTTTTTTTAATATTAAAAATATATCATTTATAATTAACATATGTGTTTTTATTATTATTATAAATAAACAAGACATAATCAAAATATATAAAGTAAAACCTACAACTTAATTTTGACCACCTCACCTATCACATTCACTCCCCATTACCAAGTAGAGAAAAAAAGGTAATAATATTGAGTGTTAATATAATCCAGAGAAGGGGAAGACTCCCAGTGATGATTTAGAATTGTCATTCGGCTTTGAGGTAAGTTACAGTTTCCCTCTTTTAGACTTTAGCTCGATTAGATAGTATATTTTATATGTTTCATGATTTGTTAGGGTAAATTTTAGGGTAGAATTAGGCTATAATGATTTTTTGAATAATTGGTCATTTTCGGGACCTTAGACTAGTAATTCTTCTTAAACCTTAGTTTAGGTAGCCTGTAACCTTAGTGTGATTAGATTAGGAATCCTTAGTATAGAATTAAAGGAGGATTTCATGGTAGAGTAGATTTTATCATTTGGTTTTCGCTTATCACTTCTTTTTCCATATTACTCCTTATATTATGAGATTGTGGACTTGAGGCCATGGTTTTGGGACTGGCCGGACTCAAAGTTAGTGTGACTTGTTTGAAGGGTGGTTTTACCCTTTTTGGTGTGTGTATATATATATATATATATAAATTCTTTTGATGACACACATACATTTATACGTACACATATATGAATGCTGGCATGATTTGGAGGAAAATACTGGTTTTTTTATTTTAAAAGAGATTTCCCACTTTTACTACGGTTTTCAAGTCACAGAAAGAATTGTATTGATTTTTCACTGATTTCTGAGTTAAAAAGATGGTATCACTTTTTATACTCTGTTTAAGGGACATTTTCTAGACCTTTTCTCATATTTAATTTATTGCATATGTTGATGAGCTCTGGCAGTGTAACAACCCTTCCCGTTATTATGGTTGAGCTAGTCGTATCGGGTTAGACAATTTTTCGGAATTGAAAGTTGAAAATTTTATGCTAGACTAGTCTTGGATGAAATTCGAGCAGGGTGAGGTCTAGGGAAATTCAAGGAGGGATTGATTTAAGTTGATAAATCTTAGCTTGATTTTATTTTAACTAAGGTAGTAAGGAGTCCATAGAACTTTTCGGGAGTGAATTCGGGTGAGTAGAACTTCCGATATCTAACTTGACATAAAGGGGTCAGTTAAGGACATCATGGTTTGAGGGTGTTATGAAAAAGGCAAAAGTAGTAGATTTTTTGAGTTTCAGCCTTTCCATATCCCCTATAGCAGGTGGCAGGCTGCTACCACGACACTGCTATAGCGGAGAAATTCTCGCTATAGCAGAAGTCAGAGTCGGTCAACTCCGCTATAGTGGAAGGTTGTCGCTACAATAGTACCGCTATAGCGGCACTAGGTCGCTATAGCAGGGTTAATCATTGTTAATGCAGAAACTTCCCCAAAAATATTTATTATTTCACAAAAATGTTTTGGGGAAGGAAAACACAATTTGGGGCGATTCCTACTGATTTCTTTGTTAAGGTAAGTATTTTATCCCCGTAAACTAGTACTTTGATTCCTATATCTTAGAAATGTTAGTTACAGGCCTTGGGGAGGCTTTAGCTTAACCTAAGCTATAAAATCTAGTGTATGAGGTATTAAGGGATATAAAAACCTTGGGTTTTGATTATAAGTTGTATATTCATGATTTCATTATCATAATTTGCTAGTATAACTATATAATTGGTAATTTCTAGGTGAATTATTGGTGAAAAGACCCTAGGATGGGTGGAATGATCATGAATTTGGCCTGGTAGTTCGGGATTAGGCAATAATCCATGATATTTGAGTCCATGGGTTGAAATATTGTTTCCATTTATGTTTTTAGACCACAACCAAGCCGAGGTTGACAAAAAAGGGAAAGCTCAGGTTTGGTAGAGCATTTCAGGCTTGGATTGAGGTAGGTGATGGTTACTTGTAACCCAATTTGTATTATGTGTGCATAATAAATGTATCATTAGTATCACTTGTACAATATGTGTTCAGGGAAAAAGGGAATGACTGTTAAATAATATCCAAAGTGTTAATCACATGCAATGAGTCTATTGTGGAAACTTGTTGGTTTTACAAGTGTTGTATTCTATCATTGTTGTTGTGATTGTTGTGATATCTATGTTGCATTAGTTGACTCAGGTACCACGCATGGTATAGTTCTATTATTCATTAGATGGCTCGGGTACCATACCTGATATAGTTCTATTATTCATTGGTTGGCTCGGGTACCATGCCTGGTATAGGTTTATTCATGGTTGGCTCAGGTATCACACCAGTACAGTGTAAGAACAAGAGCTTATCCCCTGAAGGTCATGACTAGTGGGAAACTATAAGATCCTTAGCATGTGTGTACAAGTTTACTTGTTATTCATATGTGTTAGTTCTTTGAGTGAGCCAGGCTTATCAGCTTGTTGATGTTTATTCACATGTATTGGTCCCTTGAGAGGATCGAGATTTATTTCTATTTGACATGTTAGTCCTTGAGTGGCCAGGTTGGTGTGTTTAAGTGCTAAGGTGGTTTCTTATATAAATCGGGGTTGCATGTTAAGTTCCACAGATGATGTCCTATGGACCCTTGGGTGGTTTGAGTTACTTGCAAGCTATGACATGGTTGTATATGGTTTGTGTACTTGCGTAGTTGGACATGAATTATATGGTTGTTGACTGGGAGTCTTATTGGTAGTCACTTGACTTGTCTTGTTACATGTTGTCCTGTTATAATATGTTAGCGTTATATGTTTCACATTTCATATTTTGGGAGCCGACTGATGATCCTACTAGTACACTATTGTTTCTTGTGTACTGATATAGCACTTGCTCTTCTTTTGTTGAGTATAGGACATATTCTGATGGCTGCTACGAGACTTCAATTGTGAGACTAGCGACTTCTGAATTCAAGGGTGAGCTGCATCTCCCAGGATACCATGAATTCTTTAGCTATTCCTAGTCCATTATTCAGACTTAGACTTTATCTTTGTTTTGGGGTTGCATCCCTTTTTTCAGAAAGTTAGTATAGAGTTTTGGTACAATGACTTTCAGATTCTAGGGGATAATTTCTGCAGATGTATTATTTCTCATTTTAAAACTATGAATTACTGGTTTATTTAATAAAGATTGCTTAGTTGTCTAATCCTTTTGGCTAAGTATTGGGTTAGTTTTTGGTTCTCCCACCGCAGGTTTAGCGTGGGTGCCACTCGTGGTTTGTTAGGTCATGACAAAGATGGTATTAGAGCCCTAGGTTCGTTGATCTCGTCATACCAAAATGGGTGTAGTAGAGTATTGCGGAATGATACAGAGATTTTTGTACTTTTCTTCGAGAGGCTATAGGACTTTAGGAAACTACTCTTTGTTTCTTCCTTCGTGCTATAATTTGATCTAATTGGTATCCGGTGATTCAAATTGGTGGAGCTCAAGAAGCGGCTGAGCAGAGGCTAGTGACACCTCCCCCGCCCCAGGATCATGTTGAGAAGGCTGAGGCAGTGCACGAGGATGGCGCAGAACCAAAGGTGGAAGAACCAGTTTGAGGTGCAGGCCTTCCTCTTATGTTTTCTGAGGTTATTCAGCAGGTTTTGGCATTTCTGAGTGGGATGGTGGGTACTAGAGCCACCCCCACTATGCCAACTATTCAAGTTCTGGGTGCCCATCCCACTGCCTCTATAACTCCCAGGATGGATGAGGTTTTAGGCACTGATGTATTTTTCCATCCGGCGTTAGGCCCTATCATGACTGCAACCGAGCATGAGTTGTTGACTAAGGTTTTGAAAAATGAAACCCCCTTCGTTTCATGGTACAGAGGATGAGGATTCTTTTGAGTTTATCTTGGATTGATATGAGAGGCTACACAAGTTGGAAATTGTACATCAGTATGGGGTTGAGTTTGTGACTTTCCAACTGTAAGAGGATGCCAAGCAGTGGTAGAGAGCCCATGTGGAGAGTCATTCGTCAGCTTTGCCTCCGATGACTAGGGATCAGTTTTATGCCTTATTTATAGAGAAGTATGTGCCCCGTACTTTTATGGGTCACAAGAAGGATGAATTTCTATGTCTTGAACAAGGCAATATGTATGTTGCAGCTTATAAGGTTAAGTTACATGCTTTGTCTCGCTATGCTACCCAACTGTTGGCAACTGGGGAGGAGAGGATTCATTTGTATGTTAAGGGCTTGAATACTGATTTGTAGGTTCTGTATGTTCATATGATTTTTGTAGGAAGGAGCTTCGATGAGGTGACTGATTATATGAAGAAGCTTGAGGGAGTTAAGCAAGTCGGGGCGGCTAAGGTATGAGCCAAGAAGTCCTAGAGTGTAGGTAATTACAGCGGATCTTATTCTAGAGGTCCCAGCCAATAAATTAATTCAGCTCGCCCTATTTAGTCAGTCTTGCCAGCTTCTACATGTGGTTATTTAGGGGCCATTCAGCAGTCTCCAGCTACTAGAGGTCAGGGGGCTTTTTATTCTTCTGCCAATAGGCCATCTTTTGATAGAAGATGTTTCTATTATGGTGATCTGAGTAATTTTAAGAGGGAATGTCCTCTTAGATAGGCAGGTAATCAGGTGCAGCAGGAAACCAAGATCGTGGTTCTAGTAGATAGAGGTGGCAATGGTAGGGGATGCCCACAGGGTGAGTGAGGTAATAATCAGGGAGGCCATAGTAGTAACAAAGGTAATGGTAACTCGGAGAGAGGATACGTGCAACCAACTAGAGAGGTGACCTGACTTAATGATAGAGCTCATTGTTATGCCTTCCCGGGTAAGTCCGAGGTTGAGACGTCTGATGCTGTGATAACAGGTACTATTCTCGTCTATGATCGGATGACTTCTGTTCTATTTGATCTGGGTTTCCACTTATTCTTATGTACTTGTTAGATTTTCCTTGGGTCTGAACTTGGTATGTGATGTTCTTGATTCTTCTATTCATGTTTCTACTCAGGTTAGAGAGTCTGTGGTAGTGACCCATATGTATCGTTTGTGTTCTGTTTTGTTTATGGATTTTTAGACTTAGGAAGATTTGATCTTACTGGATATGTTAGATTTTGATATTATTCTGGGTATGACTTGAATGTTTCCTTATCAAGAATGGTAGCATAAGGATGTGTATAGATTATAAGCAGTTGAACAAGGTTACCATCCGAAATAAGTATCCCTTGCTCATTTGACCAGTTGCAGGATGCTTCAGTATTTTCCAAAATTGACTTGAGGTCAGGGTACTATCAACTGAAGATTCAGCCTGAAGATATACCTAAGACGACTTTCAGGAATCGGTATGGGCATTACAAGTTCCTGGTAATGTAGTTTGGGTTGACCAATGCACTAGTGACCTTTATGATCTTGATAGACGATATTTTCAAGTCATTCTTGGATTCTTTTGTAATAGTGTTTATTGATGACATTTTGATTTACTCCAAGAGCAAGGAGGAATAACCAAGGCATCTTCGTATTGTGTTGGGAATTTTAAAGGAGAAGTAGTTGTATGCAAAAATTTTGAAATACGATTTATGGTTATCTTTGGTTGCCTTCTTAAGACATGTAGTCTCGGTGAAATGGGTGATGGTAGATCCCCAAAAAATTGAGGTGGTTAAGAGTTGGGTTTTCCCTAGCTCTATAACTGAGGTTAGAAGCTTTATAGGTCTTGCTAGTTACTACCGAAGGTTTGTCAAGAATTTTGCTTTTATTGCTACTCACTTGACAAGGTTGACTTAGAAGGAGGTACCATTTGTTTGGTCTGATAAGTGTGAGGAGAGCTTCCAAAAGCTTAAAACACTTTTGACTACAACCCCTATTCTCTCATTGCCGATTGAAGGTAAGGATTTTGTTGTATTTAGTGATGCTTCACATTCGAGTTTGGATGTTATGTTGATGCAGGACATGAATGTCATTTCTTATTCTTTGAGGCAATTGAAGCCTCATGAAAAGAATTACCCAACTCATGATTTGGAGTTGGTAGCGGTAGTGTTTTCCCTTAAGATCTGAAGGCACTATCATTATGGTGTCAAGTGTGAGGTATTCATAGACCATCATAGCCTGCATCACGTGTTTATGCTAAGGGATCTGAATCTGAGATAGAGATGGTGGATGGAGTTGTTGAAGGACTATGATGTGACCATCTAGTATCACCAGGGTAAGGCCAATGTGGTGGCAGACGCATTGAGTTGGAAAGTGGTGAGTATGAGTAGTTTTGCTTATTTAGGGGTGTCAAAGCGACCCTTAGCTAGAGAAATTCAAACTCTAGCATCCAGGTTCATGCATTTGGTGTTTCTGAAAGGGTGTAATATTGGCTAGCATTGAGGTAAAGTCAACATTTCTGGATGATATTAAGGCTAAAACAGTTTGAGGATGAGCAATTGAATAAACTACAAAACATAGTAGTGTCTGCCGAGTCTTCAGACTCTACCATTGATGGATGCAGAGTACTATTGTTTAGAGGATGAGTATGTGTTCCTCGAGTTGGTGAGATGGTTCAGAATATGCTTGCTGAAGCTCATGGTTCGTGATATTTTATTCATCCAGGTGTAACCAAAATGTACCAGGACTTGAGAAAGCTTTATTAGTGGTCTGGGATGAAAAAGGATGTAATGGAATATGTGTCTAAGTGCCACAATTGTCAGCAGGTAAAGTATGGACATCAAAGGCCTGCAGGTTTACTTCAAAGGATGCCCATCCCTGAGTAAAAGTGGGAAAGGATAGCGATGGACTTCGTGGTAGGTCTTCCTAAGACCTTGGGAAAGTATGACTCAATTTAGGTCATAGTGGATTAGACTGACTAAGTCAACCCATTTTATTCTTGTTAGGGTAGACTACAACTCTAAGCAATTGGACAAGAGCTACATCAAGGAGATAGTGAGGTTACATGGGGTGCCACTTTTTATTATTTCAGATAGATGTACGCAGTTTACTTATAAATTTTGGGGCAAGTTGCTTGAAGTGTTAGGAACCCAACTCACTTTTAGCACAAGCTTTCACCCTCAGACTGATGGACAATCGGAGAGGATGATTCAGGTGCTTGAGGATATGCTGAGGGCATGTGTGATAGACTTCGGAGGCCATTGAGATCACTTCTTAGCGTTGTGTGAATTCTCATACAATAACATTTATCACTCCAGTATTGACATGGCACCATTTGAGGCACTCTATGGGAGGGGGTGTAGATCGCCCATACAATGGTTTGAGGTAGGTTATGTAAAGTATCTGGGCATTGATTTGGTAAATAAAGCTCAGGAAAAAGTGAGATGTATCCAAATCAAGTTGTTGGCAGCCTAGATCAGGCAAAAGGAGTATGAGGACCACAAGGTAATGGACATGTCATTTCAGGTTGGTGAACAAGTTCTGTTGAAGGTCTCATCTATGAAAAGAGTCATGAGATTTGGAAAAAAGGGCAAGCTTAGCCCTCAGTATATCTGTCCATTTGAGATTCTCAGAGATGTGAGGCTAGTAGCGTACATGTTGGCATTGCCTACCAACTTATCGGGGGTCCGTTCGATATTCCATGTATCCATGCTGAAAAGATACCATGGGGATGGGGATTAGCCGATTTCCATTCTTGATCAGGATGTACAAAATCCAAGGACAAAGGATATTTGATCGACAAAGGTTCAATAGAAGAATCATCCAGTTGAAAAAGCCACTTGGGAAACCAAGAAGGATATGCGGGACAAGTACCTTCGCTTTGTGAAGATTCAAATACTGTTTCTTTCTTGACTTAGCTTATTTTTCTTGTTTGATCGTTTAGGGATGAACGATGGGTATATTGGTATCTATTGTAATGACCCTTCACGTTGTTATGGTTGAGCTAGTCTTACAAGAATCGGGTTAGAACATTTTCTGGAATTAGAAGTTGGAAATTTCAGGCTAGGCTAGTCTTGGATGAAATTCAAGCAGGGTGAGGTCTAGGAAAATTCGGGGAGGGACTGGGTTAAGTTGATAAATCTTAGCTTTATTTTATTTTGGCTAAGGTGATAATGTGTCCGTAGGACTTTTCGAGAGTGAATTCGAGTGAGTAAAACTCTCGATATCAAACTTGATATAAAGAGGTTAGTCTGGGACATCATGGTTTGAAGGTGTGTTGTGAAAAAGGCAAAACTAGGAGATTTTATGAATTTTTGCCTTGCCACACTTGCTATAGCAGGTGGCAGGCTGCTACTGCAATACAGCTATAACAGAGAAATTCCCGCTATAGTAGAAGTTAGAGTCGGTCAACTCTGCTATAGCGGGAGGTTGTCGCTATGGTGGTACCGCTATAGAAGCACTGGGTTGCTATAGCGGGGTTAATAGTTGTTAATGCAGAAACTTCCCCAAAAATATTCATTATTTCACAAAAATATTTTGGGGAAGGCAGAGGAGATTTCGGTAGATTCCGACTGATTTTCCACCAGATTTCTTTGTTAAGGTAAGTGTTTTATCCCTGTAAACTAGTACTTCAATTCCTATGTCTTCGAATCGTTAGTTACAGGCCTTGGGGAAGGTTTAGCTTGACTTAAGCTATAAAATCTGGTGTGTGAGGGATTAAGGGATATAAAAACCTTGGGTTTTGATTATAAGTTGTATATTCATGATTACATTACCGTAATTCGCTAGTATAACCATAGAATTGCTAGTTTGTAGGTGAATTATTGGTGGAAAGACCCTAGGATGGGTGGCATGATTATGTATTTGGTCTCGGGGTTAATGATTAGGCTATAATCCGTGATATTTGAGGCCATGGGTTGAAATATTATTTGCATTTTTGTTTTAGACCATAATCAAGCTGAGATTGCTAGAAAAAGGAAAGCTCAGGTTTGGTACAACATTTCAGTCTTGGATTAAGGTAGGTGATGGTTTCTTGTAACCCAATTTTCATTATGTGTGCATAATAACTGTATCTTTAGTATCACTTGTACAATACGTGTTCAGTGAAAAAGGGAATGCCTATTAAATCATATCCTAAGTGTTAAATCACATGCAATGAGTCTATTGTGGAAACTTGTTGGTTTTATAAGTGTTGTATTCTATCATTGTTGTTGTGATTATTATGATATCTATGTTGTATTTGTTTGCTCGGGTACCATGCCTAGTACAGGTTTATTTATGGTTGGCTCGGGTACCATGCTGATACAGTACATGGACAAGAGCTCGTCCCCTACAGGTCATGACTAGTGGAAAACTATAAGACCCTTAGCATGTGTATAAAAGTTTACTTTTTATTCATATGTGTTGGTTCCTTGAGTGAGTGAGGCTTATCTGTTTTTTTATTTTTATTCATATGTGTTGGTTCCTTGAGAGGACCGAGATTTTTTGCTACTTAAGATACATGTTGGTCCTGGAGTGGCCGAGTTGGTGGGTTTAATGCTAAGGTGGTTTCTTATGTAAACTGGGGTTGCATGTTAAGTTCCATATATGATGTCCTAGTGACCATTGGGTGGTCCGGGTTACTTACAAGCTATGACATGGTTATATGTGGTCTGTGTACTTGAGTAGTTGGACATGAATTATATAGTTGTTGAGTCAGGTTTTTGACTGAGAGTCTTATTGGTAGTCACTTGACTTGGCTTGTTACATGTTGTACTATTATACTATCTTACTATTATATGTTTCACATTTCTTATTTTGGGAGATGGCCGATGATCCTACCAGTACACTGTTCTTGTGTTTAGATGTTGCACTTGCTCTTCTTTTGTTGAGTACAAGGCATATTCTGACGGCTACTACGAGACCTCAGTTGTGAGACCGGTGACTTCTGAATTCAAGGGTGAGATGCATCTTCCAGGCTACCATGAATTTTTCAGTTGTTCCTAGTCCATTGTTCGGACTTAGACTTTATCCTGGTTTTAAGGTTTCATCCCCTTCTTTCAAACAGTTAGTATAGAGTTTTGGTACAACGACTTTTAGATTCTAGGGGTTAATTTTTGCTGATGTATTATTTCTCATTTTAAAACTATGAATTACTGATTTATTTAGTAAAGATTGCTTAGTTGTCTAATCCTTTTAGTTAAGTATTGGGTTGGTCTTTTATTCCCCCACTGGGGGTTTAGCGTGGTCGCCACTCGCGGCAGTTTAGTTTATGAGATGTAGCTCGTGAAATTACTTTGGGTTTTACATTATTGCATATGCTGATGAGCTCCGGTGGCTCGAGGGATCATTTCGAGTTTTACTTTTCTGCATTGGCCATATACTGCATTGCATCATCCCATAAAGAACGACATTCTTCCTATGTATCTTTATTATGTGTATTATTATTGTTATTATCTTTACTTTATTCCTTTTAGATATGAGACTTCTAGGTTAGTTTCTAGCTTATATTTTACTTTCATGTTCTTTATATCATATTTTATCTTCTGAGCTCGATCGACCTATGATGCCTATTGAGTACCTGGTGTTTTGGTACTCATACTACACTTCTGCATCTTTTTTTAATGCAGAGCCTAGTACGGGTCAGTCCCGTTTATCCTCTGCTCATTCGTGGACTGCTCCCATTCATATTGTGGTGAGCTCTTATCATCCAGAGATTTACTGCTTTCGTTCTTGGACTTACTGTCTTTATTTTGTAGTTTAATAGATAGTTGTATCTTTGTGCAACCCTATTCTCATACTTTTAGAGTCTCTTGCACCGGTGACACCAGGTCTGGGGTTGGTATCTTGTATATATCATCTTTCCATGTTTCTTTGGGGGCCCGTTATGTATATTTTTTACTCGTTATGTATATATCTGTACTCTGTGGCCTATTTATCTCTTTTCCGCTTCCCTTATTATATATTGTTCATCTTTACTTTTAGTATTTGTCTTGTGTTTTGACTTACCTACTGGAGGGTTATAGTAGGTACCATCATGACACAATTTTGGGTCATGACAACATGGTATTAGAGCTTTAGGTTCATCGGGAGCAAGTGCCTAGTAGAGTCTCGCGAATTGGTAGAATGGCATTTGTATCCTATCTGCGGGAGGCTATAGGGCATTCTTAAGAAAATTCCACCTCTTTGATTCCTTATCGTGCATTCTTGACTCTATCAACTTCTAAATTTCATTTGTTTTGTTCTTTTTTTCAGATGGCTCTAATGAGATGTTAGCGGGCAAGGATGAGGCTCCTACACTTGCAGATAGTGCTCCAGCTAGGGGTTGAGGCAGAGGTAGACCTAGAGGTTGAGGCTAGGCATGAGCTACGACACCAGATCGGGCCTATTTTAGGGCACCTTCACCGACACCATAGGTAGAGATTGATGATATTCAGTACCAGCCAGAGGGCGTGGGGCCAGCCTATCATCCAGCGGGATTTGTATCCATGTCATCCCTTCAGGATACATTGGTTTAGATCCTTGTATTTTTAGAGGGTATGTCACAGGCAGGGACTTTGCCTGGCAGTCCGAGTGGTTCACAGGTTAGAGACGAGGCACAAACTTCAGCCCAAGCAGCGACACATGGTGTTTAGGGTTCAGAAGCATGGTTGCTGATGTATCTCCCTATTTAGAGGTGTTGCGAGTTTCTATTTTATCTCACCTTATCACAGCCAGGCCCGCTATGTCTTCTGAGGAGTAGAAGATACTTGGTAGGCTTATCAGATTGGGTCATTCGAGGTTTTAAGGTGCTTCGAGAGAGAACTCCCATGAGTGTCTAGTGATTTACTAGGAGAGATTGCATAACCTCAGCTTAGTGGAGTCACACGGGGTTTATTACACTGTGGTTTAGATGGAGGGATCAGCTAAGTAGTGGTGAAGAGCTTATCTTGAGCGCAGACCAGTCGGGTCATCTCTGATGACTTCGGATCAGTTCTCCAAGGCTTTATTTGAGAAGTATGTACCTTGCAGCATGAGAGGGAGGTTGAGAGATGAGTTCATGGTTCTTCTACAGGGTTCTATGTCAGTTTTTGAGTATGAGGAAAATTCCATGAGTTGGTTAGGCATGCTGCCAAGATTATGCCAATAGAGCATGAGAGGGTTCACCGGTTTGTCTGAGGGTTGATTCTACCACTCTGTTTGGCTACAGAGTAGCTAGTGGCATCAGGATATACATTCCTTATAGTTATCATCCATGCGTGGAATATTTAGGGTATACGTCCCGAGGCCTATAGAGGCGACAACAAGAGGCCCTTCCATCAAGGTAGCTTTAGTGGTTCTCAGTCCAGAGGTAGGGGTTTCTAGAGGTTACTCTCAGTATTATCATTCTAGCAGACCCGTTCAGTGATACACCCAAATTACACCTTTGAATTGAAGTATAAAGCGGTCGATGTTCAACTATAGAACCTAACCAGGGTTAAGGTCGATCCCACGAGAAATATGGCTAGGATCTAGGTCAATGTGGTTATTCGTGCTCTTAGTCTTTTATTTTCAAAAAAGGGAAAAATTATGTAACATATAATGTTTGCAAATTATAAGTAATAAAGTCACACCAAGTATCAATTTGGTTGTTGATCAGTGAGAGAGTTTCCTTGGATTGTGTTCCCCATGATTTCATAACTCAGTAAGGTGTTGTACTAGTGATCTATTCTGGTGCTTAGCATGCAAGATCGGTAAGTTATGTTCAACTAAATGGTTGGTCCCCTAGAGAGATTAATATCACCACACAACTTGGTATGTCTATGGGTGTATGTTATACTAACCCTTACCTTTGATCCCAAATTAGCTATTCCCAGACAAGGCCAAGCTATTAAACGAGGGTTGATAGCCTCGAGTCTCCATTGTTAATCCTTTTTTCCATCTGTTACCTCTTTAGTCCAACAAGTAAGAATAAGGCGAGTTCTAACGTTTGCAACTGCTAGATAGCAATTAATACGAAAGGAAGAACAATACATGCATAAACACCATACTAGAATCACTAAGTACTTTGCCTACTTTTGTTAATCCGTCATGGTTCCCACAACCCTAGTTGTGGATTTATCTGCTCATGTTCATAAGAAAACAATCAAAATTTGGTGAAGAATTAATAATCATATACTTACAAGATGAATAAAAGTAATTTGGCATCTTGAGTTATCAAGGAAGAATCAATAACCAAGTATCAATGGATGAATTAATCTCTCAAAATAAAGAACAATGTAATACTTCATGTTTCTAAGTCGTAAGATACATAATATAATAACCTCGGAAAAGTATTTATAGACAACAAATCCTATCCTAAGTTGACTAGGAAAACATAGCCACATTAGTGTCTATGGATGGGTCCATGACCCGTCATTCTGAATGACTGTTCGTGGTCTTCTAGAGTCACCGTCGTCTGATCAAGTCAACCTTTTTGCTGCAGGATTCCACGGAAGGGATCATGAGTCGTGGAATAGAACTACGGTTCACCGATTAAACTGTGGTTTTAGATCTTTATTTTGCATCTCCTATGATCACTGGACTACGGGTAACAGGACCTGTAGTATGGAGTTACGACCCATCAACTTACTTGTGGTTTCAACCTCAATAATTACAAGTCTGCAGGAGATCTTTCTACGTGTCACAAGACTTGCACATCATTTGGAACTATGACCAGTAGATCCAATCATGGTTTAACACTTCACTTTTGCAACTCTGCAGGGACTCAGTTTATGAGTCACAGTACTTGTTTGTGGTATAGGTTCACTACTCGTAAACTGACCCGTGATTTTGACCTTGACTTGCACACCTGCAGATCTCAGTTCACGACTCACATCACTTGTCCATGGTTTGGAACTAGGGCTCGTCATTCCACTCGTACTTTCAGACTTAGCCAAATTTGAATGCAAACTCCAGTTCTTTGCTTGCGAACTCTGTTTTCCTGTACAACTCACATGAACACATCATATCTACTAACAAAGTGATAAAGAACATACAAAAATTCTAAGTTTTAAGCATCGAAAGTGTTGTAAAACTACGACATATCAATACCCTCAACTAAAAATGTTTTCTTGTACTCAAGCAACAAAACAAAAACTATTCTATCACGATGCTTAGACAAAAGAAAACTAGGAACTACTGCAGTCATACATCTTTCAACAATTCAACGTACAAGTTAGACACCCCCTCTTTCTTACTGCAAAACAAGTGCACGTACACCATTTATCCAGTTAACACAAAAGAATCTATGAATGACATCACGATATCAATAGACAAGGTTACATACACAGATGAAGTTACTCCCGACAATCAGTAATCAATAGTGTTACTCTAGTGCCGTCACCCCACTCACATAGTAAGCATTCAAATCGGTACTAGAACAAATACACTCTCTCAGTAGGAAGTTCAAACAATGCAACACAATACCATAGGCTTGACCTTATTTTCTATGTCTCGGTTTTCAAAAAGTTGGATTAGGATCACTATAGGACTTTACTCGGCTTGTAACGTAGGCTTGAGAATGGGTTTGGTATATTTGGGAATAGTGACTATTCCCTCCTTGACACTACGCTATCTTTATTTCACTTTTTAGACCACTCTTTCCTCCCTTATTCTCCCTTTATTTTTTTTGTTTTAATCATGCAACGGGTGCAACAATTATTCCTAACTCAGCTTTTTCTCATTTTTTTCTCTTTTCTTTTTCTTTCTTTTTCTTAGCACATGCCACAACCATTATTTCCCTTCTTATCACTAGTCTACTTTTTTCATACCCCATTATTCTTCTCATTTACCTCTACAATAGCCACCCTCAACTTAGGCGATTTGTCTGAGTTGAGGTGCACAATGTCCAAGGAGGAACCAGGGACAACTAAAGGTTGAAAGAAAAACTGGGAAGGTGAAAATGCTAATCAATAAAAGAGTCCATTTAGGCTCAAAATTAGGGATCGAGGGATATCAACTTTATTTGGACGGTTATTTTACGCTAAGTGGACTAACTTAAAACAAGTCCTATGATCCTTTCCTAACCAACTATCTTACAACCTAGGCAAGACCAACCAGGTAAGCTCCGGATTGACACACAAAGTAAGAACAATACTAATGCGGCTCACACACACATGGCATAAAGTTTCACTATCAATTACTAATTATCAAGTTCATGCCCTAAATTATGAAACACTTATTCATATTCACATACACGATGTCATGCAAAGATCCATAATAGTAAGTCTATCAAAACAACTAACTTGTCAGACAAAAACTAGAGGGGATCCATTTTTTTTCAAAATCACTTTCAAATCATATTTCCATGCCATAGACTGCACTAAGTATTCCTATTTTGGTTATGCTAACACACAACAGACTCCTAAATATGCTGGTTCAACATAAATAAAAGTCCTCAGGGAAAAAACACAACAAGAAAACCCCAAGGACGTGGATACTCAAAGGTACCCTCTTGGGTTACCTCCTAAGCAGTGTCTGATTTAAAATTGCAGCATGACGTGAGTATCTTGACTACTCAGACTTTGCCAAGATACTCACCAAAACATACATGCAGGATAGCTGCCCCCAATCCACCAAAAAGGAACGTGCATTATCCCTAATGCACTAAAAAGAGTAACTACAAGGGAGGAAAAAACATACCTGTAGCACCTAAGTGCTGGCGTTCGGTGTAGTAGATGGGGCTGGTGGTATGGCACTCATGGTGGAAATAGTAGCTGCAGGCACAAATCTCTCATCATCAGTAATAACAGTCTCTTCGCCCATACCGGGCACTCCCACAATGAGGTCAAAAGAAGGTGTTGCACCCGAAGGTGCTAGGCTCGATGAAGTCCCATCTCTTAAGGCCTCAAATCTAACTCGCTCGGCCTAAACTCTAGCTACTTTATCTTACCTAGAGGCCTCCAGGGTTCTCTTTAATAGCTTTGCATCCTCTTTTTGAGCTTTTTAGGCCTCTCTCTTTCTTTTCTTTTCTATCTCGGCCAGTGTTATCTCCGACTCATCATCCTCTCTATGGGCTTTCTTTCACTTTATCATTTTCTTTTTCTCAGCCTAAGGAACATTAATAACATCAACCTTGTCTCGAGATCTCTTAAGTAGAGCACATGGATGGGACTCTACTAGTAGATCAATAAAGGAATCCTCCCCCCTAGTCTCCAGCTGTTGTAGCCTCAGTAACTGAAACCATCTTTGCATGGATGGCGTCAATATCAGCACAAGCTTTGGCAAGTTCGTCAAGGATAATTATGAGGTCCGGTGTACTTAGATTCCCCAACCAATCATTCACTTGTATCTCTATCCCATCCAAACAGGCATTTAGATTATCAATAGAACTCTTAATGGGCTCGAGCATAGAGGCAATCTCTTTTCTGATCAGCTGCTTAATGTACCTAGAGAATCGCCTAATCTACTCATCCACATGGGCCTCCATCTTAGACACCTTGCTGAAGGTATGGCTAGAGAAAATAATGGTGATGGCTGCCTCTGAAGAACAAGCAACTATGGTCACCTGAGCTTCTCGAGAAGTAGTAGAAGTACCAGCCTCAACAACTATGGGGTCCAAGGCTGCAACAACTGTGTCCCTAAAAACCACTGAGGAATCAACCGGAACACTATCACCTGTATCAAAAAAAATAGCACTCCCAGAGGCAGAAGAATAGGCATTACCCTTAGCCACAAGGTTAGCCATATCTCGGATAAGTGTGATATCCTGGAAGCCCGTAGCATGTATTGTCTTGTCAATCCCCACATAGATGGGCATATCGACTGCTTGGCATAACTTGGTGACAAGGCATGGAATGGAATGGAAGTGGAGGTCCTCAAGGCCCGCTCTTTAAGCTCCTTTACTATGATACGACAATAATGATGTCAAAATAGGACATGATAACATCAACCAATATTTCTTGGTCTAGAGTCAGTGTATTATCTACAGCTGTAGGGACCAACTGATACTGTACCATGGACCACCAAAACTTACCAACCATACTCTGTAATGCCTTTGTGATAGAAAAAGGTTTGACCATCAACCAAGGAAGGTTCCCATCAGTGATCATCGAGGCTAGACACCCAAGAGAGGTGTTGTTGCTATGGTGCTGCCCCAATCTAAATTCAAGATCTTGCAGGGGGACTGGTGCTAAGTAGTCTGGGCCATAAATGATGCACTGGATGGTGCACTCTAAAATATCAACCAGAACCCCTCGTACTTTCACACTATCCAAAGGTGGAAGCTTCTTTGGATTTTCCCTTTATCGCATGAGTTAATGAGAGTGGCTACACAAGCAGCATAAAACTCGCAAACTAGAATGGGGTTGTAGGCTCTACCATGCTAACTCATCCACCTGAACCCATAATGGTCGTACAACTCTTTAATTTTTTTCATGTCATCCAAAGCTGCTGACCAGATCTCTACCTCCTTGAAAATACTCCACCTAAAGTGCCCTCTATCATTTTGTGCTAGACCCTCATGAAATAATTTGGAAGACCCCTTAATAGCCCACCAAACATTTTTGTGAACCTCAAGGTTCTTTCTTTTGAATATTGGGACAATGCGGATGGGCTCATCATTTCGGACCTCAGTTGCATCAAGGCTCTTTGTGCCAGACTCACTCGCACCGGCACTGGTTGATCCTAAACCAGTGTGGTCTTTGCTACCTGAGGCAATGTCATCCACAGGATCCGAGTCTCCAATTTTGCTCTCACTAGACGAGGACTAAGAATTATCCTCTCCCTCTTAAGACTGCGGAGAGGTGGCTTGTGATTGTCTCTTTCCTTTGCCTCGTCGTCTGAGGCTGCACTTCTAAATTTGAGTCAATGACGTACACCTCCTCGGACCCACTTTTTCAGGTTCAAAGGGCTCGTCTATGAGTCTAGTTTGTAATTTTTGATCCCCTTCCTTTTCTTCCTTAGCTATTTTTTCTCCACCCTTCTTTGGAGTGTTTTTAGGAGGCATAGTACATGCAAGAGAGATAATTAGCATACATCCCAAGAAATCAAAAACAAAAGAAAAAGGAAATTTTTTACACTTACTGTACAAGTGTGCATGGCATAGTTCACAGATGGGTTGACGGCTCGTGGAATCAATCCACGGTCCATGGGCCCATCTGCGCTTCCAATTTTAAAGCCAATAGTGAACTGCTCCTACGTATCACGAGTCACTTGACGGGATATAGTTCAAAACTATAGATCCATCATGTGAGTCGTAGAACAATACGTAAGATTTACACTCTCTGATGAAATTCCACGGGTGAGTCGATGATCCGTTGAACCAATCCATAGGTCTTTGACCCAACCGTAGAATCTCAACAGTAAATAATTATCATTTTAACAAAAAAAAATGATCCTCGAAATTGGATAATTACAATCCTCCCATTCAAGAGGGCTACTCAGTCTTTACCCACGTTAAATTATAAGCCCTTTGTCAGGAGTTGGCAAGCAAAACAACCTCCAAATTTGTTTCCAAATCACAATTTTGGCCATAATGCCCTCCAACTCACCAAACTCAACCAAATATCACTCCCTCATACCATTGCACTATTGTTTTTAAACTCTTGATCAAAGTTCTCTTTGAATCACACTACTTTATCACACAGAGATGCCCCAAATCAATTTTTAGGGTTCAAAGACAAAATCAACATGGTAGTTAACCATGAATCCATTACACACTAACCTTTCGAACAAGATATTGCAAACTTAGGAGTGAGTTAAACTTACTCTGTTGTTTGCAAGATCTTCTTAAGAGGTGATTGAGAAGAGTGGGTGCACTGTGAAGGAGTTGTAGTCATGTCATGAGTAACAGAGGGAGTACTTTGATAGGGCAAGTGTGATTTTTCTTTGGAATTTTTTTGGAAGTGATGGAGGGAGTAATTTGATCGAAAAAGTATAGAAATTTTGATTCTTTTTCTTTTTAAAAGAAGCGGTATACCCGCTAGGGTAACCAGGTGAAGGAAAAAAAGAACTGGGTTGGGGCGAGTTCATTAAAACTTTTGAGAATTAAAACTCTCAACCCGGCTAAATAACATACCTGGGATCCATGGGTGAGGACTACGGTCCATTGATTGGAACAACAGGTTGTCGACTCACTCGTGGATCAGTATTCCTTGTGAAATTATTGCTAGTATCTACGGATGACTTTACATCTTGTCTTTTGAAAGTACAGACCATCTTGTCACTCGTAAAATCTTGACTAAGACCTGGCATCTGGGACTAAGGACTACGAGTTGGTCCATGAGTCATTGTATAAGTTAACAACCTGTGAGGGAAAACATGGTTCTTAGACTTGCTTCTGTGGGTCAAATTTTCCAGACATCTATGGTTGAATCCACGGGTTGTTAAGGTCATTCATGACACGCCATCCAACCCATAGATCAACTCTTTTCTTCCATCTGCATACTTTTCTCCTCCTTTTGTCTTGGTGTCCTTGCACACTTCAGCATGCGTTAATCCTGGGTTGCCTCCCAAGCAACACCTGATTTAATGTTGCGGCATGATGTAGATCACTTTACTACTCAGACTTCATCAAGTTACCCCTATGGTTTGCCTCTAATGAAGCGCCTGATTTAACATCACGGCACGATGTAGGTTCCTTGGTTACTCAGACTTCACCATGGGCCCAGATGTCCATAACCTTAATCTCCTCTACAGTTCCCAAATATGCTTTTACATGCTGATCATTCACCTTGAACCGTTTACCTTCATGGTTCTCAAGATTAACTGCACCATATAGGAATAATTGTACCACCCAAAATGGTCCCATCCACTTAGACTTCAACTTGCCAAGAAATAAGCAAAGTCTTGAGTTGAACAATAGAACCTAATCACCTAGTGCAAAGTCTCTCTTTTCAATCTTTCAGTCATGATATATCTTCATCTTCTCCTTGTACAAGGCTGAACTCTCATAAGCTTTGTGCTGGAACTCATCCATCTCATTTAACTGACTAAGCCATTAATAGGATGCATCACCCTAATTCAAATTTAGCTTCTTGAGCCCCATATGGCTTTGTGCTCAAGATCCATCGATAAATGACATAACTTTCCGAACACGAGCTGATAGGGAGATATACCTATAGGGGTCTTAAAAACAGTCTGGTATGCTCACAAAGCATCATATAGTTTCCTAGACCAATCCATTCTATTAGCATTCACAGTGTTCACAAGGATTTTCTTTATTTCTCGGTTGGAAACCTCAACTTGCGCACTAGATTTCGAGTGATAAGGAGTTTCCACTTTATTCCTTACTCCATACTTATCAAGTAGAGCTCAAAACAACCTGTTGAAAAAGTGAGAGCTTCCATCACTAATGATTACCCGTGGTGTACCAAATCTAGAAAATATATTCTACTTCAAGAACGTTGTGACACTGTTACCTTCATTATTAGGAATCACAACTGCCTCCGCCCACTTGGACACATAGTAGACAACTTCAAGTGTGTACTTTATCCCATTCAAGTTGACAAAAGGGACCATAAAGTCAATGCCCTAAACATCAAATAGTTCAACCACAAGAATAGGGGTGGAGGAAGCTCATGCTTTCTTGATATGCCACCTTTCCTTAGACATCGATCACAAGACTTTGCATAATCTTGGGTATCTTGATGAAGAGTTTGCCAATAGTACCCTCATTGCAAGATCTTATGAGCTATCCGGATACCACTATGATGCCCCCAATAGGGGATGAATGACATGCCTTCAATATACTCACCATCTCTTCCCCATGCAATCATCCCATCAGCACAAACATGAAACAAGTATGGCTCCTCCTAGAAAATTTTCCAAATATTGGACATAAACTTCCTGCGCTGATGGAAGGATAAATCAGAAGTCACCATGTCACTTACCAAATGATTGGTAAAGTTTGCAAACTATGGAATCAAGTCGTATGATGCAGCCAATACTTTCTCATCTGGGAAGGTATCATCAATCTCAATCTCATCTTTCAGTTTCAACATCGCCGCTTCTTCCTATCTAGACAAATAGTCAACTACCTGGTTCTCATTCCCTTTTCGGTCCTTGAACTCAAAGTAAAATTCTTGCAATAGAAGTACCCACTGAATCAATCTAGGCTTCACCTTCTTCTTCACTATAAGGTACCTAAGAGTTGCATGGTCAGTGTGCACAATTACCTTTGTGCTAAGAAAATATGATCTGAACTTCTCAAAAGCAAAAAAACCACAACAAGCAACTCTTGTTCTCTCACAATATAATTCTTCTGAGCAGTATTGAGTGCCTTGCTAGCATAGTAGGAAGGATGGAGAATATTTTCCCGTCTTTGTCCTAGGACTTCTCCCAATGCCACTCTACTAGTATCACACATCACTTCAAAAGGTTGAGACCAGTCAAGTGTAATAATGTTAGGAGCTGATATCAACTTTTTGGTTAGAAAATCAGAGAATTACAACCCAAGCATAATAGTAAATAAATATGGAATTGCTCTTTATGATAGCCCTATTATATCAGAAAACCTAATCCTTCCATTACTGTCATGGCTGCTCCAACCACTAGACAGTCTGCTGGGGCTGGCCAACTCTTTTTTATCACATTCCATATGCCTTTCTAGAGTTATATCACACCAAATCCCCATAAAAACCTAGTTTGCCTATCGAACCTATAGTTTTGCCTATCAAAGATGCAAATGCTAAGGAGAAAAACAATACTAATCATGGAGAAACCAATAACAAAATGAAATACATGGACTTGATGAATCCCTATGTAATGCAGGAACATAATAAGAAACCTCCTGTTGAAGCAATTCCTATGAAACCATTGAGATATATTAATGAAGTACCTCGGATATATGGATGGAGGAGGAGGTTAACAAAATGAACATTCTAGAAGATCTAAAATTCATCGTTATTGGTAAGTTTTCTTATGGATAGCTGGAATTGGAGGAACTTAGAATTCAAATCCCCAAGCAATGCAATGTTAAAGATGAATGTAAGATTGATCTTCTTAGAAATAGGCACATTTTGATGAGGTTCAACTTAATGAAGAATTTTGTTTAAATATGATGTGTAAAAATGCGTACTATATAATTGAGAGAGAATGGAGTGGCTTATCAAATGAGACCTTTCATTTATGATGCCAATTTTAAGCCAACTAAAGAGACTACTCAAGCAATGGCTTGGATGTTGTTCCCATACCTATTGCCTACATTTTTTTGTAAGAGAGTCTATTTTTTCACTGGTTGATGCTGTTGGTAAGCCTATTCATCTTGATATGGAAACTATCACCAAAACCTAACCTAATTATGTGAGGGTCAAGGTGCAAGTGGATTTGGCTGCTAAACTACCTGACTATGTAGAGCTAGAGGTGGTTAACAACAAGAAAATACTTCTAGAGTTCAAAAGATAACAATTGAATATGACATGCTCCCTAAATACTATCATACATTCAAGCTTCAAGTCCATGAAGAAAGTGAATGTAGGAGTTTGCATACATAATTAAAAGGACAAGTGTAAGAAGAGAAGAGTGAAGATAAAGTACAAGAAAAGGACGATGTTCCACTGCAAAGAAGAGTTAAAAATGGAAAGGTAGTCCTATCCAAATTGAACCCTACGCAGAGAAGATTCAGAATTGAGAAAGGTGCATATACATTTTTGAGTGCCTCAACTATGAAACTTCCCAGACCAGCAAAGATATAACAATGACCAACTCTTTTGATATTCTTTAAGAAGAAAGGGAGGGGAGTACATATTTACAAGAAGAGAGCAACAAGGTAGTAGTGAATGAAGACGAACCCACTAACAACAGTGAGGATATTACAGCAAAACCAGTATAATCAGATGATTACAAGGCCAAAACACAAGGCAATGCAGCAACAATACCATCAACAGTCAACACAAAAGTGAATACAAGCATAACAAAAATAGACAAGGAGCAAAATGCAAAATCAATAAAAATACAGGGGAGTACAGAACAACATAGTTTTTTCACTAAAGAGTAGATATCACAATCATTCCACAAGGAGAAGATCATAACAAGAGATGGTGAAGCGGCAAAGGATGTGATAACAACAACTGCAATAACAGGAGATCAGAGTACTAATGCAATAGTAAAGTCACCTGCACAATAAAGTGATATAGAGATCAATAAGCAAGAGAAGAAGTCATACAAGAATGCAAGGGAGAAGAGAGAAAGAGCAGATGCAACAAAGGATCTATTTGAAAAATCAAATGCATAAAACCTCTTGGCAGTAGTAGAGGTCCCAACATTAATGCAAACAGATGAATCACTGGTCATTGTAGGTGCTATTGAATCTCCTAATAAAGATTTACATGATATACTCACCCACAATGGGGAAAATAGAAAGAGCTCCACGAAGAGAAGAAAAGCAATAAGCAGAGAAGGAAGATCATATTTATAGAGATGCAGATATTTCCCCAAGATCACTCAAGGTTGTAAAATCAGCCAGAAAAGGGAAAAATATGGTAATGGAGAAGCCTCTCAACCTGTTAGGGTGAAACCAAAGAGGAATGTAGGATCCCATCAATCTGATAAATGATGAAAGCATTTGTTTGGAACATAAGGTCAGTAAAGTTACAAAAAGCATTCCAAAGAGTGCAAATATTGCACAATTTTCATAAGTTTGTCTTTGTTGCTTTAATAGAGCCTTTTCAGCATGCCAAAAATATCAACATATACAAAAATAGATTAAAGATGAAGTTATCCTATCATAACAAAAATGGTCAGATTTGGGTTTTTACCAATCATGAGTATGATGCTATAGTGACTAGTGACACTGATCACCAATTAACTTTGAAATTGCTGGAGCTAGCTTTAGGATCATTTTTTTTCACTTCCGTAGTATATGCTAAATGTGACAGTTATCTTAGATTGGAGCTGTGGGATGATTTGTACAATATAGTTTAGGGTTTGACTCATCTATGGCTTATAAGTGGTGATTTTAATGTGGCACTGAATGAGGAAGAAAGAATAGGAGGTCTTCCTATATTAGATACTGACACAAATGATTTTAGGACTTTTACTGAGTAATCTTGCTCAAATGCCCTTTAAGGGAAGTCCTGCTACTTGGTGGAATGGTAGAGCTGGAGATGATTGTATTTTTGAGAGGCTTGAAAGAGCTCTACTGAATGCTGATTTTCAGGGGTTGTTTGCTCAATCAGAGGTGGAGCACCTTCCACAAAATGGCTCTAATCATGCCCCTCTTCTAGTATCTTGTCACAATGATGCCCCTCATTTTAGCAGGCCTTTTGAATTTCTTAACTTCTGGACATCTCATGAGTCCTTTAGGGAAGTTGTTAGAATTAATTGGGATTCTGGGTTTTCTTCTAATCCTTTATTGGATTTTAAGAAAAAGATAAAAAGGATAAAAAAGGCTTTAACCTTGTGGAGTAGAGAGACCTACAGAGATATTTTTCTGCAGCTTCTATTTCAGAGAAGATATTGCAAGAATCAAAGAAAACTTATTTGATAAATATCTCTCTGCTGGGAATAGAGTGGTAATGAAAAAGGCCAAGGCTGATTAAAACAAACCTTACCTTAGAGGAATCTTATTGGCAATAGAAGGCAGTATGATTGGTTTGAATATAGTGACAGGAACACAAGATTTTTCCATAGTGTGGTGAAAGAAAAAAGACAACGACTGAAGTTGAGCAGAATTCAGGATCACTATAGTGATTGGCTGGAAGATTAATGGGAGATTGTTGCTGCTACAACTGAATTTTATCAGAACAAGTTTACATAAGAGAGAGATTCTATTGAGTTTTATCTTTCCTCGCATATCCCAGAAATGGTCAGTGCAGAAGAAAATGAGAAGTTGGGTGAAATTCCAGCTTAAGAAAAGGTGAAGAAGGCTATTTTCAATCTCAATGGTGATAGTGCGGTGGACCTAATAGTATATCAGGAAGATTTTACCAATAATGCTGGGATATTATAGGGCCTGATATTGTGAGAATGGTGCATGACTTCTTTGCAGGTAATTCTGTACCAAAATCAATTACTCATACTAATTTGCTATTCATTGCTAAAAAGCTATTGTTAATACTTTCTTTGATTTAAAACCTATTAGTTTAAGATATTTTATTAATAAAATCCTATCAAGGATTATACATGACAGAATAGAAAGTTTTCTACGAAGGATTGTCTCTCCTAATCAGTCAGAGTTTGTCAAGGGGAGAAGTATTATAGAGAATGTTCTACTTACTCAAGAACTAGTGACTTATATTGGTAAAAGAGGAAATCCTATTAATGTGGTTATCAAACTTGACATGGCTAAATAATATGATAGGTTTCATGGTTTTTCTTAATAAAGGTCTTAAGGAAGATGGGTTTCTCAAACATGGTTATTGACATGATATGGAGGCTAGTGTCTAATAATTATTATTATGTGCTGATTAATGGGAAGTCACATGGGTTCTTTCATTCTACTAGAGGAGTGAAGTAGGGTGACCCCCTCTCCCCTACTTTATTTATCTTATCAGTTGAAGTTCTCACTAGAGCTCTGAACTCTTTGTGTATGGATGTTTCGTTTGTTGGTTATGGATGCCTAAGTTGAGCCCTAATTTGAATCATCTTGCATATGTTGATGACATTATTATTTTCTCTTTTACTAATGAAGTGTCTTTGAAGACGATTATAGTTATTTTGAAAGATTATGAGAGGCAATTAGGGTAGAAGGTGAACATGGAAAATAGTTTTTTCTACATGCACGGAAATGCAGCAAAAAACACTTTAGAGATGGTACAACAATGTTTAGGTATGAATAGCGGTTCATTCCCTATGAAGTACCTGGGATGCCTCATTACCCATACTAAGAAAAGTAAAGAACACTATGCAGAATTAGTTGAGAAGGTGAAATGAGATTGGCAATATTGGAAAGATTATAAGATGATGTCATATGGAGGTAAGGAGGTTCAAATCTCAAGTGTTCTACAAAGTACTCCTCTTTATGTTCTCTCAGCCATTTTTCCACCTAGTTGTGTCATTAAAGATCTTCATAGAATTTTTGCTAATTTTTTTTGGAGAAGAAAGGAATAAGGAAGGAGCAAGCACTGCTCAACATGGAGTAAAGTTTGCCTTCCAAAGCAAGAAGGTGGATTGGTTTTAAATCTATGTTTGAAGTTTCTCAGGCAATGTATGCTAAACTCTAGTGGAAATTCAGAACCTAAAACAATACGTGGTCTAATTACTTTTGAAATAAATATTGTAAGAAGCAAATACCAACTCTTGTAGAATGGAAAAGAGAATCTCAGGTATGGAAACATATGTTAGAAAATGGAGATAAGCTTGAGAAAAAAATATGATGGGAACCATATGGAGGCACTTCCAATATATGGTTTGAAAAATGGACTAATTTAGGTCCTCTTTTAAAATACCAATCAGTTGTACCCTCTTATCATGAAATGAGGGATGTTGAAGAATTTATTAGTGCAGATGGGTGGAATTTTGAAAAAAAGGAGAATCATGTTCCTGAGTATATAGTAGCATATATCAGGAATAACTGAGTCAAAGTAAACTTGTCAATCAAGGGGATAAACCATGGTGGATTATTACAAGCACTGGGAACTTTAGTATGAAGAGTGCTTGGGAATTGTTGAGGTATAAAGAAGAGATTTTTGAAGATTTGAAGACGTAAAAATGTAAAGATTTACCTTTCAAATTCTCTTTCTTGGCTTGGAGAATCTGGAAGGTAAAGTACCAGTGTCACATCTAATGAATACATGGGACCCTAATGTTACACAATTTTTTAAGTGTTATGAAGATGAAGAAGTTGAAACTATAGAACATCTTCTTTTGAAGGGAGGTATTGCTCAAGTTACCTGGCAACACTTCTCTGGAGCTGCCGAATTTAATTCACTTATAAATCTTAAGAAAAATATAAGGAAATGGTGGATCTTTGAGGATAACAACAAGATTAAAGGAGTCTATCAGGTGGTGCCTATTATGATACTATGGTTCCTATGGAAGAGAATGAACACATTAATTCATGGTGGTAAGTACTCAACTGAAAAGATTATCTGGGATGTAACAGATACTTTGAGGAAATTCCTGAAAAGTAGATTCAGGATCCAGTGTGAAGGCAAAAATTGGACTCAGATAGTTGAGGTTCTGGAGAAATTTAGGCCAGTTTTTAGCTTCAAAATTGTTAAGTGGTTGCCCCCACTTATGCATCAAATGTAACACATATGGGTCTCTAGGGGTAATCCTGACCCTAGTTCAGCTGTATTTTACATTAGAAACTCAGGAGGTGAAATTTTGTTTGCTAAAGGTGTGAAAATTTAAGATATCACTAATCCAGTGGAAGAATCTAGAGGTATCAGAGAAGGGTTGATCTATTGAAGGGATAACAACATAAACAATGATATAGTAGAATCAGACTCATTGGCACTATTCCAGATTCTTCATGGAAAATGGAAGATCCCATGGAGTATAACAGTTGAAGTGGATTGTATCAACAATATTAGGGGTTCATTATTAGTAAGAGTACAACACTCCCTTAGGGAGGGAAATACTCTTCCTGATTTTTTTGCTAATCTTGTTTTCTATTTTGCAGGTGATTTCCAATTTTATCAATTTAAGATGTTCCTAGCATTGTAAAGAAGATACTGATTCTATACAAACAAGGAACTCCTAACATAAGAAGATGCACAGTAAATACCCCTTGAATATGCAGCAAGAGAGATACTTTCTCTAAATAGGTTTTTTGCTAAGCTTTTCAGGTGAAGTGTTAAAATAGTGTAAGCTAAATAGAAAGATGCTAGTCTGAAGTTATTTCATGAGGTTTGATTATCCGCACCTTTGAGAGTGTTTAGGTGTCATTGGATAACAAACCAAGATTAGTATGCGTCTACACCAGTTCACTGTTGTTAACCAGTTCTAGAAATTTAGCTTGACCAACAAAGAGAGGAACACAAACATGAAGTTTATAATTGTATTATTAATTTCCTTTAACCTCAGATATGATGGTGGTATTAATCTCTTGTAAGGTTCATCCCATTGATCTGATGGCATAAAGGAAAATGATTATGTTAATTATAGATTCATAAAATCTTTTGCTTATCTAAGATGCCACAAAGTTAGATCAACATAGCAGCTTGTATTTGGAGTAGAACTTAAATAACACGGGGATTTGATCCCATCCTTTGAAGATAAGAACAATGACTGGTAAGTTACGCAGTAGCAAGCTTGTTTAGCTCAGAGGTAGAACACCTTCATCATAGCTTTACTGAGATCATGGGTGACTAGATCGAAGAAGCAGAAGTGGAACGAAGATTGAAAGATCAAAGCTCAGTCATAGATCAATGAAGACAAGATATGAGAGGCTTTGAGAAGATGTTTGCAAATATTTCCAAATTGATCCTTTTTTTAATTTCCTCTGCCTTTACTTTATTTTCCTTTTGTTTTCCTTGACTTTTATTTTTCGAATTTTTTCATCTGGGCTAGGTCACTTTTGGACCTGGCCCATGCTTGTAAATATGGATCTTCTTTTCTTTTATAAATGGGCTCTTTTGATAAAAAAAACTTTTCCTTGAGGTATTCAAATACCTTCAGACATGCATCATCAAAAACAAACTTCATATCTTTCTCCAACAACTTGCACAAAGGGTGTGCAATTTTAGAGAAATCCTTTATGAATCTACGATAGAACCCAACATACCCCAAAAGGCATTGAACACCTTTTACAGAAACCGATGAGGGAAATTGTTCAATCACCTAAATCTTTATTTTATCAACCTCAATTCTCTTCTTGGTGATCTTGTGGCCAAGCACTATACCTTCTTTCACTATGAAGTGACACTTCTCCTAATAAAGCACCAAATTGCACTCTTCACATATTTTCAACATAACTCAAATGGGCTAACCAGTCATCAAAGGAGTCACCTACCAAAAAAAAAATCATTCATGAATACCTCAATAGTGTCCTCTACCATGTCTGAGAAGATTGACATCATACAATGCTGAAAGGTCACCGGTGCATTTCATAATTCAAACGGCATCCTCTTGAATGCAAACATCCTATATGGACAAGTCAAAGTGTTCTTCTCTTTGTCTTCAGGAGCAATCGAGATCTGATTGTATCCCAAATACCCATCAAGAAAACAATACCATTCTCTACCAGTAAGACGATCTAACATTTGATTCATGATTTCAGTCCATGCATTTAGCTTCCTATAGTCCATGCACACACACCATCTTATGATTGGCCTCATCAAAATAAGCTCATTCTTTGCATTCAGAACTACAGTGATTCCACCCTTATTTATCATACATTGAACTGGTCTTACCCATTTGTTGTCTGATATAGGATAAACCACACCTGCATCCAATCAGTTGATGATTTTCTTCTTGATGACCTCTTGTATAGGTGGATTCAACCTACGCTGATGCTCATTACTAGGAATACAATTTGGCTTAAGTTGGATTTTGTGTGCATATGCCTGGTGAAATACCAATGATGTCAGCAAGGGACCAACTAATGGCCCTCTTGAACTTCCTCAACACAGAAACTAGAGCCTCCACTTGCCATTCAACCAAATCTATAGCTATAATAACCAACAAGGTATTTTTAGCTCCTAAGAAAGCATATCACATGTGAGACAGGAGAGCCTTGAGGTCCAAGACTGGAGGCTCCTCAATAGAAGGTTGACCGGTGGGGTTGCCCCATTTTTCAAGTCCAAATCAAACTTTTTTGGAGCATATGTGTAAGACCCTATATGAGTGAGTACATCAACCATCTCATCATATTCCTCAATGTCCTCTCCATTGAAATTAATGATCACAATCGCAAGTGCTTCTACACTAAATCGCTCTTTAATAGTACCTAGTGGTTGCTCCTCATCAACTACATCTATCATTGATACCATGCGCATGTCATTGGGATGCTTCATTGACTGACAAATATTGAAAGTCACGTCTTCTTCATTCTGTCCAAACTTTATCTGCCCAATTTTTATATCAACAAAAGCACATCCGGTGGTAAGGAATAGTCACCCCAAGATAATAGAAACCTCAAAGTCAACCTCACAGTCAAGAATCACAAAATCTGCCAGATATATGAATGTCTCAACTTTCACAAACACATCATATAGAATACCCACATGCCTCTTCACTGTGCGATCTGCCATATAAAACCGCATTAGTGTTAGTTTGGGGGCTCCCAAGCCCAACGCCTGAACACTGCTAACAACATGAAATTAATACTAGCACCTAAATCAAACATGGCCTTTGTAAAGTTGAAAGATTCTATTGTGCATGGAATAGTGAATGCTCCAGGATCTTTCTTTTTTGCACAAGAGAACGAGAGGTTATTGCACTGCAATGGTGCAAATTATCAACAGGCTCGAAGCTCAGGGTATTCTTTTTAGTCACAAGATCCTTCATAAATTTTGTATAACCAGACATCTGCTCCAGTGCTTCGATCAAAGGGATGTTCACTGAAAGTTTCTTCAACATTGAGATGAACTTGTGATACTTCCCTTCTTCAGCCTTCTTAATCAATCTCTACGGGAAAGGTGGAGGAGGTCATGACATAGGAGTTGGGATCTGAGGTACCTCCTCCTTCCCTTTAGTAGCGATAGACTTTTTCTCACCAATTTTAGGCTACTTCTCAATCGAATTCTTATCAACTACTTGTTCTTTATATTCAACCAACCTTTCAGTATCAACATTCTCAGGCTTGACCGGATCATCAAAAACTATAGGAATAGGAGGGTGAATAGTCTTCTTTTCACTTCTAGTAGTCACTGCCATGCACTGCCCATCATATTTTGGATTTTGGACTGTGTTGCTTGGAAGTGTACTTGTTTGGCATTGATTCAAGGCTGTAGACATTTGGCCTAGCTACTTCTCAATCTGCTTAATGGATGTGGCATGTGACTCAACCTTTTGATTTATCCCTGATATATCTGTACAAATCTCCTTAAGGTTTTCGTCAGTCATTTTCACCCTTTTCAGCACCTTATCCAACACAACCTCCATCCTTAAAAAGCTAGACTCCCCTTCATAATTTCAAGGTAGGATGAGTAAACCACTTCTATCTTTTTTATACTCGTCCTTCTTCTAGTCACCATCTCTATATCTACCTCTGCTCCTATCTCTGTATCCAGATCCATTGATTCCTTTGACCTTGGTGCTAAGTGTCTTGATTAGACCCTTGGGCCTAAAAACCTACCACCTGATCATTTAGATAGTTCACCTCCTCATCAGAATCAGATTCATCATGCCTAGATTCTTTACATTATGAATTGACTACATTTACCTTTTCAACCCCAACCCCTATGACATGCTTTACAATGAGGCGTATGTCAGTTTTCATATGCACTATCTCTTGACCTATCTCTTGTTCTATTTATGTTGTTCTATGGACCTGCCAATAACATAAGTTCTAGCTAGAACTTCAGATTCTCTCGTTTGCCAAGCCCTGTTCATCTTAGTGACTTAGTCAAGCATCTCAGCTGCCTCTACATAAGTGTAATCCATAAATTTACCTCTAGTGATGGTTTCAGCTACCGCTTTGGTGTTTGCATACAATGACCTATAGAAAATCTCCAATAATGTGTCATTGGGTATTCTTTGATTTGGAACTTGCTTTAGCTTCTTATTGGAACTCAACCATATCTCATATAGTGCTTCTGTATTCAGTTGCCTGAAGTTATAAATTTCACCCTTAAGCTGCAACATAATGGATTGAGGGAAAAACTACTCCAAGAAAGTTCTTTTCAACTCCCTCAATATAGTGATCGAATCATTTAGGAACTCTGCCAATCAAAGAGTTGCTTCTCTTGTCAAAGAGAATGGGAATAGACACAGTATAATAGCATCCTGAGTCACCCAAGGTAAATTGAATGCCTTGCAAATCCCTTCGAAGTTCATTAAGTGCAAATTAGCATCGTCGGTAGCTTTTCCTGCAAATACTTCCTTCATATCAGCAATTATATCATGGTGCTTGTAATATCAAACTTTTCCCCAATGGGGAGTGGGGGTGGCACTATGACACTAGTCGATCCTGCATCATCCAAGTCACCATCATTATCATCAACATCATTAAGGGGCATATCTGGGTTGTTGCTGTTGAAAGCCCCTATTCGCTCTCTGTCTGGCCTGATCATTCTGAGCATTCTGTCGAGCTAACTCATCGCGTCTAGCTTTCTTATTTAAAGAATTTTAACGAGTAACCTCCTCTCTTCTAGTTTGCTTCTCAGCTGCAGCGTGTCCTTGCTCTTCTTCTAGTGGAGTTGCCTCTTCTTGGCATGCTATTTCCTGTTCCTTAGCCATCATCCTGGTTGTGGCCTCTTCTATGGTTTCAATTACTCCATCCTTGTCCATCTTCCTCAAAGTTCTCTGAAGTTCAAGATCAAGTGATATCAGAGGATTGCCTTGACTTTGTATGCTGGGCATACACAAGTGTGTACCCTAAAAACCAAGCAAAAACAATAGAAAAGTAAATCAGGAAATAAGGACTAACAGTCAATAAACACAATTTCTCTAATCCTAAAATGTATTCTCCGGCAACGGTGCCAAAATTTGATATGCCCAAATTACACCTCTAAATTGAAGTATAAAGCGATCATTGTTTGAATATAAAATCTAGCTATTGCATCCTAATGCACACGCAAGTATACGTGATCATACAAGTAATATAAGATTGAGAGTCCAGATATCGTACCCACAGGGACTTGTCAATTAACTATTTTACTAAATTAAACTAGTTTTAATTATTTATTCAAGCATAAGATTCCAAAAATGAATTTATGACTAAACTAAATTAAAAATAAAAAGAAGTTAACTAATGAATAATTAACCAGCCGAAGAGCAGATTCTTACGCAGTCAATATGGTGAAATCAATCTAGGATTATGGAATCGCTAACAATCATGTTGAGTAAGTAATATCATTAACTTGTTTGTTTATCTAGTTGTTGACTACGGGGTTAATTAATATGATGATGGTCTTATTTCTCTTAAGTACACATGCAAGTGTACATGGTCATGCAAGTAATAAAGTGCCTCTTGCGAGCCGAATATCGATCCCACAGGGACTTGGTGTTTAGCAGACAATCCAACTTAATTATTACTATTGAAGTTTAACAAGTGCGATTCATAACCAAGAAGAGTTTGAGTTTTGCTTTTTTAAACTAAATACTATAAATAACAACGATATAAAATTTTGATTGTAAACAATATATTGAGAGATCCAAGGTTGAGGCATTTACTTCACATTCATGCATAACTATGGTTTCTAGCCGGTGTTGTTGTTTATCATGATTGTTGATCTACGGGGTTGATATTAAAACTTGGGAATGGTCATCCTCTAAGTCATCTACCCAAATTAATCTCACAACTATATCGTTTAGCGGGAATGTGAGTCTTTAATTTGAATGCATTAAACTATCCTCCCATTTCATTAGCCAAGTGGGGCGTTTAGGTAAATCGCTATCCTAACCGCAAATCATCCTTTACAATTAATATATAACAATTAAAGACATGATCCACACTCTCTACGTTCTTCATTCCATTCCTCCACTCATATGGTCAATTCATTTCAAGACTTAAATTTATCCTAAAGTTCATGACGCTTTAGAATAGTAAAACAAGACCGCAAGAACAATAACATGACATGATAAACGTATAAACCACCTATAAAACCATAATTAAGCAATAATATTATAGCATAAACCCTAGAAAGAGGGTGTTTATCTACTCATCATTATACAACAAATCTCCATAGATGATTTTATCAATCAAAATTACAAGAAATAAGAGTAAAAGAAGATAGAACCCTAATTTTGAGCTCCTTGGTGTCTCCTTTGCTCTCTAATTCGTGTGTATTTCCAAAATATGTGTGAAAATATGGTTAAGTACTCCTTATATAGAATTTTAGGTCGTCCATAGGCTGCCCCATAATAAACATATGCATTTACAACTTTGCTCCCAACTTAAACCAAGTTAAAAACCCTATTTTGGAAGTTTTAAGGGGATTGCATCGCGTGGCTCATCGCATGCCCAAAGCAGTAGACCCTTGTGATGGGGGGTTCAAGGCATGTCCCTCTCCCCTGATTTTGGAGGTGCGGCGCATGGCCCCCTCCAAAGCGTGAGGGTTCGTCTGATCTTTGCTCTCTTCTCCTCGTGCATTTGTTCCTTTATTACCCACTTATTGTAGCTTGTTTTTAGGATCCATTTAGCTTCCATAGATCCTCCAACTGTCTCATAAAACAATTAATAACACACAATAGTCCATACAACACAATAGAGCTTATCAAAGTATACTAGAATACGCATAGCTCAAGCTAGCAACACTAATTTTCTCGTCTAAACTCTATTTGATCATTTTGACTCTTGACTTATTCCAGATGCACCTTAAACAGTTTAAACATATACTTTGGAAACCAAATACACACATACACAATATATACCTGAATAGCACATCAATTTATCCTCAAAACTAAGCTAAACACACATAGATAAAGACACTTAGGTGTATAAATACGCCTAAGATCAGGTCTTTCCATTCTCTAATCACCTATCCACATGTAAATATATGTCTAAATTCCTATAAGCAAGACGAACATATGAATGAAGTTGCTAATCCCCCATTTTGAACTAAGCAAGGTCTTCTAGGTATATTCATATCCTAGCCGCAAATCTACTCTTTACGTTACAAAAGAGAGATCATCCTCCTTATATTCCTCATTCTATCTTATTGATCCTTCTTCTGGGTTCACAACAAGATTATAAGTTTATTTTAATTATCGAAGCATTAAAATAGTAAGCACAAGAATATAAGAACAACTAATATGATAATCTTGCTAATGAAATCAAGAGTCTACTATAACATTTATGAAGCTACCATAATCCTAGAATGAGAAGTTTAACTCCACATAGACATGGAGTAATTATAATAATTCATCCAAAAGAAAAAATATAAAAATAAACGGGACCAGAGGAGAAAAGATGAAACCAATATTCTCCGGCCTCCATGGTGGCTCCTAGCTCTTCATAAGTCTAAAGTTATGTAAAAATTGTGATTGGGGATGTATTTATAGAGTATGAGGAAATAACCCCTTTTCTACTTAGATTTGGAGTAGAAGGAAGCTGGAAATTTTATGGGTTTGAGGCTGCGGTGCCACCCCATTAATGCGCCAACTTTGGTACTATATAGTTTAGGGGCTGGGGCAATGCGGCACCAATGTGCCACAACCAAGATTTCATATTTTGTTCTCTTTTTTCTCCCGGAACTTTGCTAAATCCTTTCCAATGCTTTATGCTTCCGTTTCATCTCTCATGGGTTATGTTTCTCCATATTTTCCCTGCAAAGCAATCTAATCACATATATTAGCTCACCATCATGAATATGCAAATGTTCATAAGGATATACAATACTTTTCCCCTCAAAACAAGGCTAAAACATGGGTAAATAAGGAAAGAGGGTGTATAAATATGCCCAAGATCACCACCCCACACTTAAACTTTTGTTTGTCCTCGAACAAATCACTATACACTTTACAAATTTCACATCTTAAGATACCAATTAAACAGGTGTACTCACACGCAAGTTAACTAGACAATTTAATCATGACCCATAGTCCACTCAACATGCATACGTCATCATATTTTTGTAGACCCTTCGTTGAAACCACAACAACCTCTAGAACTGAATCTTCATGAAAAATAAGCCAACATGATCATGTATAAATATAGCTATCATCAGTACATCAAATTGTTACCATTTTGTGCCCTCACATTTAAGAGATATGCCCCTTGCTCACATCATTAATTTATATATCCAAACTGGGACATATAGATAAGAAATTTGCTCACTCTCTCAAAAAAAGTTCCATGCATACAAGACATATCATAAGCTTTCCCTTAGTATGATACTTTATTAACAAAGCATCAAAAAGACTTTTACAAGTTGTAATATCGACTAAGGGACATGTAGGAATCATTTGGATAATAGCGACTACTTTCCCGATGCAATTAAAGATACTTACTTTAACTTTTTTTCATTTTTTCCTTATATCACCTCAACTTCAACTTATGTTCATGTTTCCCTTTAAGTTCTCCCCTTTTCATTAGGTTTTTCGCTCTATCCTTCATTCACTTATTGTTAGCAAGGAGGTTTTTCTAAACGTTCTTTTTATTTGGTTTTCTTCTCCTTACTAACAACATACAAATTATTTTACATAAGGGCACAACATCTAATTCTCATTCTTACCACAACAACCTCCCTTTATCTTTACCCCTCCTCTATTGTTCCCTTTTTTCCTTTTGTCTTTTAACTACAAAGTACATTAAGACTCTTTGGATTAAATTAATATAGGGTAATCAAACAAAGGGGATAGGCTAAGATGCGGCTAGTCAAAGAAATAGGCTCAAGGATCAAAGGGGATTAACTAAGAATAATGTAAAGGTGGCACAAACAATAATCAAAAGAAGTGTCTCATAAAGAAATGCCTTGATCATAACCCACAAGTCAACACTATGTTTCATTTCATACTGTCATGCCCCGAGGCTAGCCCCTAGATGTAACACGGGACCTAGGATCACAAGTGACCCCAAGCTAACCCTGAATCTGAATGTCACAAGCATACTAAAATAACTCTAAACAAATGGAAACATAACTGAGTAAAGCATATAATCTAAAAGGATTCAACTGAGAATATCTAAAGAAATAACCGTCCGAAAAGCAGAACAACCCAAATCAACTGAGTCTGACTCTATGTTCGAAAGCCTTTAATACTAGTGAGTTACTGGGACAAGCCCCCAGCTAACTCCAACTATTGAAATTAAGAGCAGACCGACTAACTCAAAAATTATGTAAAGATATGTACTCGTATGATGAGGACTCACCACTGGCTATGGCTGATATGGCACCAGAGCAAGCTAATCACGAGGCTAGAGCTGAGAACCTGAACCTGCATCATGATAGGATACAACATATAAAGTATGCATCAGTACTTTAGATGTACTGAGTATGAGGGATATGCAAATATGACTGAACATGTAAACATGCTAAAATACTGATAAAGTGCTTAACTAAGCTGACTTACAATACATAGGCCTAACACATAGTCATGCATAAAAAGCTGAAATGCAAGAGTAATCTGAAAACATATTGAAAGCTGAGGATAAACATAAAATGAGGGCCTAATGTACCTTACTGAAACTAATATTGTGGGAGAGTCTGTTAACCGACATAAACCACGTGATCTAAATGTGGAGTCCGATGTATATGCTCTATCGAAAGGACCCAATATACCTTGCCAGGGTATAAAGGCATGGCTGATGTGATCACTATTTCTGAGGCCTAACTGAGGAGATAAATGACCTATGGTTGCACGTAGTTCTGGAACTTGAGGGTACATTAAACCCTAGTCCAACTCGGTGCTAAGTACTACTCCCAAACTGAAGACTAATAGCTCATTAAAACTGTAGTTCTGAATTTTCTGAGGCAGAACTAAACTGGTCTAAAATCACTAGTTTTCTGAAATATGGTAGTAACCTAAAATCTGAGTAAATTCTTGTTTTTAACTCAAAACTAGTAGTCTAGGCTTAATCTTGTAGCAAGCTAATACATGTGAAAATACTATAATTTAGGGCTAAGTTCTTGATTTCTCAAAACCTTGTAAAAATCCATGCAGTTCAATATAACCAATATATATTTCATTAAAACAGGATGAAAATCATATATAAATCAAGAAGATAGATTTCTGTAGCAATCTACTAAAAGGGGGTAAGAACCCTAGTTTCAAAACCATGAAAATTACTGTAAAAGCTTGAGATTTTTGGGCATAAGAGTGAAATAAACCCTTACTAAATACCCACATACCTGGTAGAAGGATATTCTTCAAAAAAATCTAAAATTGAAGCTTGGAGGAGAAAGCCCTAGGTTTGAGACTTTGGAGAAGAACACTTTTTTCTGACTTGAGAGGAGAAATGAGGAGAACTAATGAGTTTTGGAGATTTAGACTTAATAAAATAAGCCTAAGACTATTTATAGTCAGAGCTAATTTTACAATAAAAGGTCTAAAATACCTCTGAGAAACTAAATTAAAAACTACTGGAAATTTCGCGACTAGGTTCCACGAACAGGTTCCACGGTCCGTGGAAACTTCCACGACTCATGGAACCCTGTCATGGTTCCTGGGCTTTTATTCTTGACTGCGGGTCTGATAACCACAAGTCGGGTTCACTGCTCGTGAAACCATCCACGGCTCATGGAACCTGCTCGTGGTTCCTGAGGGATTTGATGACCCTCAGGTTTGAGTTCCACGAGGACATTCCATGACCCGTGGTCCTGTTCATGATCCGTGGACTTGGTTCATGGTTTGGGTTCTGAGGGACTGGTTTGCATGACTGATTTCACGGATGGGAACCACGGTCTGTGGACTATTCCACGACCCGTGGAACCGATCCGTGGTTCCTGACCTGGCTTCGACAGTTCAAAATTTTAAGTTTTCTGGGCTAGTTCTAGGCTTAGGATTTCTAGGGTGTTACAATATCTTCCCCTCGGGATCATTCATCCTCGAATGAAGATTACAACAAGCTAAGTTTGGAGGGAAGGAACTGAAACCCCTACTGTCATGCCCCGAGGCTACCCCTTAGATGCGACACGGTGCTTAATGTCATAAGTGACCCCAAGATAACCCATGGCATGGCATAGATATACAATTTCAATTAAAACATGCACTGTGGGGAAGCTAAAAACAATTTAATATTTGAAGTGGGGAAAATCCCAAAATGTCTGAGTATATAAATATATAAGAGAGTATAATGAAGTCTGAAAACAACACTAACAACTCAAGCTGAATCTAGTCTATGTCTAAAAGCCTCTAACTGATATGAGTTACTGGGACATGCCCCCAGCTAACTCTAACAATTCTGAAAACAGAAATAAGAAAACTGAAAAGTAAAGCATGTCTATCATCCTCGAACTGTGAGGACTCACCAATCAAGATGCTGAGTATGTACTGGAGGTCGACTAAGCATGGTCTGGATACCGAGTGCCTGAACCTACATCATAAAATGATGTAGCACAAAAGTATGTGTTAGTACTTCGAATGTACTGAGCATGCGGAATATGGACTAAGTTGAACGACATAATAACTGAACATGGAAATATATATACTAAAGCATAAATTGAGAAGTAAGCTGAGGTGCAATAACCAAATAAATATCATGAGTATATCACATGCTGAACTAAATAACTGAATATAAGGTCAATGCAACGTGAGTCTGATTGTGGGAGATACTATTAATCGACATACCCCATGTTGAGCTAACTATGGGGCCAACCTGTAATCCTGGATGGAAGGGTATTCATACCTTGCCAAGGGTGCGAACAAGTCTGACGTGGATCCACTAAACTAATGTCCACAAGGGACAAAGGTAACCAGCCTAATCTGACAGCTGACCCCTTTCTGACCTATGATGGCGCTGTAGTTCTGGGACTTCGGGACTGCTGCTAAAGGTTTCAACCTGATCTGACAACTAAGCCTTCATCCCCTCGTCCACTTAGTACTAAGTATACTCCCAACTAAATGTAAGCAATAATGCAACTGTAATACTGGATAGTTCAAAATACTAACAAACAACTGAGAATGCAACATACATATACTAAAGGATATGGCATTTGAATTCTGAAGCATGATTTTATGACTAATCTGCCTAACAAGCATAATTCATGAATTTCTGGAATTAACACAAGCTAGAGTTTCTGAGTCTTATACATAAACTATACTAAATCTCCAAGAAAAGTGTAGTTAATACCATAGAAACTATATCAGCTGAATTACAATGAATCCCTAAGATTTAGGAACCCTAGGTCTGAAAAATTCATGGAGAAGTTGAAGAACTTACTAAACTCTAGGGACCTAATGGGTGTAAGGAACCCACTAGTGAAATCCCACATACCTGATGAAGAAACTATGGAGGAATCCTTTAGATTTTGGGGGTGACCTTGAAGAAGACCTTTGCTTGTTCTTGAGAGAAAGTTGTCGCCTCTTTTGTTTATTTTCTTTCTAAGTCTGATGATTTTAGGAGAATAGAGGTTTTAGGTAGTTATTGACTAATCAATAAGTCTTAGAGTAGTCAAAACATCATAGCTTAGGCATTAAAATATATAGGAAAAGTCTGGAATACCCCTGGAAAATTTAAAAGAACTCTTCTAAAAATCGCGACCCAGGGATCATGGCTTAGTTGAAGGACCGTAGTCCTATATAATGGGTCGTCAACTGAGTCATGGTCCTGGCTAGGGCTCTTAGGGGTTCTTTGATCTGAGGGAACCACGACTCCACAAGATGGACCATACTCTTGAACGATAGTTCGTCATGCGTCTCGTAGTTCCGGGAACTCTAGTCAGGTCTAAGTATTCCACGGGTCAAAGAATGGACCATATTCCTAAATTACAGTCCATAACCCTACTCGTGGTTTATGGTACAAGGGATAAGGGTCTCCGAGGTTCTGGTTCCACGAGTCCACAGGATGGACCATGGTCCTGAATGACGGTTCATCGTGTGACTCATGGTTACTGAGCTCTGGACTGATGGTCCTCTGATTAAGGGGAACCACGAGTGACAGGATGGACCGTGGTTCTAAACTATGGGAAGTAGAAACTAAGTACTAGAAACTGGAGCACCCCATCATGGTTGCTTCTACTTCCCAAGTAGCTCCCTCTACAGACTGATTCCTCTACAAAACCTTTACTGAGGCAACTTCTTTATTTCTCAACCTACGAACCTGACGGTCAAGAATCTCAATTGGAACCTCCTCATAGGTGAGGCTATCCTTCATATCCACACTCTCTAAAGGTACTATCGATGCTGGATCACCCACACACTTATTCAACAAGGAAATGCGAAATACTGGATGAATCGCTGCTAGTTCTGATGGCAGCTCTAACTCATAAGCCACATTACCAACCCTTTTCACGATTCTGTAAGGACCTACATATCTGGGAATGAGATTTCCTTTCTTTACAAATCTCATCACCCCCTTAATGGGTGACACTTCAAGAAAACTCAATCATCGATTTCAAACTCTAAGTCCCTTCTCCTCACATCTGCACAGGACCTCTAACGACTCTGAGCTATTTTCAATCTTTCTCTGATGAGCTGAACCTTCTCCATAGCCTCATGTACCGAATCTGGTCCAACCAAGGTTGCTTCACCTACTTTGAACCAACCAACCGGTGATCTACATCTACGCACATAGAGTTCCTCATATGGGGCCATCTGAATACAGGAGTGGAAACTGTTATTATAGGAGAACTCTATGAGGATTAGGTGATCATCCCAACTACCCTTGAAATTGATCACGTAAGCTCTCAACATGTCCTCTAAGGTCTGAATGGTTCACTCTACCTGACCATCCATCTGCGGATGAAATACTATACTGAGACTCACCTGAGTACCAAGAACTTTCTGAAATGATCTCCAGAAATGAGATGTAAACTGAGGACTTCTATATGAGATGATAGATAAGGGATGCCCATGCAACCTGAATATCTCGCCGATGTAGAGTCTAGCATAATCCTCCGCTGAATCTGTAGTCTTAACTGCCAAGAAGTGAGCTGACTTAGTGACTCTGTCCATTATCACCCAAATGGAGTCATGTTGTCTGCGAGTACGAGGTAATCCTGTAATGAAATCCATGTTGACCACTTCCCACTTCCAAGTAGGAATGCTAATCTCCTAAGTCATACCTCCTGGTTTCTGATGTTCCACTTTAACCTGCTGACAGTTGGGACACTTTGCCACAAAATCTGTGATGTCCTCTTCATGTCGTTCCACCAATAGACTTCTCGTAGATAACGGTACATCTTAGTGGCACTCGGATAAATGCAATATTTGGAGTTATGGGCTTCTGTAAGGATATGCTACCTCAACTCACCTACGTTAGGAACACATAAATGGCCCTGGTAACGCACCATCTCCCCTTTGGGAGAAAACCTCAACTCTTTGCTGATGAACTACACTTTTCAGCTAAAGCAATATGGGATCACTATCCTGTTTCTCCTTAACCTCCGCTACCAATGAAGATTCTAATCCATTCTGGACTATCACACCACCATCTGACGTGTCCATAAGGCAAACTCCTAAGCGAGCAAGCCGATGAACATCTCTGGCTAATTCTTTCTTCTCTTCCTCAACATGTGATATGCTACCCATAGATAGTCTGTTGAGAGAATTAGCCACTACATTGGCCTTACCCAGATGGTAGAGCACATTTATATCATAATCCTTGAGGAACTCAAGCCATCTCCTCTGACGAAGATTCAACTCTTTCTGGGTGAACACATACTGGAGGCTCTTATAATTTGTGAACACATCAACATGAACACTATACAAGTAGTGTCTCCAAATATTTAGGGCAAACACAACTGCTGCAAGCTCGAGGTCATGAGTCGGGTAGTTCTTCTCATGGACCTTAAGCTATTTGGAAGTATAAGCTATGACCTTCCCCTACTGCATCAAAACACAACCTAGGCTGACCCTAGATACATTGCAATAAACCACAAAACCATATGAACCCTCTGATAGAGTCAAGATCAGAGTTGTAGTCAACCTGGTTTTCAGTTCTAAGAAAAACTTTTCACACTCATCTGACCACTGAAACTTGACCTTTTTCTGAGTCAACTTGGTCAATGGGGAAGTTATGGATTAAAATCCTTCAACAAACCTCATGTAGTAACCGACCAAACCCAAGAAACTTCTAATATCAGTCAGAGAGATGGGTCTGGGCCAGTGCTTTACTGCCTCAATTTTCTTAGAATCCACTCAGATCCCTTCGCTGGATACCACATGACCAAGGAAAGCGATGAACTGGAACCAGAATTCACATATGCTGAACTTAGCAAATAGTTGCCGATCTTTAAGAGTTTGCAGAATAACTCTCAGATGAGTCGCATGCTCTTCCTCATTTTGGGAATAAATAAGGATATCATCAATAAAGACAATGACAAACAAGTCCAAATACTATTTGAACACCCTGTTTATTAAGTCCATGAAAGCTACAGAAGCATTGGTTATTCCAAAATACATGACTAAAAATTCGTAGTGACCATACCGAGTCCTGAATGCTGTTTTCGGGATGCCACTATCTCTGACTCTGAGTTGATGATAGCCAGATCTGAGGTCTATCTTAGAAAAGCAACTAGCGCCCTGAAGCTAGTCGAATAAGTCATCAATCGTGGGGATGGGATATTTATTCTTGATTGTGACTTTGTTCAACTGACGGTAGTCAATGCACATCTTGAGAGAACCATCTTTGTTACGCACAAATAACACTGGAGCACCCCATAAAGAGATGTTGGGTCTGATGAAGCCCTTATTTAGAAGATATTTTAGTTGTTCTTTCAATTCCTTAATCTCAGCTGCAGCCATTCTGTAAGGAGGAATCGAAATAGGTTGGGTATCTGGAAGGAGATCTATTCCAAAGTCGATTTCCCTTTTGGGAGAAACTTTGGGAAGATCTTCTAGGAACACTTCTGGAAACTCACTTACTACTGGAACTGACTCAAGAGTTGGGGTTTCGGATTTTTAATCCTTAACCTGAACAAGATGATAGATATACCCTTTAGAAATCATTTTTTTGGCCTTAATGTAGGAGATAAAATGACCTACAGGCACTGAGTTATTACCCCTCTATTCTAAGACTTGCTCATTTGGAAATTGAAACCAAATTATCCTAGTTCTACAATCGACTGAGGCATAATAGGAATGTAACCAATCCATGCCTAGAATGATATCAAAATCTACCATTTCTAACTCTACAAGATCTGCTGAGGTGACTTTCTGGAAAACTGTGACAGGGCAATTTCTGTATACCCGTCTAGCTATAATTGGGTCACCAACTGGAGTAGAGACTGAGAAGGGTTCTGGGAGGATTTCTCGACTGACACCGAATTTTACTGCTATATATGGAGTTATAAAGGAAAGCATAGCCCTTGGATCTAATAATGCATAGACATCAGTATTAAAGACTCGCAACGTACCCATGACCACATCAGGCGAGTCCTCCTGATCCTGTCGATCCTGAAGAGCATACAACCTATTCTGGCGCTGACCACCACCTGTACTAGACGAGGCACCCTGCTGAGTGAGGCGACCTACTAGAGTTGTTGTAGAACTAGTATGATTCTGTGGGCAAACATCCTTGCCCTTTTGAGAAGCTGCTGGATAATCCCTCATCATGTGTCCTGGCTTACCGCACCAAAAGCAATTTCCACTACGTGTCATGCACTCACCTTGGTGGTTTCTACCACACTTCTTACACACTGGATGAGTGCACCCACTAGTAACTATACCTTGGTACTTAGAGCCAGACGCTCTATCCCATTGATCCTTTTTGAACTTAGGCACCAGGGCACTAGCAGAAGATGGAGATGGAGCTGAATTCTTCTGACAGAACTGAGAATGGTTGCCACCCTCTGACCTCTGTTGAGAGTAGCTAAAGTCACCTGTTGTATCTCTCTTACTATCTCCTCCTCTTTCCTTGATCTTCTCATCTTCAATCTGCTGAGCATAACTGACAAACCTAGAGATGTCCATTTCCTTAATGAGCATAGAGGTCTTGCATTCCTTGACCACATCATCGGACAAACCAGATACTAACTTGCTCATATGAGCTCTAGAGTCAGCTACTATCGCTGGGGCATACTTAGATAGTTTTGTGAACTTGAGAGTATTGTCCTTCACGCTCATGTCATTCTGTTTCAGATTAATGAATTCCTGAACCTTGGATTCCCTGAGCTCTAGTGGGAAAAACCAGTCCAGAAAAGCAGTCTTGAAAAGATTCCAACTCACTGGACCTACATTTGTACCACGAGATTCTTTTCAGTGCTGGTACCAAGTGTAGGCCACTCCCTTCAACTGTTAGGCGGCCAAATCTGCACCCTCAACTGGAGTGGCACCCATAATGTCTGTCACCTTCTGAATGTCATCCAAAAACTCTTGTCAATCCTCTTCTGACTTAGACCCATGAAATTCTGGAGGGTTCATTCGTGTGAAGTCCCAGATTCTTGCTACAGTAGTGTTAGTCTTAGGTGGAGCTGGTGCCACAGCCTGCTGATTGACCTGGGTAGTCATGGCCTGAGCAAGCACTTGGAAAGTAGCCCTGAATTTGGCATGCGTCACTTGCTCATTCAATTGGTCTGCTGGAGCTGCTGGTGCTTGCTGATTTCTAGTGTTGGCTCTTCTGGGAGGCATTTTTTTTGAAATGCGAAGATCATGAGTTAGAATAGGAGGAGATTAAATAGAGTTTACACTCCATATCATGAGCTGGAAAAGAAATAAGGAAAGTTGTTCCTAATGACATCTCATAGCTTCTCCCCCATTAGTGTGGCGCGCTTCACACCCATGAAGAAGATTCTACTTGACGCGACTTTCAGACAACCTAGGACACTTAAACCCGATGCTCTTACACCAAGTTTGTCGAGCCCTGAGGCTACCCCCTAGATGCGACACGGTGTTTAGTGTCATAAGTGACCCCAAGCTAACCCATGGCATGGCGTATCTATATAATTTCAATTAAAACATGCACTGTGCGGAAGCTAAAAACAATTTAATATCTAAAGTAGGAAAAAACCCAAAATGTTTGAGTATATAAATATATAAGAGAGTATAATGAAGTCTGAAAACAACACTAACAACTCAAGCTGAATCTAGTCTATGTCTGAAAGCCTCTAACTGATATGAGTTACTAGGACATGCCCCCAGCTAACTCTAACAATTCTAAAAATGGTAATAAGAAGACTAAAAGTAAAGCATGTCTATCGTCCTTGAACTGTGAGGACTCACTAATGAAGCTGCTGAGTATGGACTGATGGTCAACTAAGTGCGGTCTATATACTGAGCGCCTGAACCTATATTATAAAATGATGTAGCACAAAAGTATGTGTCAGTACTTTGAATGTACTAAGCATACGAGATATGGACTAAGTTGAACAACATAATAGCTGAACATGAAAATATATATACTGAAGCATAAACTGAGAAGTAAGCTGAGATGCAATGACCAAATAAATATCATGAGTATATCAAATGTTGAATTGAATAACTGAATATAAGGTCAATGCAACGTGAGTCTGACTGTGGGAGATACTATTAACTGACATACCCCATGTTGAGCTAACTATGAGGCTAACCTATAACCCTGGATGGAAGGGTATTCATACCTGCCAAGGGTATGAACAATTCTAATGTGGATCCACTAAACTGATGTCCATAAGGGACAAAGGTTACTAGCCTAATCTGACAGCTGACCCCTTTCTGACCTATGGTGACGCCGTAGTTCTTGGACTTGGGGACTGCTACTAAAGATTTCAGCCTGATCTGACAGCTAAGCCTTTTTCTCCTTGTCCACTCCGTACTAAGTCTACTCCCAACTGAATGTAAGCAATAATGCAACTGTAATACGGGATAGCTTTGATGCGCCCAAATTATGGCTCTAAAAATAGTGCAAGCGGTCGCTATTCAAATATAGAACCCAACTAAAGGTTGGGGTCGATCCCACAAGGAATATGGAAGGACTATGGTCGATTAGTGTTTACTTCAAGATTTTAGTCAAGTATTTCCCGTAAAGGGGGGGTTTTGTAGTAACAAGTAATTATTGTAACAAGAACGTATCAAGTAGCCAGTGTTAATTTCAAGAGTATTTATCAATAAGAGAATTGACTAGGGCAATGGTCCCCATGAGATCATAACTTAGTAAGGCTTTCATACTTGGTACACTAGTTTGGTGCTTAGCATGCAGAATTGATAAGTTAGGTTCACCTAATTCCTTGGTCCGGCAACTAGGTGAATTTCACCACACGCCTTGGTCCAACCACGGGTGTCGCTTTACTAACCCTTGATCCCAGATTATCTATTACCGGACAAGGTCAAGCTATTAGACGAGGGTTGATAACCTCGAATATCATTGTTTACAACCCTTTTCCCATTTGTTACCTCCTTGGTCCGGCAAGTAAGGATATGGCGAGTTCTAACATTTGCAACTGTTAAAAAGCAATCAAAGCGAAAGGAAGAACAATACATGCATGAACACCTCCCTAGATTACCTAAGTACTTATCCTACTTCATTAATCCTTCATGGTTTCCACAACCCTAGTTGTGGATTTAGCTACTCATGTTCATAAGCATGCAATCAATGTTTGTTTGAGCAATCATCAAGAGATACTTACAAATAAGAATAAGGAAAATCGGAATCTTGAAGAATAATCTCAAGAACATTTCAAATTATCAAGAACTAGTCTTCGAATTCAACACCAAAATCAAAGTAACGAAATATCCGAAAGTAACTTGAAATAATTCTTGAACAACCAAAAATAAAACCTAAGGGAAAGTATTTATAGACAAAAAGAAATCATGTCCTAAACAAACTAGGAAACTGGCTCGGCAAGGACCACGGGTCGGATTGATGGTCCGTCGTTTGGGAAGATGGTCTGTAGTCTTCTCAGGTCAATCGTGGTCCTGCTAGGCAATGTCTTCTGGCATGAAAACTTCGAGTGGAACCACGAGTCATTCTTTAAATGACGGCTCTTCCTTGGACTCGTGGTTTCTTGGCCCACTTTGGTACCTTCTCTGTTTCAGTGATGGCGAGTCACAAAGACAGACCGTCTATTGGAAGTACGGTCCGTTCTTCAGAGTCATCTTTTCATCCACACTTAGCCAGTTTTCTGAACTTTTGGTTGACGTGTCACAGAGACGGGTCGTCTTTTTGGAAGTACGATCCGTTCTTCAGAGTCGTCCTTTCATCCACACTTGGCCTATTTCAGGACTTGAGAATACGAGTGTCAATGACGGGTCCGTCGTTTGAAAGCACGGCCCATCATCTTGACTCATCTTTAGTTTAATGACCAGATTTTAGCTCAACTTCCACTTTTCGCTCGAGGAACCTTTTTGCCTGCACACTTAACCAAAAGCATTAAATTCATAGATAAAATGCTAAAGAACTTGCAAAAATCGTGAGTATTAAGCGTCGAAAGTGGCGTATTTCTACGCCACATCAACACCCTCAACTTAAGACTGTTTCTTGTCCTCAAGTGACACACAAAAACTATTCTACAACGACGCTATAGCAAAAGGAGACTATGAACCACGGCAGTCATATGATTTAGCAATTTAGCTCATAAAACGTACCCCCTCCCCTTTTCAATACAAAACCAGTGCATGTGTTCTGACTATCAAGACAACACAAGAGGATCCATGGATGACATTACACTATCAACAGACGATGTAACATACACATATGAGACTTACACTAACAGTTAGCAGTCAAAGTTTCTCTAGTGCCCTCACCACAAAGAAGTCCCAATCACACAATAATATAATCAAGAATTCGGTTACTGAACAAAGACACTCGCACTCACAATAGATATTCAAGCAATGCGTGCACAATACCATAGGCTTGCCCTTATTTTATATGCCTCGGCTTTCAGACAATTGTATTAGGATCACTATAGGACTTCTCTTGGCTTGTAACGTATGCTTGGGGATGGGTATGGTAGATATGGACATCAGTGACTAAGCCCTCCTTGGTTCTACGCTATTTTTTCCTCCACTTGTCGGACCAACTCTATTCTTTTCCTCCTTTTTTTTCTCCCTTTTTATTTTTCAACAAGTGACAGGTACGGCTTTTGGTTTAACTTCAACTCTTTTTCACATTTTCTTTTTCTTTCTTTCTTTCTTTTCTTTTCTTTTTCTTTAATTTTCTCTTTCATTTTCTTTTCTTTAACATGCCCGCCACACCCGTTATTTCCCTTTTTCATTACTAACCTGCTCTTTTCATACCCCTACTCCTCACTCACCTCTACAGTAGCCACCCTCAACTTAGGCGATTTGCCTGAGTTGAGGTACACGATGTCCAAAGAGGGAACAGGGCCAAACTAAAGGTTTTGCAAAAAAACGGGGAAGGTGATTCGGCTAGATAACAAAATAGGTCAATTTAGGCTCAAAATCAGGGATCAAAGGGTATTTACTTCATTTGGTCGGTCATTTGGATAAAGTGGACTAATTCAAAAATGGCCTATAATCCTTTCCTAACCAACCATCCTACAACCTAGGCAAGACTAACCGGGCAAGTTCTAGATTGGCACACAAAGCAAGAACAAGTCAAATTAAGCTCACACACTCATGGCACAGAGTTAAACAATTACATGCTAACTATCAGGTTCATGCTCTAGCTTAAGACATTCATCAAGTAGATTACATCCTAATGTTATGCGTAGATCCGTAATGGTCAGTCTATCAACAACAGATACTATCATGTCACTCAAAATTTGGAGGGGTCTCCATTTTCAATAAAAATCTCAATTTAAAATCATATCATATACTGCGCTAAGTTCCTTTTCTTCTTTTACTACATACACCCTATACTACACATGCTGCTTTAACAAAAAATAAAAATTCTTAGGGAAAGAACACAGGAAAGAAAATCCTAAGGATTCGGGTACCTTGTGGGTATCCTCATGGGTTGCCTCCTATGCAGCGCCTGATTTAACGTCACGGCATGACGTGTGCATTGTCCTCAATGCACTGATGAAAATACAAAACATAGGGGGGAGAGAACATACCTGTCGCACCTAAGCGCCGATGTCTGGTGTCGCATCCTTCGGGCCCTCAGGATCGGTGCCCATAGTAGTTTCTCCAACAACTGAGGCTGCCTCCGCAGTCCTATCATCAATGGTAATAGCTGCCCGAAAATCTCCCTCTTCAACCACTCTCACACTGGGGTCAACTGCCAGGGATGATGGTTTCATCAATGGATCGTGGTTTGAACCACGAGTTTATCCTGATGACACGTCGTTCCTCATATGTGACCTGGTTTCTTTCCAGTGACCACGACTTGTATAACGGTCCATTTTTTGAGAACACGGACCATTTTTGTGACTCATGGTCTATTTCCAGAGGCTTGTTCCTTCTCCCCAGGAACCACGACTTAGATCGACAGTCCGTCCTTTCAAAGGACGGTCCGTAAACTAAGTAGTAGTTTCTGGAACTCCTGCAGTGTTGTACTTTCCTCCTCATCTGCACAGACAACAAACTTTTAGCCTTGGGTTGACTCCCAAGCAACGCTTGATTTAATGTCACGGCACGACGCAAGTGTTTTGACTACTCAGACTTCACCAAAACACTCCACAGTATTTACACTACAACTAACATAAAGTAAATTACAAAATCATGGGTTGCCTCCCATGTAGAGCCTGATTAAATATCGCGGCACGACGCAGGCTACTTGACTACTCAGACTTCATCAAGCTCCTTGGTTGGGACGAACTCATCTATGCTCCATGCTTAAATAGTCTTGATCTCCTTTGCTATGCCAAAATACGCTTTGATCCTCTGCCCGTTTGCCTTGAACCGTTTTCCCTCAAGGGTTTCAAGTTCAATATCTCTATGAGAGAAAACTTGCACCACCTTGACGGGTCCAATCCACTTGGACTTCAACTTGCCAGGAAACAAGCGAAGTCTAGAGTTGAAAAGCAAGACCAAGTCATCTGGCTAGAAAACCTCTCTTCTCTATCTTCCAGTCATGATACAGCTTCATCCTCTCTTTGTACAGGGCTGAACTTTCATATGCATTCGGTCGAAACTCATCCAACTCATTCAGCTTCCCTAACCTTTGAAGTGATACTGCACCCCAATCTAAGTTCAGCTTTATCAAAGCCCACATGGCCTTGAGCTCTAGCTCAACCGGATGGTGACAATCTTTACCAAACACAAGCTGATATGGAGACATGCCTATTGGAGTCTTATACATAGTCCGGTATGCCCACAATGCATCCTCAAGCTTCCGTGACCAATCCTTTCTATTTGCATTAACAGTCTTAGACATGATTGATTTGATTTCTCTATTCGAGACCTCCACTTGCCCACTCGTCTGCGGATGATAAGGGGTTGCAACTCTGTGTTTTACTCCATATTTCTCAAGCAAAGCAAGAAACAACTTGTTGCAAAAGTGAGAGCCTCCATCACTAATAATGGCCCTTAGCGTACCAAATCTAGAGAAGATGTTATTTTCCAAGAACGCTGTGACACATTTACCTTCATTGCTTGGAAGTGCAACCACCTCTACCCACTTAGACACATAGTCAACAACCACCAATATATACCGATTCCCGTCAGATAGCACAAACTGACCCATGAAGTCAATGCCCCACACATCAAATAGATAAATCACAAGGATGGGATTCATAGGAAGCTCATGCCTCCTTGATATGCCTCCTTCACTTTGACACCTGCTACAAGCCTTTGAAAACTCATGGGCATCTTTATGAATAGTCAGCCAATAATAGCCGCATTGTAAAATCTTATGAGCCATCCGGATACCACTATGATGACCTCCAACAGGGGATGAATGGCATGCTTCCAACATCTCCATCATCTCAGCTTCCGGCACACATCTTCGTATCATGGTATCAGCACAGACACGAAATAATAACGGCTCTTCCCAAAAGTATTTCTTTACTCAGACATTAACTTTCTCCTTTGGTGAACGAACATATCATCAGGCACTAAATCACTTGCGACGTAGTTAGTAATGTCCACGAACCATGGGATCAAGTCCTGAGAAGCACCTAATACCTATTCTTCAGTAAACCAGTCATCAATCTTGAGCTTATCATTCAGCTTCAGCATAGCTTCTTCTTCCAACCTAGACAAATAATTTGCCACCTGATTTTCAGTACCCTTGCGGTCCTTAACTTAAAAGTCAAACTCCTATAGCAGCAACACCCATCTAATCAACCTTGGCTTAGTATCCTTTTTTGCCATGAGATAGCGAAGAGCTGAATGGTCATTATGAATCAACACCTTGGTGCCAAGCAAATAAGATCTGAATTTCTCAAAGGCGAAGACCACAACAAGGAGTTCCTGTTCAGTCACTGTATAGTTCTTCTGAGCTGGGTTCAGTGCCTTGCTAGCATAGTAAATAGGATGAAGAGTCTTCTTGCGCCTTTGGCCTAGGACTGCTCCTAGCACCACCCCACTAGAATCACACATAACCTCAAACGGTTGAGACCAATCAGGAGCAATAATGATGGGAGCTGTAACCAACTTCTCTTTGAGGCACTCGAATTCCTTGAGACAAGCATCATCAAATACAAATTTTACCTCCTTCTCCAACAACTTTCACAATGGATTTGCAATTTTGGAGAAGTCCTTCATAAATCGCCGATAAAACCCTGCATGACCCAAGAAACTCTGGATACCTTTCAAAGAAATTGGTGGGGGAAATTTTTCAATCACCTCGATCTTTGATCTATTCCCTTCTTCAAAATTTGGTGACCAAGTACGATGCCTTCTTTGACCATGAAGTGACACTTTTCCCAATTTAGCACTAGGTTACACTCTTCACACCGTTTCAACACACAGCCCAGATGATCTAGACAATCTTCAAATGAGTCACCTACCACCAAAAAGTCATCCATAAAGACCTCTATAGTGTCCTCCACCATATCTAAAAATATAGACATAATACATCGCTAAAAAGTTGTTGGCGCATTGCAAAGACCGAACGACATCCTCTTGAAGGAAAACATCCCATATGGGCATGTGAATATGGTTTTCTCTTGGTATTCGGGGGCAATAGAGATCTGATTATACCCCGAATAACCATCAAGAAAATAGTACCAACCTCTACCTGCAAGACGGTCTAGCATCTGATCCATGAATGGCATTAGAAAATGGTCCTTCTCATTCCACGCATTCAACTTTCTGTAATCCATGCATATGCGCCAGCCTGTCACTGGCCTTATCGAAATCAGCTCATTTCAATCAAGATCGAGCTGGATTTTGTGAGTACCGATTCTAGGCAGAATCCCAATAATGTCTGCGATGGTCCACCCAATATCTCTCTTAAACTTCCTCAATACTGCAACCAGAGCCTCAAATTGTGCTTCACCCAAATCTGCAGCGATGATTACCGACAAAGTCTCATTATCTCCCAAAAATACATACCAAAGATGAGCTGGCAGTGCTTTGAGCTCCAAGACTGGAGCCTCCTCAATAGATGGATGAGCCGGTGGTGTCGTCCTATTCTTCAAATCCAAATCCAACCTCTTTGGTGGATAGGTGTAAGATCCCAAACCTGTAAGTGCTACAACCATCTCGTCATATTCATCAATGTGGTCACCCTCAAAATTCATGATGACTGCTGCAAGGGTCTCTACACCAAGTCGCTACTCAACAGGTACAACCAGCTGGTCCTCATCAACTACATCAATAACTGACACCACTCTTATATCATCATGGTGCTTCATCGACTTGTACACATTGAAGGTCACCTCATCATCATTTAGCGTGAATTTCATCTGACCCATTTTTAAGTCAACCAAAGCACCCCTAGTAGCCAAGAATGGTCACCCCAAGATAATGGGCACCTCAAATTCAACCTCGCAATCTAGGATAACAAAATCTACAGGAAAGATGAAAGTGTCAACCTTTACCAATAAATCGTATAGAATTCTCATAGGCCTCTTCACCATCCGGTAGGCCATAAGTAGCCGCATTATAGTCGGAGAGGGGACTCCTAAGCCCAACTGATTATAGACTACAAACGGCATCAAATTTATACTAGCACCCAGATCACACAAAGCTTTGGCGAAATAGAATGCTCCAATAGTGCACGGGAAGGTGAAGGCTCCAAGATCTTCCTTTTTCTGTACCATAGAACGGGATGCTATAGCACTGCAGTGGTGCAAATTATTTACTGGCTCAAAACTGACCGTTCTCTTCCTCATCACCAGATCCTTCATAAATTTTGCATAACCAGGCATCTGTTCCAATGCTTCAACCAAAGGAATATTGACTGACAACTGCTTCAGTATGGAGATGAACTTGTGAAATTTGCAATCCTCAATCTTTTTCTTCAACCTCTGGGGGTAAGGAGGAGGAGGTAGTCGCATGGGTTTTAGGATTGGTGCAACTTATTTGCTCTTCTCCTTCTTTTCAGAAGGCTATTTTTCAGACGACCTTTCATCACTATCCTCAGACTCGGCTATAATTGCAACATCATCCTTTTCAGCTTCGGTTGGCTCATCAACAACTATAGGCATAGGAGGATCAACAATCTGCTTTTCGCTCTGAGTGGTCACCGCCATAACATGTCGATCATTTTTCGGATTCTGAACCATGTCACTTGGGAGGGTACCTTTTTGGCGTGGATTCTGGTTGGTTGACAGCTGATGCATCTGTACCTCAAGTTGTTTGATGGAGACAGCGTGGGACTCTACTTTCTGATTAATATGTGAGAGTTCAGATTTTATCGCCTTCATACTCGTATCCATGGAGTCAACCTTTTGGAACACATTATTGATCAGCTCTCTCATGGTGGGTTATTCGGCCCGCTCTTCGCGAGTTGTAGGCAGAACGTAGAGATTACTTCTATCATTCTTGTACCCATCCTTCTTCTGCCACTCACCATATGTTCTATCTCTATAACCGGACCGATTGTAGTAGTCATCCCTATCTCTATTCCGAGCTTGATTTCCTTGGCCAGAGGCCCGGAAACCCTCCCTTTGATCATTCAAATAACCAATTTCTTCTTCAGATGAGTACCCGTCTGACCTTGGTGCTTTGCCTTGAGAACCTACCACTTTAACTTTTTCTACTCCCTCCACCAGGAATTTCTTTGCCAGCAACCCAAGTGTCGTGTTCATCTCAGCCTGTGTCTGCTTAATGTCTTTTATCTCATTAGGATCCACAGACTTGCCAACTGCATAAGTGCCTACTTACGTTTCCACATCTCTCGTATGCCATGCTTGATTTATCTTTGCAACCCTATCCAAACTCTCTGTAACTTCAGGGTATGTGTTTTCCATGAATGCACCTCCAGTCATAGTATCAGCTACAACTTTAGTATTTGCATTCAGGGCCTTATAGAATATCTCCATCAGATGCCTGGGAGGGATTCCGTGTCTCAGAACTTGCTTCATCTTCTTTTTAAACCTCAGCATGCCTCATATAGAGCTTCTGTAGGTAGCTGCCTGAAATTATATATCTCTTACTTTAGCTGCAACATCCTTGATGGAGGAAAGAACCACTCCAGAAACTGAGTCTTCAGCTCATACCATGAGTATATGGAACTATCAGGCAGTTCTGAGAGCCATGCAGTTGCCTCATCAGTCAATGAAAATGGGAACAGCCTCAGTCTGATAGCCTCTTGACCCACTCCTGGCATGTTATACTATTTGCTAACGTTCACAAAGTTATTCACATGTAGAATTGCATCTTCAGTGGGCTTTCCTGAATAGAGTCCTTTCATGGTCAACAGTTGAATCATGACACTAGTAATATCAAACTTTGTCCCGTCAGCCAATGGTGGTAGCACTATGGGCTTAGTGGAGCCATATTCCTCCTCATCATAATCATCTACATCATAACACAGAGGAGCCTGCCTTTGCTGCTGCATTTGTCGACCCCTATTATATGGGGCGCGGTGAGGTACTGCCTCATCCCAGACCACTTGCTGCCTTCTATGTCTTTCTCGCTTAGCTACAGCATTTCGAGCTGCAAGATCTTGTGCAATTTTCTCATCTTCGGAAGCAAGGGCATCTTTCTTCTGGCGTGCTGCTTCATCCTTTTTCTGTTGCTCGGTTTCAGTAATTAACCGAGCTGTAATCTGCTCCGGAGTTTCGTGCTCTCCATCCTTAGCCATGTTTCTCAGTGTTTTGGAAAGCTCCAGATCATAAGGGATCAAGGGATTCCCTTGACTCCTTGTGCTTGGCATGCATAAGTGTGCAACCTGTGATCAAAACAAAGACAACAGAAAAAGTAAAATTATGAAATAAGGACTATAAGTGAAATAAACACAATCTCTCTTAGTCCTAAGCCGTATTCCCCGACAACGGCGCCAAAATTTGATGCTCCCAAATTACACCTCTAAAAGAAATGCAAGCGATCGTTTTTCAAATATAGAACCCAACTAAAGGTTGGGGTCGATTCCACAGGGATTATGGAAGGACTATGGTCGATTATTGTTTACTTCAAGCTTTTAGAACAATTATTTCCTGTAAAGGGGTTTTTTTTAGGAACAAGTAATTATTGTAACAAGAACGTATCAAGTAACCGGTGTTAATTTCAAGAGTATTTATCCATAAGAGAAGTGACTAGGGCAATGGTCCCCATGAGATCATAACTTAGTAAGGCTTTCGTACTTGGTTCACTAGTTTGGTGCTTAGCATGCAGAATTGGTAAGTTAGGTTCACCTAATTCCTTGGTCCGGCAACTAGGTGAATTTCACCACACGCCTTGGTCCGACCACGGGTGTCGCTTTACTAACCCTTACCCTTGATCCCAAATAAGATATTCTCGGATAAGGTCAAGCTATTAGACGAGGGTTGATAGCCTCGAATCTCGTTGTTTACAACCTTTTTCCCATATGTTACCTCCTTGGTCTGGCAAGTAAGGATAAGGCGAGTTCTAATATTTGCAATCATTAAAAAGCAATCAAAGCGAAGGAAAGAATAATACATGCATGAACACCTCCTTAGATTACCTAAGTACTTAGCCTACTTTGTTAATCCTTCATGGTTTCCAGAACCCTAGTTGTGGATTTAGCTACTCATGTTCATAAGCATGTAATCAATGTTTGTTTGAGCAATCATCAGGAAATACTTACAAAGAAGAATAAGGAAAACTGGAATCTTGAAGAATAATCTCAAGAATACTTCAAATTATCAAGAACTAGTCTTCGAATTCAACACCAAAATCAAAGTAACAAAATATCTGAAAGTAACTTGAAATAATTAGTGAACAACCAAAAATAAAACCTAAGGGAAAGTATTTATAGACAAAAAGAAATCTTGTCCTAAACAAACTAAGAAACTAGCTCGACAGGGACCATGGGTCGAATTAACGGTCCGTCATTTGGGACGACGGTCCGTAGTCTTCTCAGGTCAACCGTGGTCCCGCTGGTCAATGTCGCTGTCACGACCCGATTTCTCAAGTCATGATGGTACCTACAATCACCCCAGTAGGCGAACCAATTCCCGTAGCCCAGAAAGGTTAGTAAAGCGCTACTACCTAACCAAAATGCACCAGCAAGCAGAAATAAGCGAAAGCAAAACTCGAATATAAATACATAAAGGAAACTACACCAACCCTAAGACTTGGTATCAATAGTACAGAAGCTTCTAATAGGATACAAGTGCTAGTAGTAACAAAATACAACATAAATTTCCTCTGAAAGTACAAGGAGCAACAGTTCAACAGATGAGATATAGACAAGCCCCGACCGTCAGGCGCTCACCCTAGTCTCAAAGATCTAAAAGTTGCACGAGTCTCCAACGTGATCAACGGCGAAAGCTCAGCTAATATCTGCACAAAAAAGTGCAAAACTGTAGTATGAGCACCAAAACCACGGGTACTCAGTAGGTATCATAGGCCGACTGAGCGCATATAAGATATAAAAGCAGTAAGTAACAGATAGCAAGAAAGCAGTCACTGAGGCAATAAGCAAGGCACAAAGAGCTAGCACAGATCATCCATAACCAAGAGCTTCAAGTAACACATGCTAGCACAGAGATACAATTACACAGAATCACAGGTGAAGGAAAGGAGAACGCACCTGGAGTCCTTGCACCACAATATAAGTAAGTAGAGAGAGAGTTGAGAAAATAGCAGTATACCGGTAACCTCAAGTGGAAGGAAAAGACGTAGAGCAGTCTAACATACTCAAAATGGAATCAACCAGTATAAGGAAATCATAACACCAATCCAATCATATGATAGCATAACCAGGGAATCACCTCACAAGTACAACCCTAGGATGAAATAACTAGCCCACAATAACCGAGAGATACCACTTAGCTTCCCACAAGAATAGAACCAGAGTCTCACACTCTGCTCAGAAGGACACACAAAAGTGCCTCAATAAGATAGGAATCCAAAGCCCTCTCAATAATCAAAAATCCCACAACCAAAGCCTCAACAGGCTAGCCATCACTAATCTTTCAAGAACCGGGTGCCAAGACAAGCTCTAAACAAAGACAGGAGTAAATATAGTCTACCTACAGTCCCAACGGCCGCCCATACAACCGAGGAACACAATCAAGTGAAAGCAAACCCTCCGGCATCCCATACTACCGGAGCGTACACTGAACACACAGCAAACAAGGGTGGAATCCAATGCATGATATGATATGATATGAAATAGAACCTCTGTATGTACCTCCTCCGATGCCAATCGGGCCCAGTAGGCAGGTTCCACGGAAGGACTCAGCCTGTATACCTCTACTCCACCGTATACCCATTCCTCTGGCGCATGTAGCCCGAAGCCCCAGGCCCGGAGCGACAAGGTCCATGGAGGTCCCCGACCCCATACTAAAACTCAGTATCAATACATGTCATCCGGAAGCAAGTCCGGGATCAAGATAGAGACCCAGTCTCAAATATGCATGCCCAGACCTTGTCCAGGACTAAAGTAGTATAAAATGCCTCAAAATACCCTCCAAGGGTGCCCGAGCGTAACCGGGTCTAAAACTGTAGTGAATCAAGTCTAGTGCTCCGCCCTGCAGAGACTAGTATCAGTAGTAAAATCAAATCTGGTGCTCTGCCCCGTAGAGACTAGTATCAGTAATAAAATCAAGTCTGGTGCTCGTCCCCGCAGAGACTAATACCAGTAATAAAATCAGTGCAAAAACATCCAAAAATCCCCTTTTCTATCATCAACAGTACCAAAAATGGGCCCCCAGGTCCATGCAAATTTAGGAAAACTGTCAGTAGTGGCTCGCAGCCAAAAGTGTAGTAAAACATGCAGGGGAAAACCTTTTTCATGGATGATATGCTCGCACACAAATATAAAAGTAGCCAAATGGCTCACAACAACTCCTATCAGCCCTGTACAGGCCCAACAGCTACTCAGCAGACATAACTAGCCTAAAAGGATAATCTCTATGTCCGGGACTCGCGGACATTCCCCAATAACCCACCATCTATGTTCCAGAGTCAATACAAGGCCACACAGGACCACAAGGGTAATATACAATACTACGCGAATACTACAAACAATGCATGAAATAACGGACGAACAAGGTGGACAAGGTCTGGGGTACCAACCTATAACAACCCATCCAAGGATGCTAATGAATGCAGTTATAGCCTATATACGCAGAGTCTAGTTGGGGAAAAACCATAACCTACCTGTCATCCGATGACTAGCTGCGGGAACGGCGTCGTCCAGACTCGAACTGCTCCTGGAAGCTCCAAATCACAAAAGAATACTTTTAACTGATTCCCCAAAGGCGTCTCTATGAAGCCTGACCAACCAAGGTAATGGAACAATTGCTAGAATCGACGAGGCTGCAAGAACGAGCCATAGCCATTTGATAAGGTGTTAATGTCACACTCACGACCAGCCAACTCAAAAACATAAGATGAGGCCAATAACAACAATAAATTGCAGCTAAATCCAACAACAATATGTTAACCACATTTCAAAGGAGCGACGAGCTCCCGAGGCACTATTTCAAGGCGTACTTCACGTTGTCCAATCCAATCACTATCGCATGCGATCTCAAGAAGAATCACACAGTTTCCCAATCCCTACAACATCTTACCACAACCAAAACACCACAACAATAACCAAACATAACAAGATAAAGGGGCTGTCCAAAGCCACAAATCCAAAATACCACTTCGTGACTCAGAAATCCATAAAACAATACTAGAACATATAATAACGAATAAGGGTCATAGGGGAGAGATTTCCTTGACAAAAATATTCAATATCCCAAGATTAAAAATCTTCCTCCTTGCAGGAACAACAAACATATCCAAATCCAACAAGAAACTACTACAAGTTATCGAAAAATACAACTTTTCGTGACTAGAAGCTTAGAATCTTGATTTAACAAGTAGATAAGTGTACGGGATCCATACCTTGCCAATATAACTCGGTAGATACTGCCAAATACTCATAAAACACCTGCTGGCTCACTGCATCAACACCCACGAAGATACGCCATGAAATCGACGGGGAAAACTATACCAAAATGACGAGCTCGCGACATAGAGCAACTTTCGTTAAACTTCCGAATTGAAAGGATCAAGGTCCATGGATTATTTAGGGACTTTAACTCTGATTTTCAGTGCATTTTGGGTGAAAATAATGAGTTAAAACGAAGGAGAAATCAGCTTTTATAAGCTGAACCGACTTAGGATGCGGGCCCCACCTTGACGTGTCTGCTTGCGCGGTCTTACGAAAACGTGAATATCTCTCTATTCTGAAGTCTTATGGATGAACGGTTTAGTGCGTTGGAAACTAGACTCGTAGACCTTCGATTTGGTATATTGGGGGACCACTAAATCTTTATATATAGTAAGAAACACCCCAAGACATTTAACCCAAATTTGAAGAGAATTCCTTAAAGGAATTTACAATAACTTTTTCTGACTTTTGTTTCGCAACTTGCTTGACTTCAAAACTTATCATACGACCATTTTGCGATTATAATACCTCATAACACATCCTTCTTAGTATATTAGACACTATTAGTCTTACTCCAAAGGCACGGGTTACTTTAAACCTTCCAAACGGGCGAGGTGTTACACGAGGCATTTCTTTAACTCGAACTTTCGAGTAAGGAATTCCTTTGACCTAGAACCTTGGTTTAATTCTTTGATATTACCAAGAATGTTGTCGGAAGTCAACGATTTTCCAAAGTTGAAGCTCTAAAATGAGGAACGGCCATAAAGACCAAACAAATGGCCCGGGCACCGAACTACCGGTCCCGACAAGCCATAAATGACTTGGGCCGCTACAAGTAAGCTCTAATGGTACAAGAAAGGCAAAAACGTGTAAATGACCGGAAGGGTCATTACATCATCCACTACTAAAAAGACTTTTGTCCCCGAAAGTCAGGAAGGAAGAAAAAACCAGAGATTTAAGAATAGCGGATACAACGCCCGCAATACTCTCTCAGACAACCCGGGTTAACCTCCGCGACCGGACGGCACCCAATGGAACAGAACCAAAGAAAGCAACCAAGCCTTAATTTCTTACTAGCCAAGCTAGATTTCAACCTCCAAAGATCTGCCAACCCAAACTAAACCTAGAGAATCTTAACCAAAAAGCACCTACACAACACCGAAACCAGTGCACCAAGGCTATCAAAACACAAAACTCGAATCCTCAAAACCATACCAAGTTTACCAGAAAATCCATCAACCCGAAACTCTAACTCATGAACCCGATGTTCCGCAAAAGCCCCCTTTTTTTTTAATTCTGAACTTAATCCTTTAGCACCACAAACAGGAAGTTGCATATAAGCCGAACACTCAAACCACCCTCAAAGCATCAACTGACACACTGGAGATCCATAGTTCCAGCTTATACTTTACCACGAACGAAGTCACCCATTGTACAAATGCGTTTTAAGCCAATATATAGGCTACTAGCCTTTTCCATCCAAGATAACAACCCGTAGCATATTATTGAAAGTAAAGTTACCTGCCTTGACTGACCACCAACCAACGAACGAATATTTTTTCTAACATCAAATTCGCTAACTGAACCGTGCCAGGTATGAATCAGCTGAAAGTGAATGAACCAGGGCAACCTGCCCAAAAGACCCAAACCAAAACCATGATCCTGCAAGAAGTGTGGTAAGCCTACCACGAAGTCTGTAACCATGAGCCAAGCTCCCAACTCAAGAAAACACTACTGCTACTCCGAACACTCGAACACCATTTGAATGTGAAATTGCCTTACGAATCTTACCTCAGGAAGAAGTCCACCATGCCACAAATATCAAGTCCAAACAATCCGAAGGCAAACGAAAAGGTGTCTGGGGTTCAAAGTTACCATCTAGCCATAGAAATTTTGGCATATACTTTCAACTCATTCCTTTGGCTCGAATCAACCGCTCTACTGGTTCTCCAAAAACCAACCACTTTGAAGCATATATCATAACAAACTTCTAGTCCATACTAGCCGAGTCTAACCAACACTGGAACCCCACATAAACAACAACTCTAGAGCAATCAATTAAATAAGCTTTCAAATCCTTGGCAAATGAATGGCGATTACTAGTCTCTACGTATCATTAGAAGTCAAAATAGCCTCGCTAGTCTCAATCCGTACAAGTTGACCACATAAAGCATACACTACTACTGAAGCTCAAACTCACGCCACTGAGTCTGTCCAACCATGGTAGAAGGACCTCGTACTAACTAGAACACTGCTGAAATCTAGAATATCTCGCCTCTTGCAGAGGTTAGCCAAGGACTAGGTGTCCAAGGCCAATAGCTGCATCCACAGCTGAAGTAATAAAGCTAAGTTGCCCACACCTAGTGCCTCCCGGTACTAGGATGTTGCAACCAAATAGAAACTGCCACAAACCATCCGATGTAACCTGCCAAGCCATGATTCTGAACCCCAACTTTCAAAAAACCAACTAAAGCCTTGGTCGAACCAGGATGCTGCCAATGAACCCGTAAGAACCCAAGCCAACTAGGCCTGAATATGCAAATTGCCAACACCGCAGTTGCTACTGAAACAAAACCAATTGATGGAAAACCCACAGCAATGTGTAGACGGCTGAATCGAATCACCGACACACAATTCCAAAGCAAACCTTCATCGCCACCTCAGGCAACTACGAGGACACATAAACACATACAAAGAGTTATCTCCCTTCTTTTTCAACTAAACAAAAATGCTTCTTTAGCACATACTAAACCTTAAAAATCCTTTCTCGAATAAGAACCTGAAGCTATTACCTTACTACTCATAGCTACACGTCAAATTCAATAAGGCAGGAGAAGAATGGGCCGGATGCCCAACTCACCCGAAATGCTTACAAATACAACCTAACCACGAGCTTACGATCAACACTTAGTCGGAAGTGCTTAAAGTCAAGACCCAATCACGATGCCAACATCCAGAGCTCATCAAAAGACCTACGATCAAGATTCGTTCCAACTGGAGCTAGGGATACAACAAAACACCCAGCGAACCAGGAAGTGGAGGAGACTATGGGAACAACCCATATACCTACCAACCTCCTAAACTAATCAACAAAGAGGGTTGACTCTAGACACTCGAGAGACCAAACTAATCTATACACACTAGCATAACCAATACCTCCTAACTGAGGCAAAATCTCAACTCCGGACCAACTACCGGTAATACACCAAACCATCACATGGATCTCTAGCCATGCTAGATAACGGCCTAGGCAACAACCATCTAGGACCCCTCAACAAGGGAAACCCAACCAAAAGTACAGAATCACAATGAAACAGGGGTAAGCCAATTAGAAACAGACTAACAAGAACTACCCACGAGCTACAACTCCGGGAAAACACCTCTCAAGGCTAACTTACCCCCATCCACTACTAAAGAATAAACTACCAATAAAACAACGTATCGATACTATAATTTGGGTAGCCAAACAACTTAAACAAGTAGCAGGTAGGCATAGAAGCAATTATAGAGTCGCAACACGAGCGGGACTAAGATAAGTCAAAGGTAGCAAAAGCCTGACCTGGAGACATAGTATCAGGAACCTCTACCTCTAGCCCACCAAGAGGAGCATCAAGCTGACGGGATCTAACTCTGGACTGAGTAATCAAAACTGAAGGCCCAACCGGCCCTCACCGGGGACAAGCTCTATAAAGGTGACCAGTCTCTCCACAATGATATCAAACAGGCTGTCTGGGATACCAAATCGTGCGGCAATTCCTAGCAAAGTTCCCACGCTCACCACACCAAAAATAGCCTCTACCAGATAAAGTCCGATGGGTAAATCTCACCTGGTACTCCAATATAGACAGACAACCCTACTGAAGAACTAGAAGCTCAACTGTAACTGAAGAACCACTCACAAAACCAGGTACTGGAACACTCACCAGAGGACTCAGAGTCCTAGCCACGGTGTCCTGAAGAACTGGGGTAACTATAAATCCAATCGAAGGTTGGGCTGACCCCACACCCCTATCTAGTGCAGTAAACCCTCACTCTGGAGTCCTGGCGCTGATGGAAGCATTGAAGCAATAGGCACAGAAGCCTCGGCACCAACCGCTATCGCACTCGTATGAGGCATCTCAGAATGAATGAACAATTGAAATTTAGAAGTCAATAGAGCCAGGAACACACGATGAGGAGCCAAGAAGATGAAACTTTTCCTAACAATGCCATGTAGCCTCCCGCAGATAGGATACGGACGTCATCATACCGATCCGCGAGACTCTACCTAGACACTTGCTTCTGTACCATGACACCGGTGAACCTAGAGCTCTGATACCAAGTTGTCACGACCCGATTTTTCAAGTCATGATAGCACCTACAATCCCCCCAGTAGGCAAACCAATTCCCGTAGCCCAGAACGGTTAGTAATGGGCTACTACCTAACCAAAATGCACCAGCAAGCAGAAATAAGCGAAAGCAAAACTCGAATATAAATACATAAAGGAAACTACACCAACCCCAAGACTTGGTATCAATAGTACAGAAGCTTCTAATAGGATACAAGTGCTAGTAGTAACAAAATACAACATAAATTACCTCCAAAAGTACAAGGAGCAACAGTACAACAGATGAGATGTAGACAAGCCCCGACCGTCAGGCGCTCACCCTAGTCTCAAGGATCCAAAAGCTGCACGAGTCTCCAACGTGATCAACGGCGAAAGCTCAGCTAATATCTGCACAAAAAAGTGCAGAAGTGTAGTATGAGCACCAAAACCACGGGTACTCAGTAGATATCATAGGCCGGCTGAGCGCATATAAGATATAAAAGCATTAAGTAACTGATAGCAAGAAAGCAGTCACTGAGGCAATAAGCAAGGCACAAGGAGCTAGCACAGATCATCCATAACCAAGAGCTTCAAGTAACACATGCTAGCACAGACATACAATTACACAGAATCACAGGTGAAGGAAAGGAGAACGCACCTGGAGTCCTTGCACAACAATATAAGTAAGTAGAGAGAGAGTTGAGAAAATAGCGGTATATCGGTAACCTCAAGAAGAAGGAAAAGACGGAGAGCAGTCTAACATACTCAAAATGGAATCAACCAGTATAAGGAAATCATAACACCAATCCAATCATATGATAGCATAACCAGGGAATCACCTCACAAGAACAACCCTAGGATGAAATAATTAGGCCACAATAACCGAGAGATACCACTCAGCTTCCCACAAGAATAGAACCAGAGTCTCACACTCTGCTCAGAAGGCCATACAAAAGTGCCTCAATAAGATAGGACTCCAAAGCCCTCTCAATAATCAAAAATCCCACAACCAAAGCCTCAACAGGCTAGCCATCACTAATCTTTCAAGAACCGGGTGCCAAGACAAGCTCTAAATAAAGACAGGAGTAAATATAGTCTACCTACAGTCCCAACGGCCGCCCATACAACCGAAGAACACAATCAAGTGAAAGCAAACCCTCCGGCATCCTATACTACCGGAGCGTACACTGAACACACAGCAAACAAGGGTGGAATCCAATGCATGATATGATATGATATGAAATAGAACCTCTGTATGTACCTCCTCCGATGCCAATCGGGCCCAGTAGGCAGGTTCCACGGAAGGACTCAGCCTGTATACCTCTACTCCACCGTATACCCATTCCTCTGGCGCATGTAGCCCGAAGCCCCAGGCCCGGAGCGACAAGGTCCATGGAGGTCCCCGACCCCATACTAAAACTCAGTATCAATACATGTCATCCGGAAGCAAGTCCGGGATCAAGATAGAGCAACTTCCAAAATGACGAGCTCGCGACGTAGAGCAACTTCCGTTAAACTTCCGAATTGAAAGGATCAAGGTCCATGGATTATTTAGGGACTTTAACTCTGATTTTCAGTGAATTTTGGGTGAAAATAATGAGTTAAAACGAAGGAGAAATCAGCTTTTATAAGCTGAACCGACTTAGGATGCGGGCCCCACCTTGACGTGTCTGCTTGCGCGGTCTTACGAAAACGTGAATATCTCTCTATTCTGAAGTCGTATGGATGAACGGTTTAGTGCGTTGGAAACTAGACTCGTAGACCTTCGATTTGGTATATTGGGGGACCACTAAATCTTTATATATAGTAAGAAACACCCCAAGACATTTAACCCAAATTTGAAGAGAATTCCTTAAAGGAATTTACAATAACTTTTTCCGACTTTTGTTTCGCAACTTGCTTGACTTCAAAACTTATCATACCACCATTTTGTGATTATAGTACCTTATAACACATCCTTCTTATTATATTAGACACTATTAGTCTTACCCCAAAGGCACAGGTTACTTTAAACCTTCCAAACGGGCGAGGTGTTACACGAGGCATTTCTTTAACTCGAACTTTTGAGTAAGGAATTCCTTTGACCTAGAACCTTGGTTTAATTCTTTGATATTACCAAGAATGTTGTCGGAAGTCAACGATTTTCCAAAGTTGAAGCTCTAAAACGAGGAACGGCCATAAAGACCAAACAAATGGCCCGGGCACCAAACTACCGGTCCCGACAAGCCATAAATGACTTGGGCTGCTACAAGTAAGCTCTAATGGTACAAGAAAGGCTAAAACGTGTAAATGACCGGAAGGGTCTTTACATTCTTCTGGCATGAAAACTTCGGGTGGAACCATTAGTCATTCTTTGAATGATGGCTCATCCTTGGACTCGTGTTTTCTTGGCCCACTTTGGTACCTTATATGCTTCAGTGATGATGAGTCACAAAGATGGACCATATTCTTCAGAGTCTTCTTTTCATCCACACTTACCCAGTTTTCTAAACTTTTGGTTGACGTGTCACAGAGAGGGGTCATCTTTTGGAAGTACGGTCCGTTCTTCAGAGTTGTCTTTTCATCCACACTTGGCCCATTTCAGGAATTGAGAGTACGAGTGTCAATGACGGGTCTGTCGTTTGAAAGCACGAACTATCATCTTGACTCGTCTTCACTGTAATGACCAGATTTCCGCTCAACTTCCATTTTTTGCTCAAGGAACCTTTATGCCTGCACACTTAACCAAAAGCATCAAATCCATAGATAAAATGCTAAAGAACTTGCGAAAATCCTGAGTATTAAGCGTCGAAAGTGGCATATTTCTATGCCACATCAAGCTCAAAATACTAACAAACAACTGAGAATGCAACATACATATACTAAAGGTTATGGCATTCGAATTATGAAGCATGATTGTATGACTAATCTACCTAACAAGCATAATTCATGAATTTCTGGAATTAACACAAACTAGGGTTTCTGAGTCTTATATATGAACTATACTAAATCTCCCAGAAATGTGTAGTTAATACCATAGAAACTATAGCAGCTGAATTATAATGAATCCCTAAGATTTAGGAACCCTAGGTCTGAACAATTCATGGATAAGTTGAAGAACTGACTAAACTCTAGAGACCTAATGGGTGAAAGGAACCCACTAGTGAAATCCCACATACCTGGTGAAGAAACTACGGAGGAATCCTTTGGAGTTTGGGGCTGAACTTGAAGAAGACCTTTGCTTGTTCTTGAGAGAAAGTTGTTGCCTCTTTTGTTTCTTTTCTTTCTAAGTCTGATGATTTTAGGAGAATAGAGATTTTAGGTAGTTATTGACTAATTAATCAGGATTAGAGTAGTCAAAAAGTCATAGTTTAGGCATTAAAAGATATAGGAAAAGTCTGGAATACCCCTGGGAAATTTAGAAGAACTCTGCTGAAAATCGTGACTCAGGGATCACGGCTTGGTTAATAGACCATAGTCCTGGACGACAGGCCATCAACTGAGTCGTGGTCTTGGCTAGGGTTCTTGGGGGTTCTTGGGAGTTCTTGGGGTTCTTGGGGGTTCTTGGGGGTTCTTGGGGGTTCTCTGATCTGAGGGAACCATGACTCTACAGGACAGACCATACTCCTGAACGATGGTTCGTCATGTGGCTCATGGTTCCTAGGACTCTAGTCTGGTCTGAGGATTCCATAGGTCAAAGGACAAACCATATTCCTGAAGTACGGTCCGTAACCTGACTCGTAGTTTCTGGGACAAGAGCTAAGGGTCTCTGAGGTTCTAGTTCCACGAGTCAATAGGATAGACCGTGGTCCGGAATGATGGTTCATCGTTTGCCTCATGGTTACTGAGCTCTAGACTGATGGTCCTCTGATTAAGAGAAACCTCGAGTGACAGGATAGACCGTGGTTCTGAACTACGGTCTGTGATACTGTCCGTGATTCTGAGTAAGGGAATTGGCATTTCTCTGATCTTTGGATCCACAAATCAAATGACGGTCTCTGGTCCTGGACTATGGCCTGTGATTTGACTTATGGTTCATGGAGCATGAATTGGAGGTCTACAAGAAATGGGAATTACAGTTGAGACGATAGACCGTGGTTCCAAACTACGGTCCGTGATCTTAACTGTGGTTCCTGGAAACTTAGATTTTTTTCTAAAATTTTATTTTCTTCTGGTTTTCTGAGCTAAGTCTGGGCTTAGAAGTTCTGGGGTGTTACACCTACCACTGAGTATTGAAACTAATTTCTAGCTGAAATAGGTTCTAAGTACATGAAAGAGTGCTGAAATTCATGAGTAGCTGATGGAACATGATACTGAGACTGAAATAAGCATGAGAATACGCTGAGAAACTGGAGAGGAACTATTACCTCAAGCTGAAGCTGGATCATAAGGTAAGAGGTGTGGGTACTTTGTCATCATGGCTGCTTCTTCTTCCAAAGTAGCTCCCTCAACTGACTGGTTCCTCCAAATAACTTTTACTGAAGTGACTTCCTTGTTTCTCAGCCTTCGAATCTGACGATCAAGAATCTGAACTAGGACCTCTTCATAATAGAGACTACCCTTCACACCCATGCTTTCTAAGGGCACAACTAAAGCTGGATCACAAATGCATTTCATCAACAAGGATACATGGAAGACTGGGTGCACCGCTGCTAAGTCTGTGGGCAATTCTAACTCATAAGCTACTTTGCCAACTCTCCTCAGAATCCAGTAAGGGCCTACATATCGGGGACTAAGCTTTCATTTCTTACCGAATCTCATCACACTCTTCATGGGTGACACTTTCAAAGAAAACCAATCATCTAACTCAAAATCTAGCTCTCTTCTCCTCACATCTGCATAGGACTTTTGATGACTTTGAGATGCCTTTAACCTTTCTCTAATAAGCTGAACCTTTTCCATAGTCTCATATACTGAATCTGGACCTATCAAAGCTGCTTTACCTACCTCAAACCAACCTATAGGTGATCTACACCTCCTCCTAAAAGTGCCTCATACAGATCCATCTGAATGCTAGAGTGAAAACTGTTATCAAAGGCGAACTCTATAAGCGGCAAGTGCTAATCCCAATTACCCTTAAAGTCGATTACACAAGATCTCAACATATCCTCTAAGCTATGAATGGTACTCTTTGCCTGAGCATCCATCTGCGGGTGAAAAGTTATGCTAAGATTAACCTGAGTACCAAGGTCCTTCTGAAATAATCTCCAAAACTGAGATGTGAACTGAGTACCCATATCTGAGATGATGGATAAGGGAACTTCATGCAACCTGACTATCTCACGGATGTAGATTCTAGCGTAGTCCTCTGCTGAATCGGTAGTCTTGACAGCTAAGAAGTGAGCTGACTTAGTCACCTTGTCTACAATCACCCAAATAGAATCATGTTGCCTGTGAGTACAAAGTAAGTCTGTAATAAAGTCCATGTTGATCACCTCCCACTTCCACGTGGGAATGTCCATCTCCTGCATCATACCACCTGGTCACTGATGTTCTACCTTCACTTGCTGACAGTTAGGACACTTAGACACAAAATCAACAATTTCCTTTTCATACCATTCCACCAATATACTTCCTGTAAGTCACGATACATCTCGGTGGCACTCGGGTGAATGGAATACCTGGAGCTATGTGCCTCTGTCAAAATTTGTTGTCTTAAATCACCTACATTAGGAACACATAGCCTACCCTGATGACAAAGTACACTATCTCCCCCTTGGGAGAAAACCTCTACTCTCTACTGTTGGACATCACCCTTCAGCTATAGTAAGATGGGATCACTGTCTTGCTTTTCCTTCACCTCAGTTACCAATGAAGACTCTGACCCATTCTGAACAATGACACCACCTAATGACGAATCTGTAAGACAAACCCCTAACCCAGAAAGCCTGTGAACATCCTTGGCTAATTCCTTCTTTCCTTCCTTAACTTGTGACACACTACCCATGGACAACCTACTAAGTGCATCAGCTACTACATTGGCCTTATCAGGATGGTAAAGCACACTAATGTCATAGTCCATGAGGAGCTCTAACCACTTTCTCTGCCGAAGATTTAACTCCTTATGCGTGAACACATACTGAAGGCTCTTATGGTTAGTATATAAATCTACATGAACACCATACAAATAGTGTTTCCAAATCTTTAAGGCAAAGACCAATGCTGCTAACTCAAGATCATGAGTCGAGTAGTTCTTCTCATGAGTCCTAAGCTGTCTAGAGGCATATGCAATGACTTTACCATGCTGCATCAAAACACAACCTAGTCCAACTCTGGATGCATCACAATATACTATAAAACCATCTGAACCCTCTGGTAGAGTCAAAACTAGGGCTATGATCAATCTAGTTTTCAACTCTTGGAAGTTTCTCTCACACTCATCTGACCACTGAAACTTAACCTTCTTCTAAGTCAACCTGGTCAATGGAGAAGCTATGCACAAATATCCTTCAACAAATCTCTTATAGTAACCAGCCAAACCCAAAAAGCTCCTAATGTCTGTCTGATAAGTAGGCCTAGGCCAATTCTTTACTTCATCTATCTTCTGAGAATCCACTCGAATGCCCTCCTTAGATAGCACATGACCCGGAAAAGCGATGGACTATAACCAAAACTCACACTTACTGAATTTGGCGAATAAATGACGATTCTTGAGAGTTTGCAGCACCACTCTCAAATGATTAGCATGTTCTTCCTTACTCTCTGTGTAGACTAAAATATCATCTATAAATATAATAACAAACATGTCTGAATACTTCTTGAATACCTTGTTCATTAAGTCCATAAAAGATGCAAGAGCATTCGTTAGTCCAAAAGACATAACCACAAATTTGTAGTGACCATATTGAGTTCTGAAGGTTGTTTTCAGGATGTCACACTCTCTAACTCTGAGCTGATGATAACTGAATCTGAGGCCAATCTTGGAGAAATAACTGGCACCCTGAAGCTGGTCGAACAAGTCATAAATCCTAGGGATGGGGTACTAATTCTTCATTGTGACTTTGTTCAACTGATGATAGTCTATGCACATCATGAGGGAACTGTCCTTTTTACGCATGAAGAGAATTGGAGAACCCCATGGAGAGATGCTAGGTCTGATAAAACCTTTATCTATGAGGTCCTTAAGCTGTTCTTCAACTCCTTAAGCTCAGCTGAGGCCATTCTGTACTCAGGAGGGACTCCATGCAGAATTTCAGGAAATACCTCTAGAGACTCATTAACTACCAGAACTGACTAGAAAAATGAGGTTTTGGAGTCAGAATCCTTAACCCAGATTATATGGTAGATGTAACCCTTTGAGATCATCTTCCTAGCTTTGAGGTAATATATGAAATGACCTTTTGATGTTGGAGGACTACCCTGCCATTCTAAGACAAGCTCATCTAAAAACTGGAATTTTACGACTCTGTTTCTATAGTCGACTGAGGCATAACATGCACGTAACCAATCCATGCCAAGAATGACATCAAAGTCGATCATATCTAACTCTACTAAATCTACTGAGGTAACTTTATGAAGGACTGAAACTGGTCAATCTCTATACACCCTCTTAGCTAGAACTGACTCACCAATTGGAGTGGATACTGGGATGGGTTCTAAGAGTTTTTCAGAACTGGCTCTAAATTTACATGTAATATACGGGGTTACAAAAGATAGGGAAGCCCCTAGGTCTAACAAGGCATAAACATGAAGAGAGAAGACTGATAGTATACCAGTAACTATATCTAGTGTACTCTACTGATCTTGGCATGAAGACATGGCATAGAGACAGTTCTGACACTGACTGCCACCTGTGCCAGAAGTAGTACTCTACTGAGCTGGGAGACCTGCTGGATCTACTGAAGTGGTAGACTAAGCTCTATTACGTCCCTGTCCTTACCTGGCGGAAGGGCACTCCTTCAATCTATGGCCGAGCTGACCATACCTAAAACACCCCTCTCTTACAGCAAGACACTCACCTGGATGATGTTTACCACACTTGGGGCAGGTTGGAAAACTGTGGTTAACTTAAACACTTCCCTAAGACTTAGAGCTTAATGCTTGCTTTTTCTGATCCTGTTGAGGCCTGGGAAATGGAGCACTATATGATGAAGGTGTTGGGGCTGAAGACCTTTGATGAAACTGTGAGCGATTTCCACCGCCTGACCTCTGTTGAGAATATTCATAGTTGCCTGTCCTAGCCTTCTTACTATCCTTAGCCATATCCTTAAGCTTATCTTTATCAACCTGTTGAGCATGGGTTATCATTCTAGAGATATCCATATCCCCTAATAACATAGCATTCCTACACTCTGTTTTCACCAATTCGGATACCTCATACAAGAACTTGCCCATTTGTGCCCTTGGATCATCCACCATAGATGGGGCATACCTGAAAAATTGAGTGAAGTTTTTCTTAAAACACCTCGTAGCCTCTCCCTCATAAGTGTGGCATGCTTCACACCTATGAAAGAGACTCTACTTAGTGCGGCTTTCAGACACCTTAGGACCCTTGAACCTGATGCTCTGATAAAAAGTTTGTCACGCCCCGAGGCTAGCCCCTAGACGTAACATGGGACTTAGGATCACAAGTGACCCCAAGCTAACCCTGAATCTGGCATGTCACAAGCATACTGAAATAACTCTAAATAAACAGAAGTATAACTGAATAAAGCATATAATCTAAAAGGATTCAACTGAGAATATCTGAAGAAATAACCGTCTGAAAATCAAAACAACCCAAATCAACTGAGTCTAACTCCAAATACTGAAATTAAGAGTAGGCTGACTAACTCAAAAAGCATGTAAAGATATGTCCTCAGATGATGAGGACTCACCACTGGCTATCGCTGATATGGCACCGGAGCGAGCTAATCATGAGGCTGGAGCTAAGAACCTGAACCTGCATCATGATAGGATACATCATATAGAGTATACGTTAGTACTTTGGATGTACTGAGCATAAGAGATATGAAAAGTTGACTAAACATGTAAATTTTCTAAAATACTGATAAAGTGTCTAACTGAACTGACTTACAGTACATAGGCCCAAAACATAGTCATGCATAAAAAGTTGAAATGCAGGAGTAATCTGAAAACATACTGAAAGCTGAGGATAAACAAAAACTGAGGGCCTAAGGTACCTTACTGAAACTAATATTGTGGGAGAGTCTTCTAACCGACATAAACCACGTGAGATAAATATGGATTCTGATGTATACGCCCCATCAAGAGGACCCGATATACCTTGCCAGGGTATAAAGGCATGGATGATGTGATCACTATTTCTGAGGCCCAACTAAGGGGCTAAATGACCTATGGTGGCACGTAGTTCTAGGATTTGAGGGTACGTTGAACCCTAGACCAACTTGGTGCTAAGTACTACTCCCAAACTGAAGACTAATAGCTCATTAAAATGGAAGTTCTTAATTTTCTGAGGCGGAACTAAACTGGTCTGAAATCACTAGTTTTCTGAAATACTGTAGTAACTTGAAATCTGACTAAATTCTTGTTTTTAACTCAAAACTAGTAGTCTAGGCTCAATCTTGTAGCAAGCTACTACATGGGAAAATACTACAATTTAGGGATAAGTTCTTGATTTCTCAAAACCTTGTAAAAATCCATGCAGTTCAATATAAGAAATATATATTTCATTAAAACAGGATGAAAATCACATTTAAATCAAGAAGATAGATTTCTGTAGCAATCTACTAAAAGGGGGTAAGAACCCTAGTTTAAAAACCATGAAAATTACTGTAAAAGCCTGAGATTTTTGGGCATAACGGCAAACAAAACCCTTACTAAATACCCACATACCTGGTAGAAGGAGATTGTTCAAGAAAACCTGAAGTTGAAGGTTGGAGGAGAAAGCCCTAGGTCTGAAACTTTGGAGAAGAACGCTCTTTTCTGACTTGAGAGGAGGAATGAGGAGAAATGATGTGTTTTGGAGGTTTAGACTTAATAAAATAATCCTAAGATTATTTATAATCGTAGCTAATTTAAAAAGGAAAGTTCTAAAATACCCCTGAGAAACTACATTAAAAACTACTGGAAAATTCGCGACTAGGTTCCATGGGACAGGTTCTACGGTCCGTGGAAGCTTCTACGACTTGTGGAACCCTGTTGTGGTTCCTGGGACTTTATTCTTGACTGCGGGTCTGATAACCACGAGTCAGGTTCACGACTCATGAAACCATCCACGGCTCATGGAACCTGCTTATGGTTCCTGAGGTATTTGATGACCCTCAGGTCTGAGTTCCACGAGGACATTCCACAACTCGTGGTCCTGTTCACGGTCCGTATACTTGGTTCGTGGTTTGGGATATGAGGGACTAGTTTGCAGGACTGATTTCACAGATGGGAACAACGGTCCATGGACTGTTCCATGACCCGTGGAACGGTTTGTGGTTCTTGACCTGGCTTGGATAGTTCAAAATTTTAAGTTTTCTGGGATAGTTCTAGGCTTAGGATTTCTAGGGTGTTACACATACACACATAGGGAAAGTTCTAGATATTAAGATATACAAGAAACACAACAAACACTCACCACATATGGCACAATAGTTCGAAAATAGCTTCCTAAGACTTCATATTCACAACACAACCAAATTGAATGAATCAACATTATTAAGCCTATATTTATGTTTTCGAGTCAAGTTAAAGAGCCTATGCATGTCTAAACAAAGTGTACTACTTTTTATGCTTCTTCTGAGTGAATTACCCGTGAAGTCTAGTGTATACTAAGGTGAAGAACCTTGTGTTCAAAATGCTAAGGTTTCTAATCCTTCTTCTTCCTATGACTAATTTTCCCTCAAGACAGTTGTCATCCATCCATCGTCGAGAAAAGTTCTCTACCTGTGACTAAAAAAATTAAAACTACTCTAAAAAATTACAAAAAATACCCAGTTCAAAGGGATCTCCCTCAACAAAGAATCGAGGTAAGAAAAACCAAGGAGTGGATGAGATATGCTGCTTAAAAAAACTAATTGAAAAACAATAATAAAATATTTTGTATTTTTTTAAAACTCAAATAAAGGAAAAATCTTATGGCATACTCATTCTTAACTCATAATTATCAGAAGATTACCCACCCCACACTTAAAATCATGCTTTTCCCCAGAGCAATTTAAAAAAAAGGGTAAGAAATACTCCCTGAGGCCCTCTAGGGCCTGACTAACAACATGTTCTATCACAATGAATCAAAGGGGTGAACAACCCCACACTTAAATTTAAACCACGATTCTTAGCTTTTAAATTTGGGCATGCAGACTTTCCCAAACCTGCAAAACAAAAACAAAACAAAATGTGACACTATAAAAAAAAAAGCTACACTACAAATTAGGTTTCCTCCCAACAAATGCCTAATTTAACATCACGGCACGACGCCATTAATTTTACCACTTTTCCTTCCACATTGAACTTATGAATTGCACCTCTAATTTTGCATCAACTTTTCTACTCCATACAAGGGGCGGTGGTGTAAAGATGAAGGAATCAAGCAAAGGATGGCACATCTTGCACTTCTTGGCCCTTAAGTGAGGAATGTCATTTTGTCTCTTTGGTGTAGTAAATTTTAGAATGTAAGAGCCTTGTTCCTCATCTACACCCTTCTCCACCAGTTTAGAGGACCCAATTTCTATCTCATTATCCAAACATAATGTAGAAAAAAGAGTAGAATGAGGTCCAACACGTCCCATCTCCAAACTTGCATTATTTATGACATGCTCACTTTCATACATCTCCTCAACCTTGACACTAATGAATAAAACTTAGTTGAAAGGCTAGAATTCATCTTTCTACTCCACTAGCTGGCCAGTATCTACAACAATTGATGATTGAGCCTACGATGCCTCAATCTTATTCTTCAAGTGAGCCTCCAAGTCATGAATAGTTGTGCCAAATTGGTTTATCTCTTGTCTGATCTCAACTCTACCTTTTATCACCCGTGTCATCATGTTTGTAAGATTATCACGGAGAAACTCATGAAATATAATTTTCTTCTCTTGTTCACATAATCAAGATTGGCTCACTATGTCTGATTTCTCACAGCTTTCTCCAGTAGGGACTCACTTTCTTCTTTTACTAAGGGTTCATCTTGGGTATTGGCTAAGATCGTAACTTGCTGATCAACACAATTTTCAGCCATAGCCTATATCTCTCTGAGTTTGGAACCTATCTTCTCTGCGGTTTTCCTTAGTTCCTCTTGACTATCCAGTATTTGCTTCAGCATATCAATAAGCTGAGAATCATGATTTTCATCCTCCACTTCATTACCCCTACCAACACCACAAACAACAAAAGAATCATAATAAGGGCTCAGGGTATGGGAATAAGAGTTAGGAAAACCATTTGAATGGACATCCTGACCACTACATATACAACATACATTAAATTCAAAAGATTAGGTAAGTGCGCTCAACCCGCTCTCTTTAATATAATGGCAATTGATGCCCAGGTGAGATCCTCCATAGTACTGACAAGGAGTATCAACATATGAATAGTACTCATCATTCAACCAATATTTATCTCAAGATGTCATGTTTCTTAGTAAAAAAATAAACTATCTATACAAGAAAATAAAAAATATCCAAAAACTTAAAGAAATACAAAGAAAAAGTCTAACTTAGAGAAGAAGTTAATTTCTAAGTCCCCAGCACCGGTGCCAAAAACTTGTTGCATCCTAACGCACACGCAAGTGTACGTGATCGTACAAATAATATAGGATTGAGAGTCCAGATCCACAGAGACTTATCAATTAACTATTTTACTAAATTAAACTATTTATAATTATTTATTCAAGCGTAAGATTCCGAAGATGAATTTATGACTAATTTAAATTAAAAATAAAAAAAAGTTAACTAATAAATAATTACCCAATCGAAGAGCAGATTTTAACATAGTCAATATGGTGAAATATCTCTAGGATTATGGAATTACTAACAATCATGTTGAATAAGTAACTTCATTGACTTGCTTATTTATCTAGTTGTTGATTATGAGGTTAATTATATGATTAAGGTCTTTCCAGCCACTAATCACCTATCCACATGCAAATCAATGTCTATATTCCTATGAGAATGAAAAATATGTGAACAAAGTTGCTACTCCCTTTTTGAACCAAGCAAAGCATTCTAGGTATAATCCTATCCTAGTCGCAAATCTATGCTTTACTGTAATGACCCTCCAGGTCATTTTCCATTTTTCATGCTTTTTCTGCATTTCAAGCTTTCCCACAGCGGCTACAGGTCATTTATGACTTGTTGGGACTGACGGTTTGGTGCCTGGGCCGTTTGTTAGGTCGTTATGACCATTTTCCTATTTTAGAACTTAAACTTAGAAAATCTTTGACTTCGGTCAACTTTCTTGGTTAACTTGCTCAGAATTGAATTCTGATAGTTTCATTGGCTTTGGAACGGGGATTTTGGTCTAGTGGGACCATTGGTCAGGGTCGGAATGCTTTCGGTTGGATTTTATGTTGCTTTATGTGTTTTCAAGCTAGTTTGGCTGGTAGGGTTGACTTTGGTAAACATTCAAAGAAGACGGCCTCAGATGGAAAATCCGCCAGCATTAATAGCTCCGAAATATCATCTTTGGGCTAGAGGGACCTTTGGTTTGGGTCTCGGGACTTCCAAACTTGTTTTAGGGTTTTGAGTTTCGAGTTGGCTTTGGGCGTAGGGCCCACTTTTCATTAAAATGAACTCTGTTAGGAGTTTTGTCGATTCCTATGAGTCCAAAATGTCATTTCTGGTAGGGTAGCATGGTTGGTTTGTGTTTACGGGGTTCTGGATGAATCTCGAGGGTCCAACGGAAGTTTTTTGGCCTTGGTGTTATTGTTGGTTGCTGCATTAAGTTGCAGACATTTTTGGTCTTCGCGATCGTGAGGCTCCCATCACATTCGCGATGGTCTAATTTCTTGACCATCGCGTTCGCGAAGGTTGCTCTTTCCGACCATGATAAAGCCGATTGGGACCCGGCTCAGCTTTCCTCTTTGCGAACGCAGGCTGGACCGTCGCGATCGCAATGGTCGGGCCAGCTCTTCTCCGCGAATGTGGGGATCCTATCACAATCATGATGAAAGACCCCTAGCAGCTATTTAAAACTCCTACTTTATTTTCTCCTTCACATTTTCAAGAAACTCCATAGCTGAGCTCCCAAGCTCAAATTTCCAGCTCCCTTGCTTCAGTATTCTTCACCCGGTAAGTTCTCTTGTCACCTCTCTCCTCCTTTGCATTAATTCTCGTAATTCTCCCGTTAAAATTCCATTGTTGTTAATTTTTAAAGTTTAGCCATCCCTTGTAGAAATCTGGTTCTTGGGGTTGCAAGTTCTTGAGTTCGTGCAACTCACCTCCGTGATGTATTTCTCTTGGTTGGGGTAAGCTCCCGCCCTTAATTTTGAGCTTTTCCGTGTTGATCCCGTGAATTAATAGCACTTCGGGACTATTTTGGGCCCTGAAATGAGCTATATTTGTGCCCAAACTTTGGGCATGGGTTCCTTGACCACCGCGATCATAATTGTAAATTTTGTTTCTATTTTATTGCGTGGGCCCCGAGAGTAATTTTTCTGACCCGATTTCTGACCTGATTTATCGTATAGCAATATGGGTGTTGTTCTTCATCTTGAAACTTAGATTATGTTCTTGATAGCATGGCAGCTTTCTGAGACCATTCAGAAGGGGAAGGTACACGAGTGACAGTTTACCTTCTAGACTAAGTTTAATTAGATTATATATATATGTGTGTACTGGAACGTTAGGTTGGATATTAGGTAGAATTTAGGCTTAAATCTTGTTATCACTTTAATTGGCTATTTCGGGTTTTAGTCTAGAACTGTTATGTTATCCTTAGCCTAGGAGCTTGCTTTATCTGTTTGGCTAGTATAGAATCCTTAGTATGCTTTTAGGAGGATTTAGAGGTAGAATAGAGATTCCCGGTGGTTTTCGCTTTTACTTTATGTTTTACCCGCTTTATTTTATCCTTGTGTGTAACTATGGGCCCGAGGCCATGGCTTGGATTTGGATGGAGTTCCAGGTAAGTTCTCTTGGTTTGGAGGGTATTTCTGCCCCGTTTTTCCTGATGGTGTGTGGTCTTTCTCTGTTTGTGAATATTCCATACTCATATTTCATGGCATATCATTGGTACTTCATGGAAGTGGTTTTCAAGGATTTTGGTTTGAAATGAGGCTTTACTACGGTTGTGGTGATTTTTGGACTTAATAAAATTACTTCGAGTATTACTTCAGATTTTGGAAGGTAAATAGGAAAAATACTATTTTATGCATATATTTATAGTCTGATGCGGTATTCTGGACCCCTGATGCGTTATTTCAGGCATTTTACTTTCACATATATATATATGCATAGTCCAATGCGGTATTGTGGGCGCCCGATGTAGTATTCTGGTTTTATATTATATTGCATTCATGCATGTTCTTCACCTTGTTGGATTATTGATATGTGCTCGGCTTTATAACTAGATTTAGGTGGATCCCTATAATTTTAGCTACTTTCCTGTATCTATTATTTATATATTATCTTTCTATGCTCGGTCGGCCGATGATGCCTACTGAATACCTGTTGTCTTGGTACTCATACTATAATCTGCATCTTTTTCTGATGCAGCACCTAGTACGAGCCACCCTCATTGACCATCCTGTCATTCGAGGCCTGTTGCAGTTCAGATCGCGGTGAGCTCCCGGCGCTTTTCGGAGACTTTACATTCTTTCCATCTTGTATATTCTGTGTATATTTTTGTATTTTGGATAGACAGAGTCTATTGTATAGCTACTCCTTGCTTATTCGCTCTTGTACTAGTGACACTAGGTCCGGGTTGGTTGTCGTGTTATTTTGTCTATTCAGTCACTTTAGGGCCATCTTTTGTATATTTTGTACGTTGATATGTATATGTGCTACTGGCCTTGTCTTTTCATTATATCTTCTTCATTTCCTTAGTTTAATTATTATTACTGTCTTCCGCAATCATTGGGTTTCGGCTTGTCTACTAGAGAGTTATGTAGACGCCATCATGGCTCGGTTTTAGGTCATGACAGAATGGTATCAGAGCTCTAGGTTCACCGGTCTCACCAGTACAAGAGCAAGGTGTCTAGTAGAGTCTCATGGATTGGTGCAATGATATCTGTATCCAATCTGTGAGAGGCTATTGGAAATTCCTAGAAGATATGTCGTATTGTTTGATTTGTTGTCATGCATTCTTGACTTGACCAACTTTTAAGTATCCTTGTTTCACTTGTTCTCAGATGGTTCAGACGAGATCTGTAGTGGGTGAAGACGAGGCCCATGTGCCCGCAGTTAGAGCCTTAACTAGGGGACGGGGTAGAGGTTGAGGTAGGGCACAGGCTGCAGCGCCATCTCAGGTCTGGGCTAGGCTACCGTCACCAGAGCCAGAGGTTACAACAGATGAGGTATAGTATGAGCCAAAGCATGTGGGGCCAGCACAGTATTTAGTAGGTTTTGTAGCTACTCCGGTGTTGCAGGACACCTTGGTTCGATGGTTGGGGTTCCTTGAGGGTATGACTTCACCACCAGCTTCGCCAGCCACTCCTATTGGTTCTCAGGTTAAGGATGAGGGTAAGACTTCAGCTCAGGCGGCAGCACAGGGCTCAGAAGCATAGCTTGCTGCTGCGGATCCCAGATTTGAGGCATTACCGGTCCTTACAGTTGCTCTACCTCATCCAGCCCTGCCGGTTATGTCTTCTGATGAGCAGAGATGCTTGGTAGGTTCTTGATATTGGGTCCTCTGAGGTTTTCAGGTGCTTCTAGGGAGGATGCGCATGAGTTTCTGACTAGCTGCCAGGAGAGGTTACACAATTTGGGGTTAGTTGAGTCACATGGGGCAGATTACACCGCGTTTAGTTGGATAGTCTAGTGAAATAATGGTAGAGGTAATATGTTTCTTGCAGACCAGCGGGTCACCTCCGCTTACTTTGTCCCAGTTCTCTGTAGCTTTTATGGAGAAGTATGTACCACGTAGCATGAGGGAGCGTTTGATCGATCAGTTTGCAGGGTTGGAGCAGGGCTTCATGACTGTGTCTGAGTACGAGGTTCGGTTCCATCAATTTCCCTGACATGACACTATGATTCTGCCCACCGATCATGAGAGGGTACGCCGCTTTGTTCGAGGTTTGACCTTGCATCTTCGCTTGGCCACAGAGGGTATGGTAGCATCGAGCCAGTCTTTTCTGGAGGTAGTTGATCATGCCCATACTATTGAGGGTGTACTTCACGAGGCCCAAGGGGAAGCAATAAGAGGCCCTGCCATCAGGGCAGTTTTAGTGGTTTACAGGGCTGTGGTAGGGGATACTATGGCAGAGGTCAGCACCAACAACATTTCTAGCCGAGCCGGCCTATTCAGGCGGCATTATAGACTACTGAGGGTCAGAGTATCCAGAGTATTGTTCCTGCTCTATGAGGTGGTTATTTAGGGTCCACAGGCCATGGTGGTCATTTTGATTCAGCTAGATCCTCACAGCGGAGTACGTTTGGTGGGGGTTGCTATGAGTGTGGCGAGATAGGCCACTTTGCTAGAGAGCGCCCATCAGTACAGCACCCTAGCAAACAGGATCAGTTTGTTCAGGCCCCCAAGACTCCAGCACCACCAGCTAGAGGCAGTTCACAAGGTATTAGGGGTGGTCCCCAAGGTACTAGAGGTGGTCCTCAGTCCAATAGGTCAGGTGGTCATGATGGCCGGGGCCACATGTATACAGTTTTGGGCCGAATAGTGGCCGAGGCTTCAGATGTTGTTATCACGGGTACAATCTCTATTTTCCATCAGTCTGCTTATGCTTTGTTTGATCCGAGATCTACATTCTCATATGTATTTGCTTATTGTGCTACTTGATTAATGCTCAAATTGTACTCTCCAAGTAGGAGGTCACGGCGATCGCGTAGTGAAAATAAAATTTATAATTCCCAACGAGTGTCGGGGTCAAACCCAAGAGAACAATGTAGTCGCGATTGAGCTAATAAAGAATCTAAGAAACTTATTGAAGTTCAAATAACAAAAAGGGAAAATATATCTAGAAAGGGGGGTGTTAACTACAACTAAAAGATAAAGAAAGTAAAATAAAAGATAAATTAATCAATGGCTTTCCTTGTTTTCATCAAGCAAGGACAACAAGGGGGCTATGGGCTTGGGAATTCAAATTCATAAGACTTGCACCTGGTTGACACCTAGGTAGTCTTGGCTATAGGTATGCCTAACTGTCTCTCGACCAATCAAGCATATATCTCGTGTATTTTCTCTCGAACTAACACGACTAAGAAATAAACCAGCCAAATAACTTGAGGAGGTCGTCCTATCTCTAGCTCGGACCCTTAAATGGGAGTTTCCACGATTGGAGCTATCTCTAGCCTCCAATCTAGATGGAGTCCCAAGTTCCCACTATTGAATCTTCCCAAATTTAGAGAAATTCTCTCCCGAGCAATAACCCAAATCAGAAAGATAAGTCAATGTTTGCAACCATTGACCATAAATTCTAGCAATGCAAGATTAAAGAGACCCAAATAATCAAACAAGAACAAATCTAGATTTAGAATCAAAAGCCCAACAAGTATTATCACTAATACAAACCCAAAATCTCAAGTCAACAAACACACCCAATAAATAGAAATTAACAACTAGAGTTGAAGAATGAAATCTAAAGATTTTACAGTACAAAGCATCCAAATCTTCACTGCTATGGTGATGGTTGATGAACCTTGCTCCGAAGCCTGCTCAAAAGTTATGAAAATAGCCAAAAATATGTTTTAAGACGGCTTGGAAGTGTTTTATGTGAATTGGGGTTTCCAAAAATGGGAATTTCCAAATCGGTCCGGCAACTGATGAATCCTTTGTAGCGATTACGTGCATGGCCTTTGCAATCGCGAGGCTCTTCAATTTCCTTCACCGCAATCACATGAATCCACTCTCATGGTTGCGATGCTTTGAGTTTCTGCCAACTCATCGCGACCGCGTGGCATTGTCTTCGCAGTTGTGATGACCATTTTGGTGTATGTCCAGCAGCTCTCTTTTTGCTCCATTTGACTTGTTTTCACTTGAATCTTTCTCGAACCCTTCTAAAACACATAAACATATAAAATAGAAGGAATTCGTGTCAAATTGCACTATTTATCCACTTCATACTAGCAAAAGCATAAGATTAGAAGCTAAATAAGTAGGTAGAATACCAGCTTATCAAACCCCCAAACTTGAACTATTGCTTGTCCTCAAGCAACCTTACAATTCTAACTCAAGAGGCATAAAACACAAGTGCAAATGACAATACCACAAGCCAAGAAAAACCCATTTCAAGGACCAAACATGACTTCGGTTGGTACTAATGATTATTCAATCACATGCTAACTTACTCTAAGCATATCCTTCAATTCAAACACAAACTCATGATACAAAGGCACAATAAGAACAAGCAAGTGACAACAACCAATCCTCAAGATGTGACTCCAACCACTAGTTTACCAAAACATACTCATTTGACTCATCTTTGGAGTTTATCAATGTCACCAACTATCCTAATTTGCATGCCCTCACAAGAACGAAAGTCCCAAAAACACACTATGTACAAAGTTAATCACAAGGGACAAATACAAACACTCACACACACACTCACAAGGAAGTACAAGTGCACACATGTTGAGCCATAGGCTTGCCCTTCATGTAGATCGCCACTAATGTAGGGTAGCCAAGCTCGGAATCACCAAGGACTTGCAAGTTACAATGTTGGCTAGGGATAAGGTGAGGATATCATTTGGTTCAAGTGACTACACCTCCCTAATGCTCTTTGTTTTTATTTCAAACACCGCTCACATTTTTCAATTTCAACTTCACCTTATTTCTCCCTCACACATCCCAAGATTTCTCCTTTTTTAACTCATGATCATTCACACCTTATATCACCTTCACTTGCTAGCACCAATTTTTGCTTTTCAATTTGCTCGTTAGATTGATCTTTTGGAGCAATTTTCAATTTTTGAAGTAAGGTGCTACCTTGCACTTGAACTGAATGTCTTTTCTTCTCCTCATTTGATCACATGCACCCCCAAACTTAGGCATTTGCCTATGTTATATTTCATTTCTCCCCCAAACTTAGGCTTTTAGCCTACATTTCATTTTCAAGCAATTAGGGAGAATGGGTGCTAAAATAGAGGTTCCAAGAAGTTTAATGTGTTACAAGGTGCCAAACAATGATCACAAGCTCAAAAGGGGTTCACTAGGGTTGATGTCATGGGAAGTCATTTGGGTGAAGTGGCTATCAAAAAGGGACTAAGGTCATTTTCCAAGCTTGGTTATACCTAGAATTTTGCCTTGAATCACATTCGGGGCAAGTTCTAGATGACACATATGCACAAGAATTATTCAACTAAACCTCGCCACACATGGCATGCGAATCATTCAAGAAGGATCAATTTTTAACTTCCTAAACAAGAACAAAGATGAGCTATTCTACATTATCACCACTAATGAGTCAAGAGTCACAAAAAGATTAAAAGAGTTGTCACAAAATCACTCTTCGCCATGCATTTTTCAAAAAAATAATTGGAAGGGTGTGCCTATTTCACTTAGCATGCAAGACTACTTCATTGGTACCAAACAAGTCAATTTGCAACCAAAACCTCAAAAGATGACGATTTGCCCTTAAGAATGTCGTCACTCAGTATATCATTGGGTCAATTCATCTATCTAAATCAGTATGGCTACACAAGGTGGATAAACATAAGTATCACACTTTTTGGACACATACGATTTGCACATGACAAAGTGTGTGTCGCACATGCAATGCACATGCTAACAGTGAGGATGTACGAAGCTTGTGCGATTCGCACAATGAACTGTGTGGCCCACATATCTCCTAGCAAAATCCATCTAGCCTAATGGGTACTCAGACTTCCCCTGGCCCACAACAACCAACATCTCAACTATAAAATAACGAAAGAAGCTACAAAGTAAAGAAAACTAAAAATAACTAAACCATCAACTTCTTCCACAACAACACCAAAGCCCGACAAGAGCATAAAGCCAAACAAAACAAGCCTGAAAAAGGCACCATAATGAGAAGGGTTGGTGGTTATACCTGATGAGTTGCATTTAGCGATGAAATTGAAGAACTTGATGGAATTTATTATATGCCAAAGGAGAGGGAGCACCTTTGTTTTGAGAAGAAAACGTTTGGACCCTTCTGATTTTTGAACGTTTTAAATTTTACTTGAACTGCCTGGAAGCTTCGCGTTTGTGGTGGCCCGATGCGTTTGGGAAGGCTTGAATTTCAACTGGCCTTCGCGTTCGCAGCCGGTCCATGCGTTCGTGAAGGCTTAACATAACCTGGTCTTCGATTTCGCGGCCAGTCTTTCGCATTCGCGAAGAAGACTGGTCTGACCAGATCTTCACTTTTTCTTTAGCCTACTGCCCACGATGTGAGATGAGATGTGCGATGGGCACTTTGTGAGGTGCAAAATGCACCATGTTTGCACATGCCAGTGTTTTTGAGCAGTTCACTGGTTGCTTGTGCGATGGCATGTGCGATATGCACTCTTCCAAATGCAAAAGGCACATTTTTCAGAGGTATTTTTGGTGCTTCTCAACACTTGGTTCCTCTTCTCATTCCCTTGGGCACCTAAAACACACCAAAAAGAAACAAAAAGTGAAGTAAAGCACAAAAATGATGGGTTGCCTCCCATCAAGCTCACAATTTAACATCGCGGCGCGACGCTGACTACCTCACCCTCAAGATTTCAACTTGGAAGGTTTGAACCTTTGACCTAAACATGAATCGAATTTCTGGTGACAATCCCGGGGTGAAGGTTTGAGCATGAGAAGGCCATTCTCTTGATTTCGCAATCCACACTTTTTGGCCTTCAAGTGAGGAAGGACGTTTTGACTTCGTTCCACCACAAACTCAAAACTAGATAGACCTTCATCCACCATCCTTCCAAGGTCTTCCAAAAGCTTGATTACTCTGACTTTCATCCATTGAATCAAACTTAAGGTCGAACAAAGGTTGAAGTGGGATTTGGGCGTCTCCACCTTCAAGTTTGCCTCATTCATAACATCCTCACTATGAGATGCCATGGCACTATCCAACACAATGAAAATAAACAAAACAAAAACATCTATTCACAAAATTGAACTAGAGTAAGTAAACTCAAATCCTAAACTAACTCAATACGCCAAATTGTTCCCCGACAACGGTGTTATTTTTTATAAATACTCAAATTGTGCTCTCTAAGTAGGAGGTCACGGTGATCGTGTAGTCAAAACAAAATTTATAATTCCCAATGAGTGTCGGAGTCAAACCCAAGAGAACAATGTAGTCGCGATCGAGCTAATAAAGAATCTAAGCAACTTATTGAAGTTCAAATAACAAAAAGGGAAAATATATCTAGAAAGGGGGGTGTTAACTACAACTAAAAGATAAAGAAAATTAAATAAAAGATAAATTGATCAATGGCTTTCCTTTCTTTCGTCAAGCAAGGACAACAAGGGGGATTTGGGATTGGGAATTCAAATTCACAAGACTTGCACCCGGTTGACACCTAGGTAGTCTTGGCTATAAGTATGCCTAACTGTCTCTTGACCAATCAAGCATATATCTCATGTATTTTCTCTCGAACTAACACGAGTAAGCAATAAACCAGCCAAATAACTTGGGGAGGTCGTTCTATCTCTAGCTCGAACCCTTAAATAGGAGTTTCCATGATTGGAGCTATCTCTAGCCTCCAATCTAGATGGATTCCCAAGTTCCCACTATTGAATCTTCTGAAAATTAGGGAAATTTTCTCTCAAGCAATAACAAAAATCAGAAATCTAAGTCAATGTTTGCAACCATTGACCATAAATTCTAGCAATGCAAGATTCAAGAGACCCAAATAATCAAACAAGAACAAATCTAGATTTAGAATCAAAAACCCAACAAGTATTATCACTAATACAAACCCAAAATCTCAAGTCAACAAACACACCCAATAAATAGCAATTAAGAACTAGAGTGAAGAATGGAATCTAAAGATTTTACAATACAAAGCATCCAAATCTTCACTCCTACGGTGGTAGTTGATGAACCTTGCTTCCAAGCTTGCTCAAAAGTTGTGAAAATATCCAAAGATATGTTTCAAGATGGCTTGGAAGTATTTTATGTGAATTGGGGTTTCCAAAAATGGAAATTTCCAAATTTGTCCCGCAGCTAATGAATCATTTATCACGATCGCGTGCATGGCCTTCGCGATCGCGAGGCTCTTCAATTTCCTTCACCACGATAAGGTGAATCCACTCTCGCAATCGTGATGCTTTGAGTTTCTGCCAACTATTGCGATTGTGTGGCTTTGTCTTCATGGTTGCGATGACCATTTTGGTTCCAGTGTCTAGCAGCTCTCTTTTTGCTCCATTTGACTTGTTTTCACTTGAATCTTTCTCTAACCCTTCTAAAACACAGAAACTTGTAAAATAGAAGGAATTCATGTCAAATTGCACTATTTATCCACTTCATACTAGTAAAAGCATAAGATTAGAAGCTAAATAAGTAGGTAAAATACCAACTTATCACTACTCGCCTGGAGTCTGCTTGTGAGTCCTTGCCTGCGCCCTTGTGTGTATCTACCCTGGTAGGTGATTCTTTAGTAGTGTATCAGGTGTATTGGGCTTGTATGGTGACTATCTTGGGGTATGACACGTGGGTAGACTTGGCTGTTCTTGATATGATGGATTTAATGTGATCTTAGTCATGGATTGGTTGTCTCTTTATCATGCGGTCTTGGATTGCTTCACCAAAAGGGTTACTCTTCAGATGCCTGGTATCCCTCCTATCATATTGAAGGGAGCCGATAGCCACATACCGAGGTGAGTTATATCCTTTTTGAGCTCCCAACGATTGGTTGGGAAGGGGTGCTTAGCTTATCTTGCCTACATCTGTGATACTAGTGCCACCACACCTCCTCTTGAGTCTGAACCTGTGGTTTGCGAATATTTGGATGTTTTTCCTTCTGATCTTCAAGGTCTTCCTCCTGATTGTGACATTGATTTTGGTATTGATGTCGAGCCAGGCACCAAGCCTATTTCCATTCTGCCGTATTGGATGGCACCTGCTGAGTTGAGGGAGCTTAAGGATCAGCTCCAGGATATATTGAGTAGAGGGTTCATCAGGCCTAGTGTGTCTCCGTGGAGTGCTCCGGTTCTATTTGTGAAGAAGAAGGATGGGTTTATGTATATGTGTATTAACTACAGGCAGTTGAATAAGGTGGCCGTTAAGAACAGATATTTGATGCCGCGTATTGATGATTTGTTTGACCAGCTACAGGGTGAAGTAATGTTCTCTAAGATAGATCTGAGGTACAGTTATCACCAGTTGAGGATTAGGGCTGAGGACTTCCCAAAGACTGTATTTAGGACTCGATACGGCCATTATGAGTTCCTAGTCATGTCTTTTAGGCTGACTAATGCCCCAACAGCATTTATGGAGTTGATGAATCATGTATTTAGTGCCTACCTGGACTCATTTATGATTGTGTTCATCGATGACATTCTGATTTATTTGAGGAGTAGAAAGGAGCATGACCAGGATCTTAGACTTGTACTTCAGACCTTGCGAGACCACCAATTGTATGCCAAATTCACTAAGTGTGAGTTTTGTCTTGAGTAAGTGGAATTCTTGGGACACGTGGTGTCCAAGGATGGGATTATGGTAGATCTATCGAAGATTGTAGTAGTTCATGATTGGGCTTGGCCTACTTCTCCCACTGAGGTTCACAGTTTCATCGGGTTGGTAGGTTATTACAGATGGTTTATGGAGGGATTTTCTTCGATAGCAGATTCATTGACTAGATTGACTCAGAAGAACGTTCCTTTCCAGTGGTTTGATGAGTGTGAGGGGAGCTTCCTAAAGCTCAAGGCCTTGTTGACTTCAGCTCTGATTCTTACTCTTCCAGTCGAGGTTCAGGGTTTCACCGTGTATTATGATGCATCAGATATTGGTTTGGGTTATGTGTTAATGCAGCAGGGCTGGGTTATTGCATATGCTTCCAGACAGTTGAAGGTTCACGAGAGGAACTACCCCACACATGACTTAGAGTTAGAAGTTGTAGTCTTCGCATTGAAGATGTGGAGGCATTATCTTTATGGTGTGCATTGTGAGATATTTACTGACCATCATAGACTTTGGTACATTTTTATCCAGAAGGATCTAAATTTGAGGTAGCGTAGGTGGTTGGAGCTACTGAAGGACTATGATATTTCTATTCTCTATCATTTGGGCAAGGCAAACATGGTAGTGGATGTCTTGAGATGGAAGGTAGTGAGTATGGGTAGCTTGGCTTTCTTAGAGACTGAGGAGCGACCTTTAGCTTGGGACATCCAGTCTAGGCTAACAGGTTGGTTAGACTTGACATTTTTGAGTCGGGTCGTATTCTTGCTTGTGTTGAGGCTAGATCTTCCTTGTTGGAGAATATTTGGGTGCAGCAGTTTGATGATGCAGGGTTAAGGATTATTCGTGACAAGGTGTTGGGCGGTGAGGCTAGGAAGGCAACTTTTGATTCAGAGGGTATTCAGAGGATTTAGGGTCACATTTCTGTTCCTAGAGTTGGTGACTTGGTTAGACTGAAATTAGGGGAGGCTCACTATTCTAGATATTCCATTTATCCCGGGGAAGCTAAGATGTATCGTGACTTGAGGAAGCACTACTTGTGGTATGGGATGAAGAGGGATATTTCAGCTTTTGTATCTAGGTGCTTGAACTGTTAACAGGTGAAGTTTGAGCACCAGAGGCCTGGTGGTGTGTCTCAGAGGCTACCCATTCCAGAGAGGAAATGGGAGCGGATTGCCATGGACTTTGTAGTTAGTTTTCTATGCACTTTGTGGAGATTTGATGCTATTTGGGCTATTGTGGATAGGTTGACGAAGTTTTCTCACTTTCTGTTGGTTCACACTTTCTACAGTTCCGAGAGGTTAGCCCAGATCTATATTCGGGAGTTTGTCTATTTGCATGGTGTGCCAGTTTCTATCATCTCCGACCGAGGTACTTAGTTCACTTTGTACTTCTGGCGGTCTATTCAGAGAGAGTTGGGTACTAGAGTTGAGCTTAACACCGCTTTTCACCCGAAGATAGACAGTCAGTCAGAGCATACTATTTAGGTTCTGGAGGATATGTTATGAGCCTGCGTTATTTATTTAGAGGGTCAGTGGGACCAGTGTTTAGCCTTGGTAGAGTTTGCATATAATAACAGTTACCATTCCAGCATTCAGATGGCTCCATTCGAGGCTTTATATATTAGGCGGTGCAGATCTCCGGTGGGTTGGTTTGATGCCTTCGAGCTTAGGCCATGGGGTACTGACCTGGTTCGTGATTTGATGGATAGAGTTTAGGTTATTCAGAAGAGACTTCGCACTGCCCAAAGTAGGCAGAAGAGTTATGATGACCGGAGAGTTTAAGATCTAGAGTTTATGGGGGGTGACAGTGTGTTCCTTTGGGTATCGCCCATGAAGGGCGTGATGGGGTTTGGGAGGAAGGGTAAGCTCAGTCTGAGGTTCATTGGGACATTTGAGATCCTTCGTTATATTGGAGAGGTTGCTTATGAGTTAGCCTTTCCTCCTGCTCTTTCTGGTGTTCATCCTGTGTTTCATGTCTTTATGTTGCGGCGGTATATTCTGGATGAGTCTCATGTGCTTCAGTTAGAGTCGGTTCAATTGGATGAGTCCTTAGCCTTGAGGAGGAACCTGTTGCTATTTTGGACAGGCAGGCTAGAAAGTTGAGGTCTAAGGAGATTTTGTTAGTTAAGGTTAAGAGGCCGCATCGTCCTTTCGAGGAGGCTACTTAGGAGATTGAGACCGACATGTAGACCTGTTATCCTCGTCTTTTTGAGTCTTCAAGTACTATCATTTTTCTAACTTTCAGGACAAAAGTTCTTTTAGTAGTGGATGTTGTAATGACCCTTTATCCTCGTCTTTTTTAGTCTTCAAGTACTATCATTTCTGCATTTCGAGCTTTCCCTTAGCAGCTACAGATCATTTATGACTTGCCAAGACTGGCAGTTCGGTGCCTGGGCCATTCGTTAGGTTGTTATGACCATTTCCCTGTTTTAGAACTTGAACTTATAAAATCATTAACTTTGGTCAACTTTCGTGGTTAACAAGCTCAGAATCAAATTTCGATAGTTCTATTGGCTACGGAACGGGGATTTTGGACTAGTGGGACCATTGCTCTGGGTTTGAGTGCTTTCGGTTGGATTTTGTGTTGCTTTTTGTGTTTTCAAGCTAGTTTGGCTGGTAGGGTTGACTTAGGTCAACATTCAGATAAGACAACCTCGGATGGAAAATCCGTCAGCATTGTTAGCTTCGAAATATCGACTTTGGGCTAGGGGGACCTTTGGTTCGGGTCCTGAGATTTCTGGACTTGTTTTTGGGTTTTGAGTTTCGAGTGATCTTTGGGCGTGGGGCCCACTTTTCATTAAAATGATCTCTGTTGGGTGTTTCATGGATTTCATTGAGTTTGGAATGCCATTTTTGGTAGGGTAGCATGGTTGGTTTGTGTTCATGGGGTTCCGGATGAATCCTGAGGGCCCATTAGAATTTTTTGGCCTGGGTGTTATTGTTGGTTGCTGCATTAAGTTGCAAACCTTTTTGGTCTTCGCAATCGCGAGCCTCCCATCGCATTCGCAATGGTCTAAGTTCCTTGACCATCGTGTTCGTGAAGGTTGCTCTTTGCGACCACGATGAAGCTGGTTGGGACCTGGCTCAACTTTCCTCTTTGCAAACGCCGGCTGGACCATCGCGATCGCGATGGTCGGGCCAGCTCTTCTCCGTGAACACAGGGGTCCTGTCGCGACCGCGATGAAGGACCCCTAGAATCTATTTAAAACTCCTACTTCATTTTCTCCTTCACATGTTCAAGAAACTCTATAGTTGAACTCCCAAGCTCAAATTTCTAGCTCCCTTGCTTCAGTATTTTTCACCCGGTAAGTTCCCTCATCACCCCTCTCCTCCTTTCGCATTAATTATCGTAATTCTCCCGCTAAAACTCCATTGTTGTTAATTCATAAAGTTTGGCAATACTTTGTAGAAATCTGATTCTTGGGGCTGCAAGCTCTTGAGTTCATGCAACTCACCTCCGCGGCGTATTTCTCTTAGTTGGGGTAAGCTCCCGCCCTTAATTTCGAGCTTTTCCTATGTTGATCCTGTGAATTAGTAGCACTTCGAGGATGTTTTGGGCCCCAAAATGAGCTTTGTTTCTGCCTAAACTTTGGGCATGGGCGCTTTAATGCAACGCGAGCAAAATTGTGAATTTTGTTTTTGTTTTGTTGTGCGGGCCCTGAGGGTCATTTTTCTGACCCGATTTTTGGCCCTATTTTTCGTATAGCAATATGGGTGTTGTTCTTTTCGTCTTGACACCTAGATTATGTACTTGATAGCATGGCAGCTTTCTGAGGCCATTCAGAAGGGGAAGGCACATGAGTGATGATTCGTGCTTGCAGTTCAGACCTGAGGTAGGTTATAATTTACCTTCTAGACTGAGTTTAATTAGATTATATTGGAATGTTAGGTTGGATATTAGGTAGAATTTAGGCTTAAATCTTGTTATCACTTTAATTGGCTATTTCGGGTTTTAGTCTAGAACTGTTATGTTATCCTTAGCCTAGGAGCTTGCTTTATCTGTTTGGCTAGTATAGAATCCTTAGTATGCTTTTAGGAGGATTTAGAGGTAGAATAGAGATTCCCGGTGGTTTTCGCTTTTACTTTCTGTTTTACCCGCTTTATTTTATCCTTGTGTGTAACTATGGGCCCGAGGCCATGGCTTGGATTTGGATGGAGTTCCAGGTAAGTTCTCTTGGTTTGGAGGGTATTTCTGCCCCGTTTTGCCTGATGGTGTGTGGTCTTTCTCTGTTTGTGAATATTCCATACTCACATTTCATGGCATATCATTGGTACATCTTGGAAGTGGTTTTCAAGGATTTTGGTTTGAAATGAGGCTTTACTACGGTTGTGGTGATTTTTGGACTTAAACAAATTACTTCGAGTATTACTTCAGATTTTGGAAGGAAAATGGGAAAAATACTAATTTATGCATATATTTATAGTCCGATGTGGTATTCCGAACCCCTAATGCATTATTCAGGGAATTTTACTTTCACATACATATATATGCATAGTCCGATGCGGTATTCCGAGCGCCCAATACGGTATTTCGTGTTTATATTATATTGCATTCACGCATGCATCATCGTGCATCGCATTACATTTGCTTTGGCACGTGGATTGTCTGTGGATTTGGCTTGATCTTGTCTGTTCTTCACCTTGTTGGATTATTGATATGTGCTCGGCCTTATAACTAGATTTAGGTGGATCCCTGTAATTTTGGCTACTTTTCTGTATCTATTTTTTATATATTATCATTTTGCGCTCAGTCGGCCTATGATGCCTACTGAGTACCCGTTGTCTTGGTACTCATACTACACTCTGCATCTTTTTCTGATGCAATACCTAGTACGAGCCACCCTCATTAACCGTCATGTCATTCAAGGCTTGTTGCAGTTCGGATCACGGTGAGCTCCCGGTGCTTTTTGGAGACTTTACATGCTTTCCATCTTGTATATTCTATCTATATTTTTGTATTTTGGATAGACAGAGTTTGTTGTATGACTACTCCTTGCTTAGTCGCTCTTGTACTAGTGACACAAGGTCCGGGTTGGTTGTCGTGTTGTTTTGTCTATTCGGTCACTTTAGGTCCATCTTTTGTATAGTTTGTACGTTGGTATGTATAAATGCTATTGGCCCTGTCTTTTCATTATATCTTCTGCATTTCCTTAGTTTAATTATTGTTACTGTCTTCCGCAATCGTTGGGTTTCCGCTTGTCTACCAGAGGGTTATGTAGACGCCATCATGGCCCTGTTTTGGGTCGTGACATTTACATTACAAAAGAGAGATCTTCCTCCTTATATTTCTCATTCTATCTTATTGATCCTTCTTCCAGGTTCACAACAAGATTATAAGTTTATTTTAATGATTGTGAAGCATTGAAAAAGTTAGCATAAGAATATAAGAACATGTAATATAATAATCTTTCTAATCAAATCAAGAGTCTACTATAACAATTATAAAGGTATTGTAATCCTAGAACGAGAAATTTAACTCCACATAGACACGGAGTAATTATAATAATTCATCCAAAAGAAAAAACATAAAAGTAAATAATAAAGGAGAAGAAATGATGAAACCAATATTATCCGGCCTCCACAATGGCTCCTACCTCTTTGTAGGTCCAAAGTTATGTAAAAATCGTGATTGGGGATGTATTTATAGAGTATGAGGAAAATAACCCCTTTTTCAACATGGATTTAGAGTAGAAAAAAGCTAAACATTTTCTGGATTTGAGGCTTGGGCTCCACCCCACCAATGTGCCAACTTTGGTGTTCTATACTTTAGGGGATGGGGCGACGTGCCACCAATGCACCACAGCCCAAATTTTGTATTTTGTTCTCTTTTTCTTCTAGAACTTTGCTAAGTCCTTTCCAACACTTTATGCTTCTATTTCATCTCTCATGGGTTATTTTTCTCCATATTTTCCCTACAAAGCAATCTAATCACATATATTAGCTCACCATCATGAATAGGTAAATAATCATTAGGATATACATGACTTTTCCCCTCGAAACAAGGCTAAAACATGGGTAAATAAGGAAAGCAGGTGTATAAAAATGCCCAAGATCACTAACTAAGGTTAGGGTCGATCCACGAGGAATATGGCTAGGACCTAGGTCAATCTGGTTATTCGTGCTCTTAGTCTTTTATTTCCAAAAAATGGAAAATTATGTAACAAATAATGTTTGAAAAATGTAACTAATCAAGTCAAAGCAAGTATCAATTTTGTTGTTGATCACTGAGAGAATTGGCTAGGATTGTGTTCCCCATGATTACATAACTCAGTAAGGCATTGTACTAGCGATCTGTTCTAGTGCTTAGCATACAAGATTGTTAAGTTATGTTCAACTAAATGGTTGTTCGTCTAGATAGATGAATATCACCATGCAACTTGGTTCATCTATGGGTGTATGCTTTACTAACCCTTACCTTTGATCCCAAATTAGCTATTCATGGATAATGTTAAGCTATTAAATGAGGGTTGATAGCCTTGAGTCTTTGTTGTTAATCCTTTTTCCTATTCATTACTAATTTGGTCTAGCAAGTAAGAATAAGGTGAGTTCTAACTTTTACAACCGCTAGAAAACAATCAATATGAAAGAAAGAAAAATGCATGCGTAAGCACTATACTAGAATCACTAAGTACTTTACCTACTTTTGTTAATCTGTCATAGTTTTCACAACCCTAGCTACGGATTTAGATACTCATGTTCATAAGAAAATAATCAAAATTTGGGGAAGAATTCATAATCATATACTTACAAGATGAATAAAAGTAATCCAAAATCTTGAATTATCAAAGAAGAATCAAATACCAAGTAGCAATGGATTAATTAATCTCTTAAGACCAAGAACAATGTAATACTTCACTTTTCTTAGTTGCATGTGACAGAATATGATATTTAATGTTCAAAACAAAACTTAGGAAAAGTATTTATAGACAACAAATCCTATCCTAAGTTGACTAGGAAAACATAGTTGTATCAGTGTCTATGGATGGGTCTATGACCCGTCATTCTGAATGACGGTTCATGGTCTTCTAAATTCAACCGTCATTTGATCAAGTTAACCTTTTTGCTATAGTATTCTACAGGTGGGATCATGGGTCATGGAATGGAACTATGGTTCATCAATTGACTCATGGTTTCAGACCCCAATTTTGTATCTTCTCTGATCATTAGACTACGGGCAACAGGACGGGTACGTAGTATAGAACTACGACCCATCAACTCACTCGTGGTTTCAAATTCAATAATTACAAGTTTTCAAGAGCTCTTTCTATGTGTCACGGGACTTGCACATTATTTGGAACTATGGCCAGTGGATCCAATCATGGTTTAACACTTCACTTTTGCAACTCTGTAAGGAATCAGTCTATGAGTCACAGTACTTGTTCATGGTATAGGTTCACAACTCATAGATTGACCCATGATTTTGACCTTGACTTGCACATTTGCAGATCTCAGTTCATAATTCACAACACTTGTCCGTGGTTTGGAACCACGGCTTGCCATTCCACTCATACTTTTAGACGTAGCCAATTTTCAGTGCAAACTCCAGTTCTTTTCTTGCGAACTCTGTTTTCCTTCACAACTCACAAAAACACATTATATCTACTAACAAAGTGCTAAAGAACATATAATAATTCTTTGTTTTAAGCATCAAAAGTGTCATAAAACCATGGCACATCATTCAAGCATTACTATAGATTTCAAACTGGTCAAGGCAGCCAGAGTTCAGGTCAGGCTTTGCAAGGTGCACATTTTGGATATTTAGGCCATGGTGGCTAGTCTAGTTCAGTTGGGTCATAACAACAGGGTGCATCTGGTAGAGGTTATTATAAGTGCAGCGAGTTGGGACACTTTTCTAGGGATTGTCCTAGGTTCAGGTAGGGAAGGTAGAAGGGTCAGCTAGTTTAGTCCCCCAAGGCTCTAGTGAAACTGTCCAAAGGTAGTGTGCAGGGTAGTCGGGATGGTCCCTAGGGTGCTAGAGGTACTTCTCAACCGGATAGGTCAAGTGGTCATAGATGATGGAGCCGTATGTACGCTTTTTCGGGTAGACTACAGGTTGAGACTTCAAATGTTGTCATCATATGTATGATCTCCATTTGTCATCGGTCGTATTCTGCATTATTTGATCTAGATCTACATTTTCATATGTGTTTGCTTACTATGCCACTTATTTGAATTTATTATTTGAGTCATTGCATGTGCCTATATACGTAGCTACTCCCGTAGGTAATACCTTAGTAGTGGATCATATGTATTGGTCTTTTATGGTGACTATATTAGGGTATGACACATGGGTAGACCTTATTATCTTAGATATAGTGGATTTTGACGTGATTCCAGGCATGGATTGGCTATCCCCCTATCATGCAGTCTTGGATTACTTTGCCAAGATTATTGCTTTATGTATGCCTAGTATCTCTTTGATAGTGTGGAAGGGTACCAATATTCACGTTCCGAGGGGAGTTATATCATTTCTGAGGGCGAGGAAGTTGGTAGGTAAGGTGTGCTTGGCTTATCTCGCCTATGTTTGTGATACTAGTACTGGCACTCCTTCACTTGTGTCAGTTATTGTGTTTTATGAGTATTCTGATATGTGTTTCTTACTAATGTACTCAAACTTCCTGCCTAATCGTGAAATTAACTTCGGCATTGATGTTGAGCTAGACACTTAGCCCATTTCTATTCCACTATATCAGATGGAACTTACTGAGTTGAGGAAGCTTAAGGAGCTTCTTCATGATATACTGAGTACGAGGTTTATTAGGCTTAGTGTATCTTTATTGGGTTCTCCTATTCTATTCGTGAAGAAGAATGATGGTTCCTTGCATATGAGTATTGACTACAAGTAGCTGGATAAGGTAACTCTCAAGAATAAGTATATGATGTTGCGTATTGATGACTTTTTTGATCAGCTATAGGGTGCAACAGTGTTTTCTAAGATACATTTGAGGTTAGGTTATCACCATTTGAGGATCAGGGCTGTGGATATTCCAAAGACTGCATTTAGGACTCAATACAACAATTATGGGTTCCTAGTTATATCTTTTAGTTAGACCAATGCCCTAGCAGCATTCATAGAGTTGATGAACCGTGTGTTTTAGGCCTATTTGTATTCATTTGTTATAGTGTTTATTTACAAAATCTTAGTCTATTTGAGGAGTAGAGAGGAGCATGAGCAGCATTTGAGAGTGGTGTGCGAGATCAGTAGTTTTATGCCAAGTTCACTAAGTGTGGGTTCTGGATTGAGTCTATGGCATTCTTGGGGCATGTGGTGTCTAAGGATGGGATTATGGTAGATCCTGCGAAGATTGAGGCAGTTCATGATTGGTCTAGGGCCACCTATCCTATTGAGGCGTGCAGTTTCATCGGGTTGACAGGTTACTACAAATGGTTTGTGGATTGGTTTTCTTCTATAGCAATTCCCTTAACCTGATTGACTCAGAAGAATGTCCATTTCAGTATTCCAACGAGTGTAAGGAGAGATTTCTAAAGATCACGGCATTGTTGACTTCATCTCTTATTCTTACTCTTCTAGTAGATGGCTAGGGTTTCAGTGTATATTGTGATGCTTCTAGAGTTGGTTTGGGTCATGTGTTGATGCAGCAGGGCAGATTTATTGCATATGCTTACAGGTAGCTGAAGTTTTAAGAGAGGAACTACCCCTCTCATGACTTGGAGTTAGCGGCAGTAGTCTTCATGTTGAAGGTCTGGAGGTACTATATGTATGGAGTTCACTATGAGATCTTCACCGACCATCGTAGTCTTTAGTACATTTTCAGCCAGAAGGACCTTAATTTAAGACAGTGTAGGTGGTCGGAGTTACTGAAGGACTATGATATTTCAATTCTCAATCACCCGAGCAAGGCAAGTATCATGGCAGATGCCTTGAGCCAGAAGGTGGTGAGTATGGGGAGTTTGTATTTTTCTAGTGGCAGAGGAGCAACCTTTGGCTTCAGACATTCATTCTTTATCCAATAGGTTGGTTAGACTTGATATTTCTGAGCCTGGGTAGATTCTTGCTTGTGTAGAGGATAGGTCTATATTGTTGGAGCAGATTTAGGCACAACAGTTCGAGGATGTGAAGTTGAGGATGATTTGGGATAAGGTGTTGAGTGGCAAAGGTAGGAAGGCGACCTTATATTCAGAGGGTGTTTTAAGGATTGAGGGTTGTATATGTGTTCCTAGAGTTGGATATTTGGTTAGGTTGATTATGGAAGAGGCTCACTATTCTAGATATTCTATCCACCCGGGGGCAGTGAAGACTTATCATGACTTGAGGCATCATTACTAGTGGTATGGAATAAAGCGGGATATTCCAAATTTTGTTTCTAGGTACTTAAACTTCCAGCACGTGAAGTACAAGCACCAGAGGCCATGTAGTTTGACCTAGAGCCTACCCATTCCTGAGTGGAAGTGGAAGCACATAGCTATGAACTTTATTGTAGGCTTGTGTAAAGACCCTTCCTATTGTTATGGGTGAGCTAATCATGCAAGAAATTGTATTAGAAAACTTTTGGGTTGGGGAGTTAAAAATTTCTGGCTAGGCTAGTCTCGAACTAAGTTTGAGCAAGGTGAAGTCTAGAGAAATATGGGGAAGGATTGGGTGAGATGATTTAGTCTGAGCTTGATTTTCCATTAGCCAAGACGTTAAGGAGTGTATAGGACTTTTTGGAAATGAATTTGGGTAAGTAGAACTCTCGATATCAAACTTGATGTAAAGGGGTTGGTCTGGAACGTCAAGGTTTGAGGGTGTGTTATGAAATGGGAAAAACATGGAGGATTCCTGAGTTTTTGTCCAAACGCACCTACTATAATGGGTAAGACGTCTGTACCCGATGCTGTCATAGAAAAGAAATTCCTCCTATAGTGGGAGTTAGAGGTGGTCAACTTCGCTATACTAGAAGGCTTTCGCTATGGCGGTGTCGCTATAGCAGGATTGGACTGCTATAGCAGGATTAGTCGCTATAAATGCAAAAACTTTCCCAAAAACATTCATTATTTCTCAAGAACGTTTTGGAGAGGGTTGTGGCAATTTTGGGCTATTCCTAGCACTTTTCCACAAGAAATCTTTGTTAAGATAAGCCTTTATCCCCGCTAACTAGTATTTCGATTCCTGGTTCATAGAATCACTAGTTGCAAGTCTTGGGGAGGGTTTAGCTTTACCTAACTATAAAAATATGGTGTAAAACGGGATGTTCAGGCATAAAAGCTTGGTTTCTTGATTTAGATTGTTTGTTAAAAGATTCCTTACCGTAATTCACTGGCATAACCATAGAATTGGTAGTAATTAGGTGAAATTAAGGTGGGAGGACCCTGAGATGGGTGGAATGATCATGGAATTAGCCTTTGGGGTTTGGGATTTAGTTGAAATCCTTGATATTTAGGCTATTTGGGTTGATTTTGTGTTTACATTTTGTTTTTAGACCACGATCAAGCTACAGTTTTAAGAAACAAGAAAGATCTAGTCCAGTAGAGCGTTCAGGCTTGATTTGAGGTAGGTGATAGTTGTTGAATCCAATTTCTTGATGTGTGCATTATAACTATTTCTTTAGTATTCTTGCACCATGTGTGTTTCGGGAAAAAGGAATAAGTGTTAGAGATGTCTTAATTGCCAATTACATGCAATGAACTGTTTTAAATGCTTGTTGGGTTTTTTACAAGTGTGGTATGTATTCATTATGGTTGTGATCGCTGTAATGTCTGTGATTATTTAGTTGGCTCAGGTACCACACCTGGTATAGATTATCAGTTAGCTCGGGTACCATGCCTGGTACAAGATATTCAGTAGTTGGCTTGGGTACCATACCTGGTACAGATTTTTTATGGTTGGCTCGGGTACCAAGCCTCGTATGAGATTAATTTCTATATGTGTGTTGGTTCTATGAGTGAACCGAGTTTGTTTGTTGTGATGTCTTATTATATGTTGCTCCATGAGTGGCCGGGTTGGTATGTTTAAGCCTTCAGGTGGTTTCTTGAGTAAACTCGGATTACATGTTGAACACCATAGATGATGTCCTAGGGATCCTTGGGTAGTTCGGGTTGCTTTTATGCATGGTTTTTCGTTCAGACATGTCTTATATGGTGGTTGAGTCGAGTTGACCACTGAGAGTCTTGCTTGTGTTTACTTGACCTTGTTATACATGTTGTTATATTTTACTAAGTTATGGTTAACTATTCATATTTTGAATCTTTGAACTGGCTGATAATCCTACCAGTACACTGTTGTTCTTATGTACTGATACTGCACTTGCTTTTCTTTTGTTGAGTACATGGCATATTATGTCGGCTGTTTTGAGACCTCAATTGTGATCCGGGAAACATCTGAATTCAAGGGTGAGATATAACTTTCGGGATACCATGGATTCATCTACTTTTTCTAGTCCATTGTTCGGACTTGGATTCCTTTTATTTTGGGGTTGCATCCCCATATTTTAGACATGTTTTAGAGTTTTGGTACATGACTTTTAGATTCTAGGAGTTTAATTTCCGCAGGTTAACTATTTTATTACGTTAAGATGTGAATCTTGGATTATCTATTGAATCTGGTTTTTAGTTGTTTAGATTGGTTAAGTGTTAGCTTGATAATTTGGTTCTCCCACTGGGGATTTAGTATAGGTGCCACTCGCGATGAGTTATGTCATGACAAAGATTGTATTAGAGCCTAGCTTTATTGATCTCGTCGTACCAAAATGATTCAAGTAGAGTCTTGTAGAATGGTACAAAGACATCTTTACTTTTCTTCGGGAGACTACAGGACTTTAGGAAACTATCCCTTCTTTCTTCCTTCGTGCTATAACTTGATTCTAACTGGTATCTGGCGATCCAAATTAGTATCTGACCTCCTTTATTTTTTTGTCCACAGATGGTGGATACTAGACAGAATGGAGCGAGGTCAGAAGCTCCAGCAGCGGGACCAGCAGCTCAAGGGCGAGGTAGGGTCAGGGGTAGAGGGAGAGAAACACCTGCTAGGGGTACAGCTCAGGTGGCAGTTGAGCAGAGTCCGACAACCTCTCCCCTACCCTAAGATCATATTGAGGAAGCTGAGGCAGTATAAGAGGATGGTGTGGAACCAGAGGTGGAGACACCGATTGGAGTTGCAGGCCTTCCTCATATGTCTTCTGATGTCATTCAGTAGGTGTTAATGTTTCTGAGCAGGCTAGCAGGTACTGGAGCAACACCAACTACGCCACCGGTTCAGGTTCTGGGTGCCTATTACACTATTTCCATAGCTCCCAGGATGGATGAAGCTTCGGGCACAGATGCATTCTCCATCCAGTATTAGGCCCTGTCATGATCAGGATCGAGCATGAGTTCTTGACTAACTTCCTGAAGCTGAAACCTCCATCATTTCATGGTACAGATAATAAGGATGCTTTCTAGTTTATTCTGGATTGTTATAAGAGACAATAACATGGGGTGAAGTTTATGACTTTCTAGCTGCAGGGTGATGCCAAGAAGTAGTGGAGGGCCCATATGGAGTGTCATTCATCATCTTTGCCTCCGATGACTTGGACCCAGTTTTATGCCTTGTTTCTGGAAAAATATGTGCCCCGTACTCTCAGGGATTGCAACAAGGATGAGTTTCTAGCCCTTGAATAGGGCATCATGTCTATTGCAGCTTATGAGGGTAAGTTCCATGGCTTGTATCACTATGCTACCCAGCTATTGGGCGTTAAGGAGGAGAGGATTTGTCTGTATATTAAGGGTTTGAATACCGAATTGCAAATCATGTCCATTCATATGACTTTGGCGGGAAAGAGCTTTAATGAGGTGACTGACTATATGAAGAAGCTAGAGGGAGTTAAACAAGTTGTGCAGGCTAAAGTGTTAGCTAAGACGTCCAAGAGTATGGGTAATTTTAGTGGTTCTTATTCCAGGGGACCCAACCTGCAGGTTCATTTGACTCGCCCTATGCAGTCAGCCCTGCCAGCTTCTATCGATGGACAGTCAGGGGTCGTTCAGCAGTCTCCAGCTACTAGAGGCCAGGAGGCCACTTATTCTCCTGCCAGCAGGCCTTCTCTTGAGCGAGAATGTCTCCATTGTGGTGATCTGGGTCATTTCAAAAGGGAATGCCCTCTGAGGCAAGCAGGTAATCAGGTGCAGCAGCAGACCGAGATTGTGGTTCAAGAAGGAGGAGGTGGTAATGGTAGGGGTCGTCCACAGGGTGGGTGAGGTAATAATTTGGGAGGCCATGGTGGAAATTAAGGTAACAATAATATAAGGAGAGGGGGAGCGCAGCCTGCTAGGGAGGTTGCCAAACTTGATGATAGGGCTCATTGCTATGCCTTCTCGGGCAAGTCCAAGGCCGAGGCGTCTGATGCTCTGATAACAAGTACTGTTCTAGTCTGTGACTGGATGACTTTTGTTTTATTTGATCTGAGATCCACCTATTCTTATATATCTGTTAGATTGGCCTTGGGTCTAGATTTGATTTGTGATGTTCTTGATTCTCCTATTCATGTTTCTACTCCAGTTGAGGAGTTTGTGGTAGTGACCCATGTGTATCATTTATGCTCTATGGTATTTATGGGTTTCCTAGTATGGATAGACTAGAGTGGGAAGGTGTGAATAGGCCTAAGCCAGTGAAGATCATATCCTTTATTCGGTCTAGAAAGCTAGTGGGGAAGGGGTATGAGGCTAAGTTCCATGTCTTGTCTCACTATGCTACCCAGCTATTGGGCGTTAAGGAGGAGAGGATTTGTCTGTATATTAAGGGTTTGAATACCAATTTGCAAATCATATCCATTCACATGACTTTAGCGGGGAAGAGCTTTAATAAGGTGACTGACTATATGAAGAAGCTAAAGGGAGTTAAACAAGTTGGGCAGGCTAAAGTGTTAGCTAAGACGTCCAAGAGTATGGGTAATTTCAGTGGTTCTTATTCCAGGGGACCCAACCAGCAGGTTCATTTGACTCGCCCTATGCAGTCAGCCCTGGCAGCTTCTATCGATGGATAGTCAGGGGTCGTTCAGCAGTCTTAAGCTACTAGAGGCCAGGAGGCCACCTATTCTCCTTCCAGCAGGCCTTCTCTTGAGCGAGAATGTCTCCATTGTGGTGATCTGGGTCATTTCAAGAGGGAATGCCCTCTGAGGCAGGAAGGTAATCAGGTGCAGCAGCACACCAAGACTGTGGTTCAAGCAGGTGGAGGTGGTAATGGTAGGGGTCGTCCACAGGGTGGGTAAGGTAATAATTAGGCAGGCCATGGTGGAAATTAAGGTAATGATAATGTAAGGAGAGGAGGAGCGCAGCCTGCTAGGGAGGTTGCCAAACTTGATGGTAGGGCTCATTCTATGCCTTCTCGGGCAAATCCAAGGTCGAGGCGTCCGATGCTCTGATAACAGGTACTGTTCTAGTCTGTGACTGGATGACTTTTGTTTTATTTGATCTGAGATCTACCTATTCTTATGTATCTGTTAGATTTGCCTTGGGTATAGATTTGATTTGTGATGTTCTTGATTCTCCTATTCATGTTTCTACTTCAGTTGGGGAGTTTGTGGTAGTGACCCATGTGTATCGTTTATTCTCTATTCTCCTCCAACACTTCAAAATTTCTCCATTGCACATTTAAGCTCCGGTTCCAGCTCCATTATCTCCGCATACTTCATCTGGTAAGTCCCTCTTTGTCCCTCTTCTCTTTTCCGTTGTTAATTCTCATTAATCCCATTAATTCCTGTTGATTTTTCCCCTTGTGATTTCCTTTGAATTAGTAGCGCTTCGGGGCTGTTTTGGTCCCTAAAATGAACCCAGTTCGAGCTTAATTTTTGAGCATGGGTTTCTTAACCCACTGTGATCTTAATTGTGAATTTTAATTTATATTTCATTGCACGAGCCCCGAAGGTCATTTTCCTACCTGATTCCTGGCTCGATTTTCTGTATAATAATATGGGTGTCATTCTTCCCGTCCTTACACATGGACTGTGTTCATGATAGCGTGGCAGCTTTTTAAGGCTATTCAGAAGGGGAAGGCACACGAGTAATGATTCGTGCTTGCAGTTCGACCCCGAGGTAGGTTACGGTTTACTTTCTAGACTGAGTTTAGTTAGATTTTATATATTTATATGTTGCTGGAATATTAGGTTGAACTTTAGGTAGACTTAGGCTTAAATCCTGTTTATTGCTTTAAATTGGCCATTTCGGATTATAGTTTAGAATTATTATGTCTATCCTTAGCCTAGAAGCTTGTAGTATCGTTGTGGCTAGCTTAGAATTCCTAGTTTGCGTTTAGCAGGTTTTAGAGATAGAGTAGAGATTCATTGTGATTTTCGCTTTTACTTTCCTATTTTATCCGCTTTATTCTACCATTATGTGTAACTGTGGCCCGAAGCCATAGCTTGGATTTGGATGGAGATCCAGGTCAGTTCTCTTGGTTTTGAGGGTATTTTGCCCTGTTTTTCCTTGTTGTGCGTAGTTTTCTTTGGATATGGATATTTCATGCTCATACTGCATTGCATATTATTGACACAGAAAGAAAGTATAGTTTTTAAGGTTTTTGGTTCAAAATGAGGTTTAGTACGGCTACGGTGATTTTTGGTTTTGAATTAAATTATTTTGGATTTTACTATGGATTTTGGAAGGAAGAAGAGAAAATACTATTTTATGCATATACTTATAGTCCGATGCGGTATTCCGGACCCCCGATGCGTTATTCCAGGTTTTACTTTCCATTTACCTACATATATATATGCATAGTCCTTTGCGGTATTCCGGACCCCCGATGCGTTATTTCGGGTTTTACTTTCCATCTACCTACACATATATATGCATAGTCCGATGCGGTATTCCGAGCGTCCGATGCGGTATTCCAGGTTTATATTATTATGCATTCATACATTACATCATTGTTCCATCGCATTGTATTGGCCTTGGTGTTTTGGGATTGTCAGTTGCTTTAGGTTTTATTTTGTTATTACTTCACCTTTATTGGTTTGGTTGTTTCGATTTTTGGCTTTATAACTAGATTTAGGTGGATCCCTGTATTTAGCTGCTTCCTGTAAATTTATACATATATATAGATTATCTTTTTGCGCTCGGTCGGCCTATGATGTCTACTGGGTACCCATTGTCTTGGTACTCATACTACACTCTGCATCTTTTTTTCTGATGCAACACTTAGTACGAGCCACTCTCACTGATCCTCCCTTCGTTCGAGGCCTGTTGCAGTTCGGATCGGGGTGAGCTCCCGGTGTCTTAGAGACTTTACTTGCTTTCTATCTTGTATATTTTGTCTATATTTTATATTTTGGATAGACAAAGTTTGTTGTATAGATACTCCTTACCTTAGTCGCTCTTGTACTAGTGACATCAGGTCCGGGTTGGTTCTAATGTTTATTTTGTCTCTTTGGTCACTTTAGGGCCATCTTTTGTATATTTAGTACGGTGGTATGTATATATGCTATTGGCCCTATCTTTTTCATTTATGTCTTCCGTTTTTTCTTACTTTAATTGCTTTATTGTCTTCCGCATTGTTAGGTTTGGCTTGCCTACTAGGGGGTTATGTAGGCACCATCATGGCCCGATTTCGGGTCGTGACACCAGTGCTAAGGGCATCACGAGTACTTACTTTTCAGCCGATGCTAGAAGGTGGCTGAACTTGGTGCCCGAGAGGATCCATCCATCGGGCAACACCACCAACCTAACTTATGCTCAGGCCTTGGTGGTGGCTTGTGCTATGAAGGGGATCCTGCTGAATGTTGGGGCACAGATTGTATCTTAGTGGAAGGACTTCTTACAGGGTCGCAAGAAGGGCCCCTTTCTTCCGGGTCTGGTGTGTGAGTTATGCAGGCGGTTCAATGTGCCTGAGGATAATACTGACATGGTGGTGGATATGGATGCCTCTTTCAACCCTCTCGAGATGAAAGTGATAGCCTCTACGGGGAAGAAGAAAATGAAGGTGAATGAAGCGGGAAGCAGCCAGGCTGCCGGGGTCGTTAATGATGATGGTGATGACGCCCCTCCTTCCCAGCCCCAGCCCCTGATTTCTAGCAGCCAGCTCGAGGAGAATCTGGTCGCGGTCAGGCGATTTATAGAGGGTACTACTGCTGGAGGTACAACACTGCCCCCTTCTGCTCAGGACTTCGTAGTACTCCACGGGGAGTTGGATGAAGAGAAGAAGAAGAGGTGCTCCCGGGACCGCATGCTTTCCCGGAGTACCTGCAGGAGTTTTCCTTCTTGAGCAATACCGAGGACCCCACCCCCGCATCCCCTGATGGTGATTAGGCATCTGGCTAGGACCTCCCCTCCCCCCTCTATATTATATTAGACTACTGCTCTTGGGTTTGCCTTTATTTTGGGTATGTACTAGACAATGTTCCCCTTTCATTTTAAGCATGCGGATGCTATTTTCAGACAATATCACTTTACATGTATACTATATTAGCTCTATTGGTGATTTCTTGGTTTTGCGTTTTAGCTTGTAGCTTAACTGACGCTTTTAAACGCCCCGGGAATGAAAAGAAAAATAGGGGAAAACAAGGCAGAGGTTCTGCCTCACCCCCTTCCGCTATAGCGATTGATATACCGTTGTAATAGCGTTACCTCTATAGAGGGAAAATTTCCACTATAGCGGGATTGTCGTAGCGGTAGGATTCTGCTATGGCAGCTCCAACGATAGCAGCCCAGAAAATTGAATTTTCTGTAGAGTTTACGCATTCCTCATTCCCAATTATCAACATTAGCTTCCGAATTACCTCCTAGCCTTTAAGAATAACCCCAAGACCATCCCCAACACTGCATAATTCGAAACTTAGCTTCATTTTATCATCAAATAAATTATGAATTATAAGGGAAAACCATTCACAACAACACATTCATGCTATCATACAAGAATGCCCCCTTGTTCCCATGGTTCCCAACCAAGCCCGATTGTCCTGAAACCGGAGCTTTCCTATAGTCATAAGTCTTGTTCCCTTACCATATTAACCAATGATAAGTCCTTATCCAAAATGTAATACGAAAACTCAATTTCAGACACATAGCAATTTATCACTAACTAAAGCACACAAAAATCAAGTTATGGCTACTCCTAGGCGAAAAATATTTACAGTAAGGCAATCAATTACACACCAACAATTGCAGTCATACAAGTATTGCAACACACATAATTTCAAGCTTCAAGTTTCAACATAATTCAAGTCACATCTACTACTTTCTATTCGCCCCATGGATAACTGTTAGCTGATTATCCAGGCCTTACCGCAGCCTCTAAGGCCAGATACCGATTAGAACTTTTCTGGTTCCAACTTCTCTTGCTTGTGTCCCCCCAACCACAGTCAAATGACATCCTTTACTTAGTTGAGATACCAATTGGAATCAAGAGATACCAATTAGACTCAACCCATACAAGCAAGTAATAGTTTGCTTAAAGGGAATGAAGAAAGGAGAGATGATTCCTAGAATGCTACATAGCTTCCCAAGTATTAGATGTGGACGTCAACACACCAATCCGCAGGACTCTATTCGACATTTGCTCTTGTACTGGGAGACCGGTAACCTAGGCTCTGATACCATTTGTCATGACTCAACTATCGGGCTGTGCGAACACTTATTCTAAGCACCTAGATAGGAGAACCCTTACCACCCGATCCAACAGGTAAATGCGGAAAAATAAAGTAAAACATAAGGAGGTAACCCTTTTAATACAAGAAAACATTTACAGTGTTCATAACAGTAAAACCATTTACAACTTGAAAACAACCCTCCCTAGGAACTAGTCTAAACAGGTACAAGAGCTCTAAAAGAGAATTACAAGTACAAAAGAAAACACAACTTCCACTATGGAAATGAAGAGTAGAAGCTGCTAGAGATCGCCATCGTCCTGTACCTATGAAACATCACTGATCCTGCAACCATACTATACCCAAAAAGGTATACCAAGAGTAGTATCAGTATAAACAACATGTACTGGTAGGCATCATCGGTCGACCCGAATCCACTACATACCATCATATTAGAAATCAAGAGAAAATATGCAATAATTTACAATAATACATTCCTCCAACATCCACTTTTACCACCTCGATATTAACACTTAGAGCTTATACATTCTGTCCCAAGCCTTCCTACCCCATTCCGCTGCTAACTCCAGCTCTTGGAGACTCTACACCCTGACACCTAGGACTTCCCAAGTTATTCTGAACACTTAGACTTCCTAAGTCACACTTATCTCTAATACTTTCCAAGTCACTCTTAATATTAGTCTGACAACTACGTCCAGACTCGGACTACCATTCCATTATTCCAACCCATCACTATGACTCGACAACTAGAAGTAAACCGAGCTATCCATTAACTAGACCACATGCATTTATGTTACTACTTACAAGTGTCCGGTTCACTCAAGGATCTATAGGAAAATGCACAACATGTAATATCAACCTCGCAATACAATCCCAGACTCGTAGTCTTTCTCTAACTTACCAACATCATGACACAAGCTCAACCACCACCACCGCAATAACCAAACACTAAGCATATACCCCTTTTCTTATAGCGTGGACCAACTAAGGATCCCTAGACCAACACCTAAGTGTTAACATGTAATCCTAATCCAACCAAAGACCAACCCCATATTTAAGTGTAACTACCCGGCCTCTCAAGGACCAATATGCACAATCACAATTTCACAATCAACCCGGTCCACTCATAGAACCATCAATAAAACACAATCAATAATGTATAATTAAACTCATACCAGTAATGGTACCCGAGCCAATCAATATAAAACTTGTACCTGGCGTGTACCCGAGCCCATCAATATAAAACCTATACCAGGCGTGGTACCCGAGCCAACTGTTAGTATCTCATATCAAGCGTGCTACCTGAGCCAACCATTATATATATATTCCATACCAAGCGTGGTACCCGAGCCAATTGAATATTCATAAAATCCAACAATCAATAATTAAATTAACAGAAACACATACTTGTAAGGCCAACAAGCAACAAAACTAAGTTCATTTCACATAAGTGACACCCGGATACTTATTCATAACTTCATTTCCTAGGCATGCAGTACGTACATCACTAAGCTAAAGTTATATGTACACACACTACATTTGGAAAAGACAATAACCATCACATACCCAACCACCGAGTTCATACCCCAATATTGGAATCTTGTTCGACGATTAGTTCTCGATTCACCCCCTAGACACATATTCAGTAGATACATTAATCTTGAAACCCCTTCTTTAAAGACAAACACAGTCTAGGGAAACATCCCCTAATATTGAGGCTCCACGCCCTTCCTGTTTTATCCCATTTATTTTAATTGAATTATTCTTGAAGCCCACTGTAACTAGCCACTTAATGGTTCACAACAAATTCGATTCCCTAAACCTACCCAACAGTCTAGTTCCATGTATTCTAACATCACACACTAATTAACAAATATAAACAGCCCAGAAAGAAACACATTACCCTAACACCCTCATTCCCATTTCAACAACCAGTCAATAACACAATATTCCTCCAGACTCTGTGCCCGAAGGCCTAAACATGAATCCTCTTGTCATTCTATAATAACAATATAAAATGAAATACAGGTCTAAGTCTACTCAATGTAAAACCCAGCCTACCTGGACGCCATGCATTAGCTGTAGAGGTATGAACAAGAAGAATTTGACTCTGTGAAGGCATTTTTTGATGGAGAACAAGCCCGAAACCCATGGTTTCGCTTCTCTTTAGCTGGAATCTCCCCTCCCCATGGTTCCAAGGCTTTGGAGAAGCCTAGGAGGGTTTTTAGAGTAACCCTCATATGTTTTCCAACTGAGGAAGAGAAGCCTAAATTATAATTTGCGTATTTTAGTTTCTATTTTCTGCCATATCGCTATAGCGGCCGGCTGACCACTACAGCGGTGGCGCTATAGTGGTAAAATTCTCGCTATAGCAGGATGACGTCAGCCCGGACGAATTTCAAAATCTAAAATTTCCGTCATGTCATCCCCACTTAAATCAAAATAAAATTTAATGGTTCCCGAAACTCGTGATAAGGTGATCTAGAATAACGACGGAACAGGTCATTACAATAAAGCTCAATGAATTCTATAATAAATCAACGCAAATAAAAATGTCTAGTAAACATCAAACCTCAAATACTAAACCCTAAACCCATGTCACAAGGCAATCGTTAAGCATATATGAATCTTTGAAATATGTATGAATCTTTTATATCAAAAGGTGTAATTGTTATCTTTGTAAATTTACTATCATTAAAAAAATAACTACCACAAGGCAGTAGTTAAGCATATATCATTAAAAAAAATATAATAATATGATCTATAATTGACTACAAGTTGATGTTAGACTTTCAAAAAATAAAGACTATTTAAGAAACTATTTAATTGTCACAAGTTAATCGAAGTAATTGTATAGAATTCAGATTTATAATAGACAACATCTCAAGTAGCATAGATCAAGATATTGATTAAGCATAAATTACTGAAAAATAGTAATAATATAATATCATGATCTATAATTGATCACAAGTTGATGCTAGACTTTAAAAAATAAAAACTACTTAAAAATTATTGAATTTGTACAAGTCTGACAAACCCCAAACCTTAAATCCTAAACCCCAAACCCTGGGATTTAAACTCCAAAATAAATATATGTTGAACTGAATAAGTTGTCAATATCTAAAATCCTTATTCTATGATAAACAATCAACTTTATGTATAATTTCTTGGTAATATATATCAATCAAGGCACATATTAGGCTTAAAAAAAGATAATAAAAAATTAAATAAAATTAGAATAGGGAATTTGCCACCATTTTAATATTATAGCACCACTTTGTAACATCATATGAGAGTCCACATCAAGTGGTGACATGATTCAAAGAGTTTAAGGACAAATAATGGTCCCTATATCACCAGTATTTAGCTTAAAAAGCGATAAATAAATGAATAAAATTAAAATATGAGACTCACCATCATTTAAACATCATAACACCACTTTGTTATATCATATAAGAGTTTCCATTGAGTGGTGACATTATCCAAGGAGCTTGATGTAACAATTTGGAAGTGGTGACATTATCCAAGGAGCTTGATGTAACGACCCTCCAGATTATTTTGTGAATTCTTACTTATTTTTCTCATTTTAACCTTTCTCGTATTCTTTATATGTGATTAATCACTTTCGAGGATGGATAGTATGGACCTCGAGGTATTCGGGAGCGACTTAAGTCATTATTTGGAATCTTGAGTTTTAAGAAAGTTAAGTTTGATTACAGTCAATCTTCAATCAAGATGACCTCAAATTGGTGTTTTGGTGTTCCTAATAGGTCCGGAACGTGCTTGTTAGTCAATTTACATATGTAGTTTGTTTTCATGGGATTTCAAATAAATTCTCAGGGTCTATTTGAAGTTTTAACTATTTTAGATGATCAATTTAATTGATGGTTAATGGGTCAACCCCATAATTATTTACTCTTGTGACCCATGTACAAATAAAAAAAAAGAATTAAAGTTATCAGGGTTTACCCTTTTAAATCATAACCAGAGAAGGAAAAAAAATAAAAAAATGAGAAAAGTAGAGCTTTGGAGAAGAGTTGCGGCATCATCGACAATTGCGAATCTCAGGTGAGAATTCAGTGTCCTGTGATTTCACTTTATGGCTAGGATATATGTCTCTTAATATTTAAAACCAATTCTATAGCATTGGTGGTATTTAATCCATACATGAACATAGGGAACAAGGATTTGTAAATCAATGATGGGCTTATGATGAGTTTATGTTTATAAAAATAAATAAATAAATATATAGTAATGATTCAACATTATTGGGTGATAATGACATGAGGTTCGCTGCTATTACAAGTGTCAAGTTGCTGGTGATGAGAATATTGCTTGTGAATTTTGCATAAATGGTTAGTGATTAGCAATCATTGGGTGGTTAATGATTAAAAAAATGATTGGCTAAATATTGGGCAGTGAGGTATGAGTGGAAGAATATAGGCAGTGACACATGGGTGTTGGATTACTGGTGTCTGTGAATTTGCTCGTGCAATTATTTGCTACCGTGTTTGGGTTGGGTTTTTTCCAAAAAATTTCATGTGACTATCGACCAAGTACAGTTTTGACAAATTAGGTTTTAGGCCTAGGGTTCTTAGAGTAAGAATTCTTAATTTGGGGGTCGAATAACGATCTATTTAGCTGAAACTTGACGTGCTAGTTATTATGTATTTGAACAGACTTTGATCGTTCAGAAGCATTACGTAAGGGCAAGTTCGTTACTTGACACTTGGGCTTCGGTTGAGGCAAGTAGAGATTTCTAATTTCTTTTTGAAGTGTTAGTTTTATTGTATTATATAGAATTAAAGGTAATGGATAATAAAGAGGTCTTGTATAAATGAGATAATGAGCATTTATACGGGCACCAGTTTCATGCTATGAGAAATTCTTATGAAATTATTATCGGTTGATAGAATCTCATAAGTTGTGATATAATTGAACTGTTGAAACTCGTGAATTATGTGAACCTGATTGTGATTGATAAACTCATTGTATATACTTGATCATACATATTCATTCATACCACTCTTATTGTTGCATGATAATTATTGGTTGATATTGCCCATTGAGTTATTTATAAAATTCATATTCTTATTAAGCCGATGGGAAATAGTTCCAGCAACTGACATCATGCAAAGTTGATGGGAAATGGTTCCAGCAACTGACATTATGCAAAGCCAATGGGAAATGATTCCAGCGAGTGGTACTGTGATTATTTATAAAATTCAGGTTCTTATTATGCCAATGGAAAATGATTTTGGCGGGTCTTATTATGCTGATGGAAAATGGTTCCGATGAGTTTTATTATACCGATGGAAAATAGTTTTGGCGGGTTTTATTATGCCAATAAAAAATAATTTCGGTGGGTATATACCGATTCACTTTTGGCCAGTGCATTGCATTGCATTATATTCCATCTGTATTACACTTTATATTAAATTATTTAAGATATGTGCCTTATTTTTTATGATGTGGTGACTTATATCAGTAAAATTATACTTGTGAAAAAAACACTTTTAAGATACATCTCGTTATCGCTTCTAGAAAGAGTTACTAATCAAAGCTTGCTGAGTACACGTATTTCCCATACTCACTCTATTCTTGTTGCACCTTTTTGTGTGCAGTATTTGAGTTGGGTGCTACAAATACTTGACCTATTTGCTTGTGTTTGAGGCTGTTGCGATTAGGATTCAGGTTGAGCTACTTTCTCTTCGACAGTACTGGATTTTGGAGATTTCCTTATGTTTTCTGTCTTACTTTCTCCCAGACAGTTGGTTTAGTTTTCATAGACTTGTTTTATATTTGTAGATGCTCTTGTACTAGTGTCATCAAGTCTTGGGGTAGTTGGATTTGAACTTGTTTATTCCGCATTTATAAGAGTTGGTTGTTACTTTTATATTACTTCTGCATTATTTATATTATTAAATAGTTAGTAAAGAAAAGGAGTTTACCTACGGGGATGGTGGGTGCCCTCATGACCTAATGGGTTTTTGGGTTATGACAATATGGTGTCAGAGCATGGTTCATAGGTCCCACCAAGTACAAGAGTTGAGTCTAGTAAAGTCTTGTGGATCAGTACGGAGACGTCTATACTTATCTTCGAGAGGCTATAGGAATTTAGGAAACTTCTATTCTTTCTTTATTTATCGTACGTAGTTGATCTTACTGAATGCTAAGTGTTTTTATTTCATTATATCATAGATGGTGAGAACACGGTCTACGTGTACTAGTGGTCAGGCACCTGTACCTACGTCTACACATGTACCTGTTGCTCAGGCTGTGGCACGTGGGCGAGGCAGGGGGCGAGGTAGAGGCAGGGCATGAGCTGTTGCACCAGTCAGGGCTAGGGCACCGACAGCTGCTCAGGTACCTATTAGGGTAGAGTCTCATGAGGAGGATGTTCATATTCCAGAGGATGATCAAGGTCATGATGAGGAGGTGGTCCCAGATCAAGCGCCACCTAGGTTTGTTGCTAAACCAGTACTTAAAGATACTTTGCTTTGGGTGTTAGGGTTGTTAGAAGGGATGTCTCAGAGTAACGGTGTGACTGGTACTCTAAAGGGTTCACATACAAGAGTTAGGGCTCAGACCCCAGATCAGCAGCATATTCCAGTTTTTCATGGATAAGCGGGTCAGCCAGCGGCTACAATAGCTAGGTTTGATTGTATGCCTTTGCCAGGTGCAGGAGTGGCTTTGTCAGTTATGTCAGATGAGGAGCAGAGGAGGTTTGAGAGGTTTAGGAAGATGGACCCATCTTAGTTTCAGGGTGGCCAAACTGAGGATGCGTATGCGTTCTTGGTGAGTAGTCATGAGAGGCTCCAGAGTGTGGGATTAGTGCAGTCTCATGGTGTTGACTATACAGCTTTGCAGATGCGTGGTCTCACCAAGCAATGGTGGCATTCCTATGTTGACTCTAGACCTACAGGATCTCCTCCTATGACTTTGGAGTCATTTTCTTAGGCTTTTCTTGATCAATTTATTCCTCATAGCTTGAAGGAGGAGCATAGGCATCAGTTTGAGCATTTGACTCAGCATGGGATTTCAGTGACTGAGTATGAGGCTCGATTCCATACCTTATCTTGCTATGCCTTGGTGATTATACTAAATGAGACTGAGAGGATTTGTAGGCTTGTGAGGGGTCTTACATTCAAGATCTGAGAGGTAGTGTTCACTACAGCTCAGTCAGGAGATACCTTTCAGAGGGTCATTGAGGTGGTCAAGGAGTTTAAGCTTATATGTCGTGAAGAGTTTAGGGATCAGAGGGACAAGAGGTCTCGCACTTCTGGTCAGTTTAGTAGTACCTCATCTGGAGGTAAGGGCTCTTCCAGGAGAGATTTTCGTCCTCAGCATGGTAGACCAGTTCACGCAGCCCTTCAGGCGTCTGAGGGAGGTCATTTTAGACGGGGCTCTTACATCTCGGGACAGGGTTACCAAGGCTATTCTCAGGGATCTTCTAGTCATGAAGGTTATTCAAATCACCCTGGTTCTACTTTAACCTATGTGTCTACATATTTTGCTTTGGGCCTAGATAGACCATGTGATTCTCTTTCTGTGCCTGTCTGTATTTCTACACTAGTGGGTGATTCCTTAGTGGTGGATTTGGTGTACTGATCCTGTATTGTGTCTTTAGAGGGATATTACACGTGGGTAGACATAATTATATTGGATATGGTAGATTTTGACATCATATTGGGTATGGATTGACTTTCTCCCTATCGTGCAGTTTTTGATTGTTATGCCAAGACTATGACTTTAGATATGCCGGGTATTCCTAAATTGAAGTGGCAGGGCACTCTCAATCCTTATTTGAGAAAGGTAATTTCATTTATGAAGGCTCAACACATAGCTGAGAAGGGATGTCTCACTTATTTGGCTTATATTCATGATACTTGTGTTGATACTCCTCCATTAGAGTCAGCTTCAATGGTGAAAGAATTTCCAGAGGTGTTCCCAACTAATCTTCCAAGTATGCCACCTGATCGTGATATTGATTTTGGTATTGACTTGGAGCCGGACACTCGGCCCATCTCTATCTCTCTATATCAGATGACTCCAATAGAATTGAGGGAATTGAAAAGGCAGTTGCAAGATTTGTTAAGTAAGGGCTTTATTAGGCCTAGTGTTTCCCCTTAGGGTGCTCCTGTTCTATTTGTGAAGAATAAAGTGGGCACCATGAGGATGTGTATTGACTATAGGCAATTGAACACGGTGACGATTAAGAACAAGTATCCTATTCCACGTATTGATGACTTGTTTGATCAGCTTCATGGAGCCTCAGTATTTTCTAAAATTTATTTAAGGTCGAGTTACCATCAGCTGAAGATTAGGGCAAAGTATATCCCTAAGACAGCCTTCAGGACCCATTACGGTCATTATGAGTTTCTGGTTATGTCTTTTGTGCTGACTAACGTGCCAGCAGCATTTATAGAGTTGATGAATGGGGTGTTCAGGCCCTATGTGGATTCCTTTGTTACAGTTTTCATTGATGATATTTTGATTTACTCTCGTAGTAGAGAAGAGCATGAGCAGTATTTAAGAATTGTGCTTCAGACTTTGAAAAGGAGAGACTTTATGCAAAAATTTCCAAGTGTGAGTTCTGGATCAAATCTGTGACATTCTTGGGGCATGTGGTGACCAAGGATGGTATTATGGTTGATCCAAAGAAGATTGAGGTTGTTAGAGATTGGGCTAGACCTACTTCACCTACCAAGATTCAGTGTTTTGTGGGCCTGGCTGGTTATTACAGAAGGTTTCTCTTCTATTACATCTCCGTTGACAAAACTAACTCAAAAGAATATGAATTTTCAGTGGTCTGAGGAGTGTGAGGTAAGCTTTCAAAATCTTAAGACATTATTGACTTTAGTCCCGATCTTGACCTTGCCAGTGGAAGGTGAAGGCTTCACAATGTATTATGATGCTTCACGGGTTGGTCTTGGGTGTGTTTTGATGCAAAAAGGTAAGGTAATAGCATATGCTTCAAGGTAGTTGAAGGATCACGAGCTAAACTACCCTACTGATAACTTGGAGTTGGCAGCAGTAGTTTTTGGTTTGAAAATTTGGAGGCATTACTTATATGGAGTGCATTGTGAGGTGTTCACAGATCATCACAGTCTTCAGTATATTTTCAGTCAGAGAGATCTAAATTTGAGGCAGAGGAAATGGTTGGAGCTGCTTAAGGATTATGACATCACTATCTTATATCACCCAGGTAAGGAAAATGTGGTAGCAGATGCTTTGAGTCGAAAGTCAGCTAGTATGGACAACTTGGCTATTTTGCGAGTGGAGGAGCGTCCTTTGGCCATGGATGTTCAGTCCTTGGCTAATAGTTTTGTGAGACTTGATATTTCAGAGCCTGGTAGAGTTCTTTCTTGTGTTGAGGCACAATCTCTCTTATTGGATCAGATCAAGGCTACATAGTTCGAAGATGAGAAACTGAAGATCATTCGAGGCAAAGTATTAAAGGGTGAAGCTAAAGAAGCAATTCTTGATCTGGAGGGTGTTTTGAGAATTAAAGGGTGTATCTGCATTCCTAGAGTTGATTATTTGACCAAGCTAATTATGGAAGAGGCATATAGCTCTAGATATTCTATTCATTCGGGAGCAGCAAAAATGTATCATGATCTGAAGCAGCATTATTAGTGGTGTTGAATGAAGAGGGATATTGTATAGTATGTCTCTCGATGTTTGAACTTCCAGTAGGTTAATTATGAGCACCAGAGACCAGGTGGTATAACTCAGAGGATGCCTATACCTGAGTGGAAGTGGGAGCGGATAGCTATGGATTTCGCCGTAGGATTGCCACAGACTTTGAGAATGTTTGATGTTGTTTGGGTTATCGTGGATAGATTGACTAAGTTTGCTCACTTTATGCCAATTCAAACTTCATACAATGGAGATATGTTAGCTAGGATTTACATCCAGGAGATAGTGCATTTGCATGGTGTTCTGGTTTCTATCATTTCAGATCGAGGTACTCAGTTCACATCTAACTTCTAGAGGTGCATGCAGAAGGAATTGGGTACTAGGGTGGATCTTAGTACAGCCTTTCATCCACAGATCGATGGCCAGTCCAAGCGGATCATTCAAGGGTTGGAGGATATGCTACGGGCATGTATAATTGATTTTGGTGGTCATTGGGACCAATTTTTACTGTTAGTGGAGTTTGCTTATAACAATAGTTACCATTTTGGCATTGAGATGGCCCCGTTCGAGGCTTTATATGGTAGAAGATGTCATTCTCCGGTGGGTTAGTTCGATGCATTCGGGGTCAGGTCTTGGGTACAGATCTATTGAGGGATTCCTTAGATAAGGTCAAGTTAATTCAAGACAGACTTCTCACAACTCAGAGTAGACAAAAGAGTTATGCGGATTGGAAGGTCCGTGATTTAGAGTTCGTGGTTGGGGAGAAGGTCTTGTTGAAAGTATCACTTACGAAGGTGTTAGGACTTGTGAAGTTTTGATAATTGACAAAATAGTAGAACACGTATATGAAACATGTTATACTACCTGTTTCATCATGCAGAGTCCAACTTGTATTAGGATTCTTTTAAATGAAGGAGTCTCAAGTAGAAAGGACCTCAAAGTCTGCACAAAGTATGAATTGGATAAGAGTCTACACATTATAAGGAGTATACACATGGATAGACCAAGAGAGTCCAAGAAAGAAGAGAGTTCTTATGGAGTTAGAAGTCTACTTGCATGCAAAGAGAGTCTTAGAAAGGAGAGTTCTTGTGGAGTTAGAAGTCTACTTGCATGAGAACTCAAAGTCTGTACAAAGCAAGAATCAGAGTTAATATTTGACTACAACACTCAAGAAGAGAACCCAAGAAGCATGGGAGTCCTTATAAAGTTAAAAGTCTACTTTGTTGTGAAGATCAATTAGTTATAAATACTCAAGGACTTCCAAAATGAAATCCATGCACTTACACGAGCAAATAAGCAAGAATAATATTTGAGAGAGTTCTACCTATCTATCCAAGTGCTGCCAGTATAAAGAACCAGATTGAAGAACCAGATTGAAGAACCTGTTCCACAGGACTATGTTTAATAGTTCTTAAGTCTAGTTTTGAGTATTGTCAATCGAGTTGTAATATTAATGTGTTCTTAAGTGCCAGTATTCTATAAACTGGTTTAGGAGTTTAGTCTTCAAGTTGGGGTAACTCGAAGAATTGGAAACACAAACTTTGGGAGGCTTATGTGTGTTTTAGGAATTAGAGTTAGTTCCTAGGGTTGCAAGAGTTTTGTGATCTGATTTTCAAGTCGGATAACTTGAAGTGAGATTCAACAGTCTGAGGAGATTGTTGAATATTAGGAATTAGAGTTTATAATTCCTTAGGTTATAGAGTTTGTAATCTTTTATTGAGAGGCTCATTGTGTTTAGTGAAGTTGCGGTTAAATTCTGTAGAGGTACAGGTCGAGGTTTTTTATACCTTTTGTGAGTCGGGTGTTTTTCCACATAAAACTATCGTGTTCATTACTTACTGTCTTTACTGCTTCAATTGAAACACGTTAGGTAACCAATTTCACTCATAGGTAACTCGTAAGTAAAATTCACTAAAATACTAGGTCGTCCAGATTAACAATTGGTATCAGAGCGGATTATCTTTGAGAGGCTAACACCTTAAGAAAAGATCAAGATGAATGTTGCACCACCAATTGGACACAGTGAGGGTCAATCCACCACCAGCCTCTATTATTCAATGGGGAATACTTTGTTTGGTGGAAAGCTCGAATAGAGGACTTCCTGCAAGCTGAGATTACAAACTATGGGATAGGATTATTGATGAACCAAAAATACCCATGAAGAAAGATGTTGAAGGAAATGATGTAAGAAAAGAAAGGGATAAATTCACTCCTATAGATCTCATTAAACTCTAGAAAAATTCTAAGGCCAAGAACATTCTTGTTTGCGGACTTGGACTAGATGAGTACAAAGGGATCTTAGGTTGTACCACCGCAAAACAAATTTAGGACACTCTTAAGAATGCTTATGAAGGAACATGTTCTGATGAGTCAGATGATAAATCCACAGATAATTTTGCATTGATGGCCATAGAGGACTCAGAGTCAGACACTGAACGAAAAGAGGTAAACATTCTTGACTTAAAAGATAAATTAGAATTACTTTCTAAGAAAAAATTGACCTCTTTAATGATAACTCTCATAGATAGTCTTCAAGATTCAAATGAGAAGAGAGAACATTTAATGGTATCCATAATCAGTCTGAAGTATGAGTATTTTGATCTTGAGAATATCAAAATCAAACTGGAAAAACAATCCTTAAAGGAACGGGTCCAATAACTTGATTCAAATACTGACTGTCACTCGGAAAAGGAAATCTGAAATAGGAGATGATCAAATCAGATGTGAACAGAACCTAAAAAATCTTAAGAATGAATTGCACCTAGAAAGAGAGAAATCAAGAAGAACTAATTTGGAGTTGTCTAGAGCTAGAGAGAGAAAATAGGTGGACTCAGTCCTTAATGATTATAAGTCAACTTAGTGATAGAACACATAGTGCAAATACCGGGTTAGGATTTGTTAAGGAAACACCACAAATAAAAGTGGTAAGGATGGGATAGATTTTGTTAAGGAAACACCTTTGAATAAAGATGACCTTTGCACACACTTTGGTAACACTAGTCACACAAGGTCAATTTGTCAAGTAACTATAAGTCAGAAAAATAAGAACCTAAGAGTTGTCATGAATGGAAAGAAAAATTCAGTCAAAGGTGATGAAACACGTCCAAGGAACAGGTATGTAAAAAGGGAAAATCTGTTTATGTTTTGCCAAACTGGACCAAAAAGAATCTCATTCATCCTTTTATTCAAAGAAAAGGGCCCAAGCTTTTTTGGGTTCCTAAAACTAACCTTTGATTCAATTGCAGAAAAAAGTGAGAGAAAACAAGCAGAATTGGTACATAGATAGTGCTAGCACTAGACATATAACTGGACATAAATAAAAGTTCCTCTCACTTACTGAAGAAAAGAGTGAAAAGGTAGCCTATGGAGGAGATTGCAGGATGAAAATGCTGCCACTGAGAAGAGTACGATGAAACAGGCTGTGGTACCCGTTCCATTAGATGAACTAGAGGAAAGCTCATTGACAGGGGAAACAACAAATCAGTAAACAGGGCTACCAAGCACACTAGCTCCTGTTTAAAAGAATAGCCTAAGTACTTCTCAAGAAATGGCATGGAAAAGATGGGAAACCTTGTGATAGGGGGAACTATGGATGAAATATATGGATGAACCTGGTCCATTGCAAGAATCTAATTGGGGATGATTAAGATTACATGAGTATCCCTCAATGATTGGTTAATGAACTTTGTACAAAATGCACATTAAGCTTAATTTTATGCTCAGTCTTGTACATTTAGTTGTATGTCTCTATATCATTTTCAAGTTTAAATAACTCATGTAATATAACATTATATTTGCCTATGTCACAGGAAAATAGCTTGAAAAATGGAAACAGGATCAAACATCGAAATATTGATCGAGGTATGTGCACCAAAAAATTTTCAACTATTAAAAATGATTATAAAGCATTTGTACCCATTCCTTCCAAAATGCCCAAAGAAGATTAACTCCACTAAGAACTCCATAACCATGACTCTTTCAAAAGTAAGAAGTCCAAGGTAATGATGACTCTTTTTTTGATAAAGTTGTCAGTCTCATCTCGTCACACCTTTTCTCAAAGCCAAATTTGATTGATAATTTAGGAGTCGATCATGTGAATAGTGATTCTGAGAGAGTAGCTACTACTAGAATTATTGTTGATAAAGGTGCTCTTGTTGTGTATGATCAAGAGAAAATTGAGGTACTAAGTAAGAGAGAATTATCTGGTGGTATGAATCAGGGAGAATCTATCTATGAGGCTATTAATATTGTTGAGGGAGTTAAGCAGGATATATCTTGTGAGGAGGAATATCTACGTGACCTTATGTTGAACCAGATTCATCTTATGGGATCAATTTTATTGATGCATCTATTTAGGGGGAAATATTTGGAGACCCCTCAGTAGAACCTAATTCTCTTGTTAGGCTCACTGTAGAAAGGGATTTAAGATTGGTGAACAAGGATGGACAATTAAGGATTGGATCTGAAATATCTATACCTATGGAACAGGTTGAGGCACCTAGTTCTTCAAGAAGGTCCAATGCTCCTTTGTAGCACCTAAGAGCTTCTTTGACTTCTAAGGATAATGAGATTGCAGCACTTCGTGCTTCTCACCTTGAGGCCTTGAATATGCTTCGTGTGAAGTATGATATTAAGAAGGATGCTCTTAGAGAGAAAAATACAGGTCTTAAGGCTGAACCAAAAAAATGGGGGGGAAAGGCTACAAACTCTACCAACATACAAGGCTTGTTTGACTTGCTCAAGAAAGATCCTCATTCATCATCCCATGCTCCAGCTTCACCAAAAGCCTAGCCCTTCTATCCTTAGACTCTTCCAAACCTTTCCTACTCTCATCACAGGTTCTTTAATATTATTTTTTATTTTGTTAAAAATCCATGGTGCATCTTATGAATGATCAATGGAAATGTTTAATTTTAGTCTCTTGCTTCAGGCTATTCCCTTGTCTTTGCAAATACTTTATTATATCTAACTGAGTTTTTTGCTTTAAGTGTTTGTATAAATGATAGCCCTAGTGTCCATGAGTGATTAAGTTGTCCATCTTAGTGTGCTCTTTGTCTTCACAATATTTTATGATGTCAAAAGAGGGAAGTGAGTATACTATGTACTATTTATAACCCAGTGTTTTAACCTAGTTCATCTAACATATTTCTCCTAATGCTTTGCTATCCATATGGTTGACACTGTTTTCGAATGATGCCAAAAAGGGAAAGATAAGGGTTGTGCAGCTTTTATAACCCAGTTAACTAACTTGGTTCATTCAAGTGTTTCATGCTTTAGTGTTCACAGGTCAAGATATTGGTACTGAAATAGAATGCACAAGGGCATGAGTTTGTCATCATCAAAAGGGAGAATTTATTAGGACTTGTGAAGTTTTGATGATTTACAAAATAGTGGAACACATATATGAACATATTATACTACTTGTTTTATCATGCAGAGTCTAACTTGAATTAGAATTCTTTGAAATGAAGGAGTCTCAAGTAGAAAGGACCTCAAAGTCTGCATAAAGTACGAATTGGATAAGAGTCTACACATTATAAAGAGTACACATATGGATAGACCAAGAGAGTCTAAGAAAGAAGAGATTCCAAGAAATAAGAGGGTTCTGTAATTATTGGGTTCGTCATTACGGGTAAACTTTCATGCCAAGTTTGAGTTAGAATATTTCCGGGTTGAGAGTTGAAAATTCTGGTCTAGGCTAGCCTCGGTCGAAATTGGAGTGAGGTATAGTCCAGGATAACCTAGATAAGGATTGGGTTCGATGTCTCAATTTGAGCTAGTTTTCTGTGTAATTAAGACATAGAGGAGTTTGGGGGACTTTTCGGAATCGAATTCGGTTAAGAAGATCTCCCGAAATTGAGGTTGACGTGAAGGGGTTATTCTGGAACATCAAGGATTTAAGGTGTGTTGTAAAAAGGCACTTTTCAGGAATTTTCCGAGTTTCTGTCTGTGATGAGCGCTATCGCTCTGCCATGGCGACCTCCACGATATCGAAATAATTACTGCTATAGCGGAAGTCAAGACGATCAACCTCTACCATAGCGGTTGATTCTGCTATGGTGGTACCGCTATAGCGGAGCAGGGACCGCTATAGCGGAGCGAAGGGACCAGAAAATAGGTTTTTAATTTCATTATCGTCCCTTCAGCCCCAAAAACAGACGAGAGCTATTCCAAAAACCCTCCTAGGCTGCTTTAAGGCTTGGGAGCCATGCGGAGGACGGATTCCAGCGAAAGGGAAGTGAAACCACGGATTCGGGCCAACAGAATTGTCAGGGAAAGCCTTCACGGAGCCAAAAAGGGCATTGAATAGTTGCTCGGCATCCAGGTAGGCTAGGTTTCTTCCCAAGAGTAGATTGACCATTTTTATTTCCTATTATTATGTAGAATGAAAGGAAGAATCCATGATTAGGCCTTCGGACACGGAGTCTGGCGGATTCAATACTGGTTATGTCTGAATTAGGAATTGTATGGATTGAAGGGTTGGTTTTATGATACATATAATATGGATATTTTATTGTTTTGGTAGAATAAAATGATAGGCTCGAGGACTGGAATGTCAGGAAGGTTCGGGGAACTGGGAGAATGCTTAGGAACTATGGGTAATGGAAATGGAAAACTCCTAGATAAGGTTTCGGGAATGTAAATGGCATGAGATGTAGTTGTTGGTTTTACTAAGGCTAAAGGGAGGTGTTCCCACTCTGTGTTCGGTGTTGGGTAATGTCTCGGGAATCACGTAGTTGCTAAATTATGCTAAGAAAGGAAATCATTCATTATATGTCAGTGAGGGGAAATGGGTTGATCCTCGGACCAAGGTTGGGCTAGGTCATCCACCCAGGGAGGGGTAGGTGATGGTTAACAATCCCTGTAAATGTTGTATATTGTGTACTCTTATCTAAGTGCTGGTATGAGATACATTGCTTAGGAAATTGTTAGGAATGTATGTTGTGTACTCTTATCTAAGTGTTTGTATGAGATACATTGCTTAGGGATTGTTAGGAATGGGTAAGAGTCATGTATTATAGTCTGTGAATTGAACTGTGTGTTGCTTGTGATTTTACAAGTTGTTGGTTCATTATTTGACTGTGGATTAATTGACATTTGGTTGGATGGGGTACCACGCCTAGTACGGGATAATACTAATGGTTGGCTCGAGTATCACGCCTGGTACGGGAAAATACTGACGGTTGGCTCAGGTACCACGCCTGGTACGGGTTTACTTTACTACATCATTTCAATTATAATGTGATTTTGGTCTTGGTGTAGGCCGGGTAATTATACTATGAGTTTAGTCTTGGTGTAGGCCGAGTTGTTATATTATATTTTGCTTTTGGTCTTGGTGTAGCCCGGATAATTATATTGTGATTTTGGTCTTGGTGTAGGCCGGGTAATTATATTGTGATTTTGGTCTTGGTGTAGGCCGGGTAATTATACTATGAGTTTGGTCTTGGTATAGGCCGGGTTGTTATATTATATTGTGCTTTTGGTCTTGGTGTAGGCCGGGTAATTATACTGTGAGTTTGGTCTTGGTGTAGACCAGGTCGTTATATTATATTGTGCTTTTGGTCTTGGTGCAGGCCAGGTAATTATATTGGGATTTTGGTCTTGGTGTAGGCCGGGTAATTATGTTGTGATTTTGGTCTTGGTGTAGGCCGGGTAATTATATTATGAGTTTGGTCTTGGTGTAGGTCGGGTTGTTATATTATATTTTGCTTTTGGTCTTAGTGTAAGCCGGATAATTATATTCTTATCAGTTTGGTCTTGGTATAGACCGGGTTATGATGTTAACTATTAGTTGGTCTTGGTGTAGACCGGGTTGTCATGTTAACACCTAGATGTGTTAGGGGGATCCGAGTGGGTCCGAACTATGTAAAAGAGGTTATAAGTTCAAAATTTATTGTCGTTAAGTGTGTTAATGACGGTCAAGAATTTGTTGTGGTTAATAAGTTAAGGATGGGTCTTGGTGTAGACCGGCTATCCTGTTGAACATTTAGGTGTGGTTAGAGGATCCTTGGAGGGTCCGGGTTTCAGGATTAGCATAACTCTGTTGTTTTCATTGAATGTGTCAATGGTTTCTTGGTGATTTTCATGTGATTGGTCAATTGGGTACGACGAAAAGTCTGGGGTTGTTGTTGTTGGTTGTTATAACCAGGATGAAAAGTTGTCCGAGAGGTCCGGGAAGGGCTGGAGACTGGTAAGTAATACTACGGGTATAAGTGATTTGGTTGGGCAGTTAGCCGGGTTAAGTCTGAATATCTAGTCAAGGCGGTTGACTTGGGTAAGGGAAGGGTAGTCCAGGTATGGACATTGTTATTGGTAAGGATTAAGTGAGACTTGGAAAGTCTAGGGATAAGGTGACTTGGGAAGTTTAGGGATAAGGCGACTTGGTAAGTCTAAAGGTTAGGAAGGTCGGTTCTGAAAGGGGGAATTGATAAAGGTGATGTTGAAAGGGGTGGAGCATTTTACATTGTGCATTTTATCTTGATTTTTATATAATGGTAGGAGTGAATTCGGGTTATTCGATGATGCCTACAAGTACGTGTGTTTGTACTAATTCTACTCTTGCTATACCTTTTTGGGTATAGTCTGGTTACAGGGTTGGTGATGTTTCACAGGTTCAGGATTGCGGTGATCTTGCAGCAGCTCCTATATCCTTCTATGGTGGGAGTTGTGTCCATTTTATGTTTTAAGCTCATCTTGTAGAAGCTCTTGTACCGGCTTAGACTAGGTTCTGGGGAGGGTGTTTATGTGGTTAATAAATTTTTGCAAGTGTTAAAGGTTGTGTAATTTTTCAAAGCTATTGTATAAAAATTTTCCAACCATTTGTAAAGAGATTCCTCATGTATTAAGGGGCTTATTTAATGGTTTACTTTATTTTCCACATCGCCTGTTGGTTCGGGTAATAAGGGTTCTCCTATCTAGGTGGATTAGAGTAGGTGCCCGCACGGCCCGGTAGTTGGGTCGTGAAAAATAGTATCAGAGCCCAGGTTACTGGTCTCCCAGTACAAGAGCAAAATGTCAAATAGAGTCTCGCGGATTGGTATGTAGACGTCCACATCTAATCCTAGGGAAGCTATGAAGCATTCTAGGAAACATCTCTCTTCTTTCATTATTTTTCGTGCGGTTCTTTCACTTGCTTGTATGGGTTGAGTCCAATTGGTATCTCTCGATTCCAATTGGTATCTCAACGAAGTAAGGATGTCATTGGACTCTGGTTGCAGTAAGACAAGCAAGGAAAATTGGACCCGGGGAGGTTCTAATTGGTATCTGGCCTTGGAGGCTATATAAAGGTTGGATGAATCGGCTAACGGTCATCCATGGAGCGAATGAAAGGTGATAAAACTGGTTTGATTGAGTGTCAAAGCTTGAGACTCGTGAATGTATGTATTGCAGTGTTTGAATGACTGCAATTTTGTGGTGTGTAATTTTTGAGTGGCCTTGAAATTTGTAGTTAGTGAAGAGTCTTAACTTGGTTATGTATTAATGATTGAAGGATTTCTTGTTTTGTAATTCAAGTGGAAAACAACATGCTAAATGTTGGGCAGGGTCTTATCATTGGTAAAAATGATAAGGGAAAAGGATATATACACGTGTGGGAACTCAGGTTTCAAGTGGTTGGTATGTGAATAAGTACCAGGGGCAAGGGCTATTATTGCTTAATAGTGGGAGTTATGGTAAGACATGGATGATCAACTAATGGTCATCCATGGGACGAATAGAGAGTAAATTGTGTGACTTGATTTGGTTGTGACTTGAAGTTGAAATGTTGTGTTGTACAACTCTCGTGTGACTTGCTTGAAATGTGTGTAAATTATTGTCTGTCGTGCATGTTGTGTCTCCAGAGGTTCATTAAGTTGAAGATTATGTGTACCTTAGGCTATGGTAATCTGTTAAACATTTTGATTTAAGAAGTGATACTGCATTTTTAAAAAGGGCTTATCATTGGTTAAGATGATAAAGGATTAGAAACTATGACTGTAGGGAAGCTTCGATTTCAGGACAGTCGGGACTTGGTTGGGAACCATGGGAACAAGGGAGTCATTAATGTGTAATGACGGGAAGATATTGTTAGGAATAATTGTCTAGTTTTAACGCTTTGTAATTGATAGTATTTTATGCTGAATCGTGATGCGTTTGATGCCATGAATGGTCTTAAGGGTGGTTTAAGACCATGGCGGTATTTACAGGACTAAACAAAGGTAACTGGGCAAGGGAAAGGATACACTTACTGAAAATTTCAAGTTTCTGGGCTGTTACCATCGGGACTGCGGTAGCGGTATGGTTATCGCTACGGTGGAACCGCTATAGCGGAAGAGTGCGAGGCAGAAGCCTCACCCTATTTTCCCCCTATTTTTCATTCATTCTCGAGGCATCTAAAGGCAATGGTTGCATTATGGGCTGCCATGTGAAACAAGAAAATCGACTATAGAACTTATATAGCATGCATATAAGGTGATTTGCCTGAATACTTAGCATCCGTGCGTGACCAAGGGAAAGGGTGGATATGGTAGCCCGGGGGATTGGTAAAACTATGACTAACCATTGGTGGGAATAGTCACCTATGTAGAGTTTGGCAAAATGACCCGTGATTGATCGAGTAGTGTTGGACACTGCTCATAGGCTATGTGATGAGGTGATTATTGACTAGTTTAGTGTTGATGATCCTTAGTGGTAGGGTCGATTGAAGGAGCGGGGTTATTAAATGGGTTTCTTTAGCATTATTGTGTCTCTTGTGACCATGATAATACCTAGTGTTACTGCTCGTTAAGTGGTGAGCGTATTCTCTTCATAGCATTGGTTGGTGTGTAAGCGCCCGGGTAGAAATTCACTCCCCTAAGACGAGAGTTAATGAAAATCTCAAGGTAGGATGAGCCCAATGAAATCCTCATTGTTGCGTGGTTTAGAGATACGTGGTTTCTCGAGGCATAGTGTTGATAGGAGTAAGGTGGCAGGATGATATGTGAGGGGCATAGTACCCCATAGGAAGCTTCCAGAATGGAGTTCGGGCTAGTAGAACTCTGCGTATAGTGGGAAAGGGATCGCCATGCTGGGATCTAGTTCCCTTGGCAGGGAAAAACTGTATTGTTCGTTAGTTGAGTTTCTTTGGCTCCGGTGTTTCAGCGAGGCCCCAGATTTCTTGGGCACTCGGGGAGGGGTAATCTAGTTTCCTTGTGTAGCTCGAAGGAAGGGATTCCTTGCCAGAGTGGAAGTGAACTAAATTTTGGTTGAGTTGGGTACACCAAGGGATTCAACAGTTTCGGTGGTTTGCGTAAATTTAGAATTACGCTGCCATGATAGAGCGTCGAGGTTCAGAGGGCGGGCTCCTTCTTCTCTTTCCACCTTAGAGATTATTCAGGGATGAATAATGGGTAAATTGGTATTTGTTGTAACGACAGGGTTCGTCATTACGTGTAAACATTTAGTGCCAAGTTTGAGTTAGAATATTTCCGGGTTGAGAGTTGAAAATTCTAGGCTAGATTAGCCTCGGCCATAATTGGAGCGAGGTATAGTCTAGGGCAATCCAGGTAAGGATTGGGTTCGATGTATCAATTTGAGCTAGTTTTCTATGTAGTTAAGACATAGAGGAGTCTGGGGGACTTTTCGGAATCAAATTCGGGTAAGAAGAGCTCCCGAAATTGAGGTTGACGTGACGGGGTTATTCCGGAACATCGGGGATTTAAGGTGAGTTGTAAAAAGGGAAATTTTCAAGAATTTTCCAAGTTTCTATTCGTGATGAGCGCTACCGCTCTGCCACGGCGACCTCTGCAATAGCAGAATAATTACCGCTATAGTGGAAGTTAAGACGGACAACCTCAACCGCTATGGCGGTACAGCTATAGCAGAGCAGGGACTGCTATAGCGAAGCGACAGGACCAAAAAACCCAGAAAATGGGTTTTTAATTTCATTCTCTTCCCTTCAGCCCCAAAAAAAGATGAGAGTTATTCCAAAAACCCTCCTAGGCTGCTCCAAGGCTTGGGAGCCATGGGGAGGAGGGATTCCAGCGAAAGGGATGTGAAACCACAAATTCGGGCCTGCAGAATTGTCAGGGAACGCATTCACGGAGCCAGAAAGGGCATTGAATAGCTTCTCGGTATCCAGGTAGGCTAGGTTTCTTCCCAAGAGTAGATTGACCATTTTTATTTCCTATTATTATGTAGAATGAAAGGAAGAATCCATGATTAGGCCTTCGGACACAGAGTGTGGCGGATTCAATACTGGTTATGTCTGAATTAGGAATTGTATGGATTGAAGGGTTGGTTTTATGATACATATAATATGGATATTTTATTGTTTTGGTAGAATAAAATGATAGGCTCGAGGACTGGAATGTCAGGAAGGTTCGGCGAACTGGGAGAATGCTTAGGAACTATGGGTAATGGAAATGGAAAACTCCTAGATAAGGTTTCGGGAATGTAAATGGCATGAGATGTAGTTGTTGGTTTTACTAAGGCTAAAGGGAGGTGTTCCCACTCTGTGTTCGGTGTTGGGTAATGTCTTGGGAATCACGTAGTTGCTAAATTATGCTAAGAAAGGAAATCATTCATTATATGTCAGTGAGGGGAAACGGGTTGATCCTCGGACCAAGGTTGGGCTAGGTCATCCACCCAGGGAGGGGTAGGTGATGGTTAACAATCCCTGTAAATGTTGTATATTGTGTACTCTTATCTAAGTGCTTGTATGAGATACATTGCTTAGGGAATTGTTAGGAATGTATGTTGTGTACTCTTATCTAAGTGTTTCGTATGAGATACATTGCCTTAGGGATTGTTAGGACTGTCTAAGAGTCCCTGTAATACAGTCTGTGAATTGGATTGATGTGTCTGCTTGTGGTCTTACAGTTGTTGTTCATCCTATTTGACCATGCTCGGATTGGCTCGGATCAACGCCTGGTACGGTGATAATACTACGGTTGAGCTCGGGAGCCATGGGCCTGGTTACGGGTATAACAATAGTTGCTCGGCTACACGCCTTGGTACGGGAAAATTACTGACGTGGCTTGGTACTCACACGCTGGTACGGGTTTACTTACTGCATTCATATCAATATTTTTTGCATTTTTTTGTCATAACTATTGGGTGGTAAAAAAACTTATGTTGTAGAGCACGGGAATTATCCTTATCGAGCTCTTCGGTCTTGGTTGGTAGGCGAGTTGTTATATTATATTGTGCTTTAGGATCTGGTGTAGTTATATCAGTCCGCGGTCTTACCTCTATACTTGTCAATCCCTTTGTCTTGGCCTGTTAGGCACGTGCGCGGTTATATCTTTACTAAATAATTTATCTTAGTCGAATTCTTTTGGCTTTGGTGTAGGTCGTGTGTTACAGTTATTTACTAATAGAGTTTGGTCTGTAGTGTAGGAGACCGTTGTGATATGTCGAATAATATTCATATCCTATATTGTGCTTTTGGTCTGTGTAGCTAAGGCCGCGTGGAATGATTGAGTTTGGTCGTCCTGATGTGCTCAGCTGCGTCGTTATATTCTCATATTGTTGCTTGGTCTTGGTGTTAGCTCGGGTCGTTAATATTATATAATTGTGCTTTTGAGTTTTAAGGATGGGTATCCCGGACCGGGTAGTATAATATGTGATTTGGTCTTTCTATTTAGGCCGGGTAATTATAT